>JAYESD010000010.1:152882241-153457930 GCA_036927565.1 Tuctoria greenei | reverse complement strand
CAATATACCTTTTGGTCCACACTTGGACCATCTTCATTAAGATCGAGATGCCCATTGGTTGCCATAGGAGTCTTGGTGGGTTTGGCCTTGTCCATGTCAAACTTCTTGAGTATATCTTGTGTGTACTTGGTTTGACTAATTAACGTGCCCTCCTTGATTTGCTTTACTTGAAAACCTAGGAAGAACTTCAACTCTCCCATCATGGACATCTCAAATATTTCCGTCATTATCTTAGAAAACTCATCACAAAAGGCTTTGTTAGTAGAACCAAATATAATGTCATCGACATATATTTGGCAAACAAACAAATCATCATTAAAGTGCTTAGTGAATAGAGTGTAATCCGTCTTTCCAATTTTGAAACCATTTTGAGTTAGGAAGTCTCTAAGGCACTCATACTAAGGTCTAGGAGCTTGTTTGAGGCCATAGAGATCCTTACGCAATTTGTACACATGGCTTGGGAATTCTTCATCTTCAAAACCGGGGGGTTGCTCCACATACACCTCTTCCTTGATTGGACTATTGAGGAATGCATTCTTGACGTTCATTTGATATAGCTTAAAATCACGGTGAGTAGCAAAGACAAGTAATATACGAATTGATTCACATAGGAAGTCGTCCAGAGAGAAAATCGGACAAGTCTGGCCAAAAATCGGACAAGTCCGATCTTAGTCAGAAAGGAAAACGGACAAGTCCGCTGGAACACCGGACTAGTCCGGAAAAGTCCAGGGACTTAGCAAATTTTCAAGGATTCATGGAATACCGGACTAGTCCGCACAAAATCGGACAAGTCCCAAGTTGTCCAGAGGCAAATATCGGACTAATCCGTAGCAAAAACGGACAAGTCCGTTTTTAGACAGAGAGAAATCGGACTAGTCCTTAGCAAAACCGGACTAGTCCGCACTTTCCTACATTTTTAAGTGCGGTTTTGTTCCAAATCAATTTTAAACTTGTTCCTCTTGTTATGGGTTTATGTTAAACATGTATATGAGTGCATGTAGGGCATGATGCATGAAAATGAGCGTGTTACAGGAATGCCCGAAGATGGCTCCGTCCCTACCCCAAAGCCAAGGGTCGAGGTCGTCGGCAAGGGCAAGGAGCTAGCTGATGAACCGGAGAGCCGGAAGAGGAAGCTACAGCATGCCGACGGAAGGTCCGTCAGGCCCGCTACTTCCGCCTCGCTTCCTTCTCCCCGGAGGGGAAGGTCTTCTACCACCGTGGCGACTGTCCCCGTAATGGGGTCCTCCCGGAACGAGACCGTTCCTGCAGTGGGGTCCTCCCGGAGCGCGTCTGTTCCCGCGGTGGGATCCTCCCGGGGTGTTAGCTCCGGGCGCGCGACTCCAGCACCTGGGCCGGTGGAGGCCTCCAGGTCCGGGGGTTCTTCCCGATCGAGGAGAGCCTCGACCCGGGAAACGCCCGTGGCCGCGACAAGTTTCGGGGGGCGTTCCGGAGCTTCTACGCCGACTATGGCCAGCCCAGAACGCCCGGGAAAAAGGTTCCACGCAAGCTAGTGTGGAAGCCTCCCAGGGCAATTTCTAATCTCTACCTTGGACAATTATTTTAATTGTAGCAACTGTTTGTTAATTTTCTTCGTTCATCATCTACAGCGTCCCCAAGAAGGGGAGTGAGGCTCCACCCTCAGCCACAATGTCAGAGGCCGTGAGGGTGGGAGCTTCTGCTCCTGTCCCGGTGCCGCCCCAAGTGGTGGCTGAAGCTGCGACAGCTCCGGCGCCGGCTGTCGTGGTCATGGACCTCGACTCATCCCCATAAGTTCCCGTGGTAGCGCCAGACCACAGAAGTGAAGATGCGCCAGCGGCACCTGTCTCGGAGGTTGAAGCTCCAGGTCCTGGTGCTGCAATGATGGAAGCTCCGGCTGTTGAGCCGGAGGAAGTAGTAATCCCGGCTCTAAGCCGGAAAGTGTCGAAGCCCCGGCGGTTGAGCCGGAGTTGGCTGAAGCCCCGGCATGCGAGCCGGAAACCGAGGTAGTTCCGGTAGTTGGGTCGGCTACCTCTGGAGCACCGGCTGCTGAGCCGGTCATTGTTGGAGCTCCGGTCACAGGGCCGGTCGAAGTTGAAGATCTTCCGGCTCCTGAGCCGGTTGTTGAAGAGGTGACGGAGCTCGAGCCTCACTCGGACCGGAAGCGACGACGTCAGAGGTACCTGCGGTCGAGCTGGAGTGCCCAAGCAAAGTCGCTGGCCCCCTGCCCGAGGGGGTGAACGAAGACTTGGCGGCGGGGCCTTCTTCGATGGCGACTGAGGCCATCCCAGAGGACGGCCCTAGTGCCTTGGAAACTCAGGGGTCCACTCTCGTGGAGTGGGACCCAATTTTTGTATCTGAAGACCCGCTGGAACCAGCGGAGGAGACCCCAGCAGGTCCGGAACCCATCCCGTTGTCGCTTTCTATTGATAACGCATGTTCCAGTCTGCGTCAAGTCCAATTGGCCTTCTTCCACGACAGCAAGGCTCTTGAAGAGGAGCGCCAAACCCTTAGGCGGTGGCATAACCGGCTCTACTTCGAGACCAAGCTGGCGCAGTCGAGGCCAGCGGATGACAATGAGTGGATCAAACGGGAGAAGATCCGCCTGGAGTACTGGGGCAAGTTGCTAGATGACAGGGAGAGTATGACTCGGGCTCTCGATGCTCAATCCCAGGAGATTTACAATCAGGCCAAAGCAGCCAACAGTGCGGCCGAGGAACGCCACGAAAGGCTTGAGGTCATTAACACTGCACTCATCAAGCGCCGAGAGGCACTTGAAGAGAGGGAGAAACGGCTCGAGGACGAAGAGCAGAAACTCCTTCAGCTGCGGGATGATGTCCTGAGGAGGGAAGAGGAGCTCACCAAGAAAGTAGCTCTGGCTGACAAGGGCCTCGAGGAGCGCGCCAAGAAATTGGAAGAGCGCTGCCAAGAGGAAGAGGAGAAGACCTGGGTGCGAGGGCAGGAACTCTACGAACAAGAGTGTGCCCTTGCTGCCCGGGATAAGAAAGTGAGGGGTAGGGACAAAGACCTGATTGACCGCCGGAACAAGATCCACCTCCGGGAGGAGGAGCTCGGAAAACTCAAAAGGTGGGTTGCTGAAAAGATTCATCAAAATGCCAAAGAAGTTGAGCGCCTCGCCCGTGAGAATTCCGAACTGACGGCGGCCAGGAGATCCCTGGAAGAGATGAAGGGCTTGAGGACTGCGGACTCCCTACAGATTTGGGAGTTCCTGGGCAAGGCCAACGACGCGCTGACACCGATGGGTTTCAGCCCCGTGCGCCCGGATGATCCGGAGCCGGAGCCGGACCTAGCGCTACACGCGTTGAGCGCAACAGGTAGCAAGCTCTCCAAGGTGGGCGATGTCATCGCGGACCAACTGGAGGGTGAGGGGCAATCCCTGGCGAAGAACATCGCAGAGTATGTGCTGACGTGCTACACCAGCCAGAACTCCCAATTTCCTCTGGACCCGGTGCTTGAAGGCCCCGTCGAAGTAGAAGGCGAAGCTACCCGAGCCAGCGTATCGGAGGTTGCCTAGAAGGTCGCCCAATTCTTCCATAGGATCTAGGACCATCTCTGTAATTCTCACTTGTATTTTCTCTTCTTCTTCCTCAATTTTGTAATCCCTTGTCTCCAGATGTAATCTCTTGTCTCCAGATAAACGAAATCCCCAAATTTTGCGAATTTCACTTTTTGTCTTCAACACTTTTATCTTCACTTGGCCCCCTGGTAGATGTACACAATTTGATTGTGAACATGTACCAAAAGGATATTGTGTTTTGTTGAAGACTCATTTACTCCGAACTTGTAGAATTTGGGTCCGAAGTCTTCGATAGTGAAGGCCCCCTGAGGTTGTCGGAGCTTAGAAGCTCCGGCATTGTCCATCGCTGGAGCTTGATAGCTCCGGCAATTGCCTCTATCAACACATAGAGCACCGATAGTTAGTCCTCCGGGGTGTCGGAGCTGAGTAGCTTCGGCAGTGACCTTTGCCAACACTTGGTTTGTTGGCAGCAGACTCCATTTACGGGGTCTTCTCACCATCTTTTATTTAGCATCGACGGCTGGCCCCCTTAGGGGAGTCGGAGCTTATTTAGCTCCGGCTTTCCTCCATCAACGTAGACTTTATTTTTCCTGCACACTTAAGCCAAGAAAAATAGTAAAATTCGTTCCTTGTCTATAATTTCGTCGCGGCTTACGATTCTCAAGAAGACTTTAAGTCAAACACGATTTTAAATACAACCGAATGCGTTGTCTTTTCTTCTAGATTCAACTGTCCATGGACCCGCCTTACTTCGGCCTGCCCGGGTGTAGGTAGAGTGGCGTACTTAGGGTGCTTGACCAGGCTAAGTCGATAGCACACTCCAGCCCTAGATTGGCTTGGTGGCTTTTAGACGAGTTGGCCATGAACGATATTTGGATCCAAAAGAACTAACAATACAGCTCAAATCGTATATAAACCGGTCGAACTAAATTTTCTTAAGAATTGCACGTCTTTGTTATAGACAAGAAAGAGAAAAATAAAAATGTTGAGCCTGTACAAAATAAATGCACATGGAGTCTATTTCGCATGAAGATGTCTTTCATTATAGGTCCGAGGTACAGGGGAAACAAGTACACTCTTAGGGTACGGAACCAGGCTGAGCGTGTTTCTTTTCTCGTTTGACCCAGGGTAGTTAGCCGCACTTTTAGTCCTGAGACCGTGACAAGTGTTGCATGAGCTTTGCGGACCTTTTGGGAAAGGTTCGGCTGCTCTCTCGGAGGGACTACCCGACTCTGTACAATGACTCTATAACATACACCTCAAGTTACTCAAGACTCACCTCTGTGGTATTAAGTGTAGAACTTACGGAGGTGTTCGATGTTCCAAGGATTTGGGAGAGGTGTCCCATCCTCAGTAGCCAAGCGAACGCTTCCGGGACGGGATACTTTAATCACTCGGAAGGGCCCCTCCCAGCCGGGGGAGAGTTTGTTTAACCCTTCTCTGGATAGTATTCTCCGTAGCACCAGATCGCCTTCCTCGAGCTGTCGGTTGTGTACATGCCGCTGGTGATAACGCCGTAGAGTTTGGCGATATCGGGCATTCCGAACAGCTGCTTGGCACCTTCCCTCCTCAAGGAGGTCTAGGTCTTCACGTCGGAGCTGGTCCTGCGCGGCTTCGTCGAAGGTTCGGACCCGGTGTGAACCCAAGGTGATTTCCGGAGGAAGAATTGCTTCAGCTCCGTACACCAGAAAGAAGGGTGTCTCTCCGGTTGACCGGTTTGGAGATGTCCTGTTGGCCCATAGAGTGGGCGGAAGCTCTTCGATCCAGTTGGCTCCATGTTTTTTCAAACGCTCATAAGTGCGCGTTTTAAGTCCTTTAAGGATTTTAGCATTTGCTCTCTCGGCTTGGCCATTGCTGGCTGGATGAGCTACGGAGGCGTAGCAAACTTTTATGCCGAGGTCTTCGCAATATCCTTGGAATGCGGAGCTTGTGAATTGGGTCCCATTATCAGTGATGATTTTGTTTGGGACTCCAAATCTGCATACAATGGACTGCAGAAAGTTGATAGCAGATTGCTTGTTGATTGTCACAACTGGAGTTGCTTCCGGCCACTTGGTGAATTTGTCAATGGCGACGTACAGGAACTTGTAACCTCCGACGGCTCTTGGGAAAGGTCCCAAGATGTCCATCCCCCACACAGCGAAGGGACATGTAGGAGGTATCATTTGTAAGGGCTGAGCCGGAGTGTGAATTTGCTTTGCATGAAATTGACATGTTTCGCATTTCTTCACCAGCTCAGTTGCATCCTGGAGTGCTGTAGGCCAGTAGAAGCCATGCCGAAAGGCTTTACCAACCAACGTGCGGGAAGGCGTGTGGTTCCCACACTCGCCTCTATGGATTTCTGCGAGGAGCTCGCAGCCTTCTTCCCTTGTGATGCACCGCATTAGGATGCTGTTGGCACCGCGCCGGTAGAGATCCCCTTCTACCAACGTGTATCTTTTAGCCAATCTGACTATCCGGTCAGTGAATACATCATCATCAGGAAGGATGTTGTCTTTCAAGTAGTTCCGGATCTCCGAGATCCATGCATCGGAACTAACTTGAGTATTTGAGTCTTGCGTGTTGGGTTGCTCGGAGCTTCCGGCAGCACCTACGACCCTTGATGGCTGCCATGGTAACAGGGCCATCGGGACCGTCAGCTTCGGGATGTTGATCTCTCCCCCTTCGCTCAGTTCGGCAGGCTGAGCTGTGGGTTTCGACAATCTCCGGACAAAAGTTCCATCAGGAGCCGGAGCACCGGTTGACGCTTTTGTCGAGAGTCCGTCGGCTTCAGCGTTGTGGGCACGCTGAACATGGTGGAGATCTAGGACTTCAAGGTCCTTCTGAAGCCTCTGGACTTCGAGGAGGTAAGCAGCTAGCTGGAGATTATTGCAGGAGCATTCACCCTTCACCTGCTTAATGATGAGATGTGAATCTCCCTTGACCAGCAATTGCTTGACACCATATGACAGTGCCACCTTTAGTCCGTAGATGAGTGCTTCATACTCTGCCATGTTGTTGGTTGCCTTGAAGTCAAGGTGTACCATGTATTTCACCTTCTCCCCAGTCGGTGCAAGGAGAAGGATTCCAGCTCCGGCCCCCTGCTTCTACATTGAGCCGTCGAAGTAGAGGGTCCAGTGAGGCTCGGTGAAGGTTGGAGCTTGATGCTCCGTCTTTTGCTCACAGGGGCCCCCAGGGTTTGATGGAGAGGGAGTCCATTCTGCCACAAAATCTGCCAATGCTTGACTCTTGACTGCTTGTCTTGAGATAAATTCAAGATCAAATTCAACCAATTCCGCTGCCCATTTTGCAATATTCCCAGTTGAAGTGGGATTATGCAAAATTGCTCGAAGTGGGTAAGAGGTCACCACTGAGACTTTGTGAGCTTGGAAGTAATGGCGAAGCTTCCTGGAGGCAATAAGAACTGCATAAGCAACTTATGCACATCTAGGTATCGAGTCTTGGCATCATGTAGTACTTCACTAATGAAGTACACTGGGCGTTGAATGGTCCGGACCCTCCCGGAGGGATCCGGAGCTTCCTCTTCACTGACCCGGATCCTCTCGGAGGAGTCTGGACTTTTTTCAGGGACCTTCAGGTTCTGGCTGGAGGAACCCGGAGCTTCATCAGAAATGACTTGGACCCTCCCGGAGGAGTCTAAGTCTCCTGAAGCTACTTCTTGTGGGTTCAAATCTGGGAGCTGGGACCTAGACTCGCTGTCAGGGACCTCCGGACCCTCCCGAAGGGGTCTGGATACCTGAGTATGGGGTAGTTCTGGTCTCTCCGCAACCAGAACCACACTGACGACTTCGTCAGTAGCTGAAATATAAAGCAACAAAGGCTCACCAGGGTTCGGAGCTACCAGAATTGGTAGGGTGGTGAGGAACTGTTTCAACTCCTGGAATGCCTTTTCTGCTTTTTCGGACCATTGGAATGGTCCCGACTTCCTCAATAACTTGAAGAAGGGGAGTGCCCGTTCCGCCAGTCTTGAGATGAACCGGCTGAGGGATGCTAGACATCCAGTTAGTTTTTGGACGTCCTTGATGCGGGTTGGTGGCCGCATGTCTTCAATGGCCTTAATCTTCGCCGGATTAGCTTCTATGCCCCGGTGACTTACCAGGAAACCAAGAAGTTTTCCGGAGCTAACCTCGAAGACACACTTGTCTGGGTTTAGCTTTGTACGGGTGGCCCGCAACTTGTCGAAGACAGCCTGCAAGGTGTCAAGGAGTGACTCCTTGTTCCTGACCTTGACCACGATGTCATCGACGTACACTTCCACTATGTCTCTAATAAGTTCTTCAAAAGTTTTGTACATAGCTCGTACAAAAGTTGAAGCTGCATTCTTGAGACCAAAGGGCATGGCTGTGTAACAATATAATCCATCTACTGTGATGAATGAAGTATGCTCTTCATCTTCACTAGACATCCTGATTTGATGATATCCGGAATATGCATCTAGGAAACACAGTAATTCACAACCGGAGGTGGAATCCACTATCTGATCTATTCTAGGTAGTGGGAATGGATCTTTTGGACATGCCTTATTTAGTGTGGTGTAGTCGATGCACATCCGAAGCTTCCCGCCGGCCTTGGGCATAATGACCGGGTTCGCCAGCCATTTTGGATGGAAGACTTCTCGGATGAATCCGGCTTCAAGTAGCTTCTTCACTTCTTGTCGGATGAAGTTCTGCCGCTCTACGGATTGCTTCCGAGGTTTCTGATGTACAGGCCGGGTATCGGGGTAGATCTTCAGATTGTGCTCAATCACTTCCGTGGGGATCCCAGGCATTTGTGACGGTTGCCAAGCAAACACGTCAACATTAGCCCGGAGGAAAGTGATGAGCGCGAGTTCCTATTTGTTGCTCAATCCTCCCGATATACGGGTGGTCTGAGCGGCATCGGAACCAATCTGGACGACTTTGACGGGAATGTCGGTGTCGCCGCTTGGCTGCACACGAGGTGCAGAAGTCGAGCCTCGTTGGCGAATGCTTGGGGTTTTTGGATCTTTCTCCTGCCTAGAGTCCTCCTCTTGCGCCGTGGTGAGCGCATGGAGCTCTTCCAGTGCAGTTACTCCGGCAGTGCGATCTCCGCAGATCCGGAGAATGCCTACTGGCATTGGCATCTTCAACACCAGATAACCATAATAAGCAGCTGCCATGAATTTATACAAGGCAGGTCTACCCAAGATGGCATTGAAGGGTAAGTTGATCTGAGCGACGTCGAAGACCAACTTCTCGGTGCGGTACTTCTCTCGTGTCCCGAAGGTAACAGGGAGAGTAATAGCTCCGAGTGGGGTGATGGCCCCCGGACCTACTCTGGAGAAAGGTCGAGAGGGGTGGAGATCCGAAGGTCGGAGCTGAAGCTTAGTGAAAGCTTCGAAGCTGATGAGGTTAAGCCACGAACCTCCGTCTACCATGACGTGGTGGAGCTGGATGTTGTTGATGGTAGGAGATACCATCAGGGGTAACTGTCCTGCTCCAACCATGCTCCGGGGACAATCCGAAGCATCAAAAGTGATGGCTGTGTCCATCCACCTTTGGTGAGGTTCCGGCCTAACTGTAGGAGCTACAGCGGCCATATCCCGACGCATCGTCTTGATGACGCAACGGGAGGTGATATCCCATGATCCACCAAAAATGATGTTCATGGTCTTCCGACGCTCGTTGTTAGAGACGTCAGAATCATCGTCGACGGAGGTGTAGACGGCCTTCAGGACCTTTTTGGGATCCTGGAACCCCAACTCCTCTTCTGTCGGAGCTTCGTCGACTTTTTGCTTTCCTTCCCTCTGTCGGAAAGGAGATTCCTCCCGGCGCTTGTTGTAGCGCTCGGCAAGGTTTTGGACCTCCCAGCAGTCTTCCAAACTGTGGCTGCCCATTTTAGGAATGGAACACCACACTTTGGGTTTGCCACCGTCTTCAGAAGACGGTCGAGGTCGCTTCTCGGGGCGTGGCCCCCAGCCACCCGGAGCTACAGCAGCTGCAACGTTGGATGTGCCGGCCGACAGCTTCTTCTTGCCGTTGGTCTTCTTTTTCTTCTTGCCACCCCCGGAGGTAGCGGCTTCTTCTTTGGAGGATTTCTTGTGACCCTCCGAGGTTGGTTTGGAGTGCATCTCACGGCCCTACGTAGCTCGGGCACATTTGTCAGCCAAGCTGAAGAGTTCCGTGACACTGATGATCTCCTTGATCGCCAGTTTATCCAACATCTTCTTGTCTCGTACACCCTGTCTAAATGCCACAATGACAGAGTGAAAGTGCATCTAGGTTCCCCGTGGGTTTTGGATGATTGATGACGACAATTAAGTCGCTAATGAGCTCAAGTGATCTTAGCACAGGTGTGGACTCGATCGGAGACGCAAACCCTCAAAAAGGAAAAGGAAGGAAACGGGGTCAACTCGAAGCGTAGAAACTAGGGTTTCTAGCGTGTTGAGTTAGACTAGCCATAGAAATAGGAGGGTGCGTGTGTAAAGTGCATTGAGATCAAGGTTGGGAGCTCAAAGCGTATTAGAGGTCAAACCCCTTGAGAGAAAAGAGTGGATAAGCAGTCTGGCAGTAGGGCCGGACTAGTCCGTGCAGGTGGTCGGTCTAGTCCGCCCCTGGCCGGCCAAGTCCGTTGTCGGCCGGACCAGAAGGGTCTGACTGAGATCGGACTAGTCCGTTTGTGGGCGGACTAGTCCGGGTAGCAGTGAGTTGGTTTTGGGGACTAAGTCTCAAAACCACGGACTTGTCCGTTTGAGTCCGGACCAAGAGGTCCTGAGTGAGAACGAACTAGTCCGCCCGTGGGGCCGGACTAGTCCGGGTTGGTGTGTTGAAAGTGGCTCTGTGACTAAGTCTGGGAGGACCGGACTAGTCCGCCCCTGGGGCCGGACTAGTCCGTGGTCCTCAGACTAGTCCGTTTTCGCGCGGAGCAAAAGGCTCTGTGTGAGATCGGACTAGTCCGGTGGTGACCGGACTAGTCCGTTGTTGAAGTGACCGTTTGAATTTGAAGTTTGGCGGGTAGTGTGACGATAGCGTGTCAGCTGTCGGGGCCTGACAAGAGGTCAGTGGTCCCCTAGGCCGGACTAGTCCTGGCCTGAGGCCGGACTAGTCCGCCCTTCTGCTGAAGTCAGCAGTATGGGCTTGGGACCTCTATAAATAGAGGTCCCCTGGGTTCTTTTGAAAAAACACTTGAACAGACTTGAACCCTAGCGCTGCCACAGCCAACTTGGAGCACTCTTAAGCCTCTTTCTTGCCAACTTTCCCTCTAAAACTAATTCTTGTGTGGATTAGGGTTTAGTGAGGTGGAGAAGAGGAAGAACATCGCGCTTGTGCTCCCGATTTGATCTCTTGCACTCATTGAGTCTTTGTGAGCTGTGTGTTGAGTGTGCTTGCGTTGTTGATCATCTTTGTGGTGTGGGAGCCTCAGATTGTGAGAAGCCCCAACGAATCTTGTATTCGCACTTTGAGATAGCGGAGAACCAAGTTAAGCCCGTGCGGTAAACTTGGTGAGGGAAGGGTTGGTGAACCCGGTCCTTTGTGGACTCCTCAACGGGGAGTAGATTCTTGTGTGGAATCGAACCTCGGGATAAAATTCCTGGTGTCTCCGTGTTCTTCGCATTTTGTTTATCACTTATTTCGTTCTAGGGTTGCTAGTCTTGTTTTGAGCCTCACATTGTTTAATCTTGTTAAAACTTGACTCACTCTTGTGTTGATAGATTCTAAACTTGTATTAAACATATCCTCACCTGTAGCCTCGAGAAAATCCCCTTAAAACTTGCTAGAAACACTTTTTAGGGTTCTTCACGCAGGCTGACCGGACTAGTCCGCCCCCAGACCGGACTAGTCCGCCCCCTGTGATTTAATATCGTTTTATTCAGTCATTTGCAGGTCGATTAGCCTATTCACCCCCCTCTAGGCAACTTTCAATTGGTATCAGAGCAGGACTCTCCACAAAGAGTCTAACAACTCGGAGAGATGGCCGGAGTGGTGTTTGAAGAGGTGTCGACCAACGACTCTCAACCGACACGTGAGGAGACAATGGCTTATCAAGACAAGACAACGGATGATGAGGAGACTCGCCAGCTCAAGGCGAAGCTCCGGGAGAAGTTGAAGATTGCTGTGGTTGAGCCGTCAAGCTCATCAAGTGGTGGCGGCGGGGTCAACTACAATCGACAAGGGTTCAACTATGAACGCCTTGCCGCCAACAACCACTACCTCTCCATCCCATTGGGTAAACCTCCTCAATTCGATGGAACCGACTACGGGATGTGGAAACACAACATGAAGATCCACCTCGTGTCACTTTATCCGGCATTGTGGCAAATTGTCATGACCGGGGTGGAGATCCCGAAGGATGAGGACAACATCACGCAAGAACAAGCCATCCTCATCCACCGCAACGCTCAAGCTGCGGGTGTGATTATCTCATCTCTCTCAAGAGATGAGTTCAACCGCATCGATGGTCTTGAGGTGGCCAAAGACATATGGAACACCCTCAAGACGGCGCATGAAGGAAATCGGGTGGTCAAGGAGGCCAAGATCGAGCTCATCGAAGGAGAGCTTGGGAGATTCGCCATCTTGGATGGTGAATCCCCCCAAGACATGTACAACCGGTTGAAGGTGCTTATCAACAAGAGCCGATCATATGGTTGCACCAAGTGGACCGACCACGAGGTTGTGAAGAGGATGATCCGGGCGTTTATGCCTAGGAACGTCGCCCTTTGCTCCATGATTCGAGAAAGCCCGGGGTTCACTCAAATGACCCCGGAGGAGGTCCTTGGTAGGATCATTAACCACGAGATCATGGAGAAGGAGGCGCTCTTCTACAACGACCTTCAAAAATTCACCGCCTCCAAGATGAAGAACGTTGCACTCAAGGCAACACCCTCTTCAAAGGAGCAAGAGGAAAGTGATGAGGAGAGCCTTGACACCGATGAGGAAGAGGCCTTCTTCATCAACAAGTTTAGGAGAATGATGAGGAGGAAGAAAGGTGGATACAACCATGAGGGCAAAGGGAAGGAAAGAGCAAGGCCCAAATCAAAAAGGTATTGCTACAATTGTGGCGAGTATGGGCACTTCATCGCTGATTGCCCACATGAAGAAGCGAAGAAGAAGAAGGAGGGCAAGCCTCAAGATAAGAAATTATTCAAGAAGAAGAGGCCCTCCGGACAAGCCCACCTGGGGAAGGAGTGGGACTCTAACGATGAGTCCTCCTCCGAAGAAGAAGAGGAGAAGATGGCTACCATAGCCATCGGGAGGAGCTCCAAGGGAAGCAAGCTCTTCCCCAACCTCAACGATGACTACAAACCTACTTGCCTCATGGCAAGGGAGGGAAAGGGAAAGGTAACATCTCATCCCTCCTCCACAACCTCCTCTCAAGACGAATTTGATAGTGCTAGTGAGAATGAACACATGTTTAAGGACATAAGCAAAAGCACCTTGCGAAGGATGAAATTGCTTATGGATGAGATCTTTGAGAAGGAGGATCTCATCAATAGACAAGAGGACATGCTCATCCTTGAGAAGGAGAGGTGTCGAGAGCTTGATGAGCTCCTTGAGCTCGAAAGAGAGAAGAGCAAGGCATTGGAACACGAACTTGCTCTAAGTAAGAAAACATGTTCAAGTCTTGAGGAGAAGACAATTGAGCTCAAAGATGAACTTGGGAACTTGTCAAAAGTTAACAAAATCCTTGAGTCTCAAGTTGAGTCTCTCAAGAACAATGTAGCCTCTTCCTCCAAGAGCTCAACCGTCTCAAAGGCCTCATCCAATGCAACTCCACCTTGCAAGTGCTCTAACTTAATCCTTAAGCTTAAGGATGAACTCAACTCAGCACAAGGCAAGCAAGCACCTAAGGGTGCCATCTTTGACAAGGAGAAGGTGGCGTATGCACGAAGTGCATACACCAACACAAGACCTCCCCATGTCAAGGATGGTCTTGGCTATACTAGTGGTGGAAGGCATAACGCCAAAACCTCCAAGTATGGCAAAGACATGATTGTCTTCGTTAAGGGGAGTTCATCACCAACTAAAATTGAAAAGAACTCACCCTCTAGCAACAAATTGTCTAAATCTGAATCACATCCTCTATTCCATGATTTTGATGCATCTTATGTGCTAAAGAGGAACAAACACGGCAAAGTGTTTGCTAGATATGTTGGGCCACTCCGCAAGAGCCCCAAGCCTTGCGTGTGGGTGCCCAAATGCCTAAATACTAACATGAAAGGACCCAACTTCGCTTGGGTACCTAAATGGAAGGCATAAATTTGTTTTGTAGGCTTACTCCTCCGGCGGATCAAAATGGGTGTTGGATAGCGGATGTACCAACCACATGACCGGAGAGAGGAGCATGTTCATAGAGTATGAGGAGAACGAGGACCCAAGTGAAGGAATCTTCTTTGGGGATAATAGCCAAGGGAAAATCCATGGCTCCGGTAAAATTGCTATCTCCTCTTCGCATATTTTATCTAATGTTTTGCATGTTG
This sequence comes from Tuctoria greenei, assembly GCA_036927565.1. Classification (NCBI taxonomy): domain Eukaryota; kingdom Viridiplantae; phylum Streptophyta; class Magnoliopsida; order Poales; family Poaceae; genus Tuctoria; species Tuctoria greenei. The sequence goes on along the minus strand of JAYESD010000010.1, from coordinate 153,443,981 downwards.
ATTCCCTAGACTATAATCTCCTATCCATATCACAGCTTTGTGATAAAGGATATAAGTGTGTCTTTTCTAGTGAGGGGGTGAATGTTCTGAGAGAGGGTAATGACTCAATAGCCTTTAAGGGAGTGCTCAAGGGAAAGATCTATCTTGTGGATTTTACCACGGATAAAGCTCAACTTGACACATGCTTAATGGCAAAAGCCAACATGGGATGGCTTTGGCATAGAAGGCTAGCCCATGTTGGAATGAGGAACCTTCAAAAACTCCTTAAAGGAGAGCACGTTCGTGGCCTAAAGGATGTGGTATTTGAAAAGGATAGGCCATGTGGTGCGTGTCAAGCGGGAAAGCAAGTAGGAGCTCAACACCCCTCTAAGAATGTCATGACGACCACTAGACCTTTGGAGTTACTCCATATGGATCTTTTTGGCCCCATTGCTTACATTAGCATCGGTGGCAACAAGTATGGTCTAGTCATCGTTGATGACTTCTCTAGATATACTTGGGTGTTCTTCTTGCATGATAAGAGTGAAACCCCCGGTGTCCTCAAGAAATTCCTAAGGAGAGCTCAAAATGAGTTCACCTTAAGGATAAAGGCTATAAGGAGTGATAATGGCACCGAATTCAAGAACATGCAAGTAGAAGAGTTCCTAGATGAGGAGGGCATCAAGCATGAGTTTTCCGCTCCCTATTCTCCACAACAAAATGGAATTGCCGAAAGAAAGAATAGGACGCTTATTGAGATGTCAAGGACGATGCTAGATGAGTACAAAACATCAGACCGGTTTTGGGCGGAAGCGGTTAACACCGCTTGCCATGCCGTAAACCGATTGTACCTTCATCGCCTCCTCAAGAAGACTCCTTATGAGCTTCTCGTTGGTAAGAAACCCAATGTTTCTTACTTTCGTGTTTTTGGTAGCAAGTGTTATATCCTCAACAAGAAGCCTAGGACTTCGAAGTTTGCTTTTAAGTCCGATGAGGGTTTCTTGCTTGGATATGAATCAAATACTCATGCGTACCGTGTGTTCAACAAATCCTCCGGAATTGTTGAAGTAGCACGTGACGTGGTGTTTGACGAAACCAATGGCTCTCAAGTGGAGCAAGTTGATCAACATGCCCTTGATCAAGAGGAACCTCCACTAGAAGCTCTAAGGAGAATGGCACTTGGAGATGTTCGCCCACAAGAACCATCTCAAAGCCCAAGTGACCATCATCATTATGAAGTAGGTCAAACCCCCATTGGACAAGTTGGAGATCCACTAGATACTCCCCAAAATGATAACGGGACTGAAGATCAAGGGGGAGGCTTGGATCAAGGGGGAGACCAAAGTGAAGAGGATGAAGCAAGTGATTCAATAGCTCAACCTCCGCATCCTCGCGTTCATCAAAGTGTTCAACGGGATCATCCCGTTGACAACATTCTAGGAGATATCACAAGAGGAGTAACGACACGTTCACGTGTTGCAAAATTTTGTGAGCATTTCTCCTTTGTCTCATCCTTGTAACCCCATAAGGTTGAAGATGCCTTAAGAGATCCGGATTGGGTAGTTTCCATGCAAGAGGAGCTCAACAACTTTGAAAGGAACAAGGTTTGGGAGCTTGTCAAGCGCCCACAAGCTAATGTTGTTGGAACCAAGTGGGTGTTCCGCAACAAACAAGATGAGCATGGCGTGGTAACTAGGAACAAGGCACGACTTGTGGCAAAAGGGTACTCACAAGTTGAAGGATTGGATTTTGATGAGACATTTGCTCCCGTAGCTAGGCTTGAGTCAATTCGGATATTACTAGCCTTTGCTACTCATCATGACTTCAAGCTCTACCAAATGGATGTTAAGAGTGCTTTCCTAAATGGCCCAATCAAGGAAGAAGTTTATGTAGAGCAACCTCCAGGGTTTGAAGACCAAGGCTATCCTAACCATGTTTTCAAATTGCGAAAGGCTCTTTATGGCCTCAAGCAAGCTCCTAGAGCTTGGTATGAGTGCCTAAGAGACTTTCTAGTTGAAAATGGTTTTAGGATAGGCAAAGCGGATTATACCTTTTTCACAAAGCACTTCAACGAAGATCTTTTTGTGTGCCAAATATATGTGGATGACATCATATTTGGTTCCACAAATAAGGTGTTTTGTGATGAGTTCTCCAAGATAATGACGGAGAGGTTTGAAATGTCCATGATGGGTGAGTTGAAGTTCTTTCTAGGATTTCAAGTAAAACAACTCAAAGAAGGGACGTTCATAAGTCAAACTAAGTATACACAAGATATTCTAAGGAAGTTTGACATGGATAAGGCAAAACCCATCAAAACCCCCATGGGGACAAATGGACACCTAGACCTAAATGAGGATGGTCCAAGTGTGGATCAAAAGTTATATAGGTCTATGATTGGTTCACTTCTCTATCTTTGTGCATCTAGGCCCGATATCATGCTAAGTGTGTGTATGTGTGCACGCTTTCAAGCGGCACCTAAGGCTTGTCATTTGACCGCCGTTAAAAGGATCTTGAGATATCTAGTACACACACCCTCCCTAGGACTTTGGTACCCTAAAGGATCTAAGTTTAACCTCATTGGATATTCCGATGCGGACTATGCGGGGTGCAAAGTCGATAGGAAGAGCACATCGGGTACATGCCAATTCTTAGGTCGATCTCTAGTGTCTTGGTCCTCCAAGAAGCAAAACTCTATTGCTCTCTCCACTGCCGAAGCGGAATATGTTGCAGCCGGAAGTTGTTGTGCACAACTTCTCTGGATGCGACAAACCCTTAGGGATTATGGGATTAACTTGCGCAACATTCCACTCTTGTGTGACAACGAGAGTGCCATCAAGATAGCCCATAATCCAGTGGAGCTCTAAAATACAGTTTTTCAGCCCAGTCGGACCGGACTAGTCCGCCCCTTGGACGGACAAGTCCGGGTCCAGACTAGTCCGCGGCTAGTCCGCATACCGGACTAGTCCGCTCTGAGGCCGGACTAGTCCGGAGGCAGACTAGTCCGCGTCTGGTCCGCTCACCGGACTAGTCCGTCCTGGCACCGGACTAGTCCGGCCCTTGGGGGCTTAAACCCCAGGGTCGGCCCATACCCCTCCTCACACTTGACTCTCTCTCTTCCACGCGCTAGCAACCGCCCCCATCGGCGATTTTGCGCTCCAACCTCCAAATCTCGACTCCAATCCACGCATCGGAGTCTTTGGGAGTGAGGGATCACTTCCCCGCGCTCCACATTCGCGATTCATCTCCGATCTCGTCGACTCTAGCGGATTTGAGAAGGTATTCCCCCGTTCTTCAAAAACTAGCCCATTTTTTATTCTTAAAGTTTTTGATAGGAACACCTTCATAGATGTTGCTCCATATACCCTTGTGATCATAGCCTAGGAGTATTGCGCGCTGATCCGAAGATTTTTCGATGATTCGATTAGGGTTAGGGTTTATCCTGTGCAACCCGGACTAGTCCGGCCCATGACGGACAAGTCCGGTTTGCACAGAGCAAACCCTAGTCCTTGTCTTCTCTCGAGATCTTTTCCGCAATGCTCCCTCTACTTGGACTCATACCTTCCTTTCTATATGCTTTTCACAGCATGTCGAACTCGGAGCGTTCCCCTCCTCGTCCCAACCCCGAGGGACGAACCAAAGCTCAAATTGTCGAGGCAAGGACCAAGGCTGCGCTCATAGAAGCGCAAAAGGCAAAGGAAGAGAGGCGGCTGAAGGCACTCGAAGCCTCCAAAGTTGCCGCGAGCATCTACAATGAGGAAGAAGCCATAGCTCGAGCAACCGCAGAGTCCCTCAATGAGTTGAGGAAGAAGAAAAGGGAAGACAGAGAGGCTCACAACTCCAGGGCCGCTGAGGCCAATGCTCCCAAAAGGAAGAGACTCGTCACTACCGGCGAGAAGGCAAAGAGCAAGGAGCAAGCCCCGAGGGAAGAAGAGCCAAGGGTCGAGCGTGACCCTAAGAAAGGAAAGGCTCCGGCTCCAGTCGAGCCGAAGAAGAAGAAGCCCTCCGTCAAGGTGCCAGCCAAGAAGGCACCCGGAGGAGTTTTGATTCGTGAAAAAGGGAAGGCTCAGGCTGTTGGCCCTCTTGTGATGCACAGTCCAGCACGTAATCCAAACCGTCAGCCCAACCTCTCAGCCAACACATTCAAAGGAAAAGGGGCAGAAAAGGCAAGACGACTCAGAACAGACAAAGTGTACTCTTATGAGAAGAGCACAGCTGACCCGCGATTCTGGAATGACTTTCACTGCGATTATTATCGCCTTGTCTACATGAAGATGAAGACTCCTGTGACTGATGCCCAGTGGGTTGACTGGGCCTACATGGCTCACAAGAAGCATGCTGCATTTGATGTTGTGATCAATGCAGCGGAATGGCATGGAATCAAGGATATCATGGGATTCCAGTACGACTGGAACATTGAGGTGATTGTCCAGTTCTACACAACCGTCTACTTTCACTCCTTTGGAGATCGCCGGATGACTTGGATGACAGATGGAGAGCAGTACACTGTCACATTTGAAGACTTTGCAAAGATTCTAGGATTGGAGGAGCACCTTGAGCATGAGATCATCATCTCTAACCTCAAGGCCCTAGACCGAGATGCCCTTGACTTCATGTATCCAGACCATCTTCCTTATGAGGCGGGATTGGCAAGAAACATCAAGCCATTTTTCAGTGTGCTCAACCGCCTCCTTCGGAAGACCATTGCCCCGAAGGATGGGGATGCCGGAGTCATCCAGGGCAACTTGAGGCACTTGCTGGTGCTGATAGATGGGGAAGAAAGCTTCAACTTAGCTGAGTACATCTTTGATGATATCTTCAATATATCTCATACCCCCAACAGGTCTTGTGGCTATGCTCCTTATGTGATGTGCCTTATTGAGAAAGTCTCCGGAATTACCTTCCAGAAGGATGTCTCACATAAGAGACTGCGTCCTCAGATTCCCCCACCTCTGCCTATTCCTCCTCGTCGCAAGAATGCAGATCCTCCATCTTGCTCCGTGGCACCTCCGTCTCCGCCTCCGCCTCAATCCATGAGTGCCTTCTTCAAATGCTTCAAGGCGATCTTCACTTCTTGCCGGAAGCAAGAGATCCGCGCTCAAAGGACACACAAGCGTCAAGAAAAATATCTTAAGGCGCTGTGCGACAAGCTGGAGGTCCCAATGTCCTCTCCGGAGGTGAGTGATGGGGAGATCACTCCCTTCCCCAACTTCACCGCCGATGAGCTCGCCCAGCTCCAAGAGGATGGAAGCTCCTCTCGGGCTGCTCCCTCGGCAAGGAACTCCGACGAAGACGACGACGACGACGCCGTCGATCATGAGGAAGACTTCAACGATTTCGAGCCCACGGAGAGTGGAAGTGGCGAAGACGAGGACTAGTTCGTAGATCTTTGTCCCCCCCCCCCTTCTTTTCCTTTTTGGTGCCTTGATGCCAAAGGGGGAGAGTTAAGGGGGAGTTACTCGTTTGTGGGTGTGTTTGTGATTTATGGACTTGTCTTGTTTTGTAATATATTCATGCTCTTGGTTGTTTACATTTGTGCAAGACTTGTTAATATTGTTTAATATCAATATAATGCTCTTATTGTCAATCCTTTGATTATATTGATGCTCTTTATGTCTTGTCACAATTGTTGAGCACATCACGTAGGCACCCCACCATAACGTGTGTGGGTATGAAAGATCTCCTCCACCTCTTTTACATGTTGCATACATTGAGGGGGAGTCATTCATACGCACACAAGTTATGAAAACCAATTTCCATACTCTTAATTGTTGAAGGACTTAATGTGTTGTCATCAATCACCAAAAAGGGGGAGATTGAAAGTGCATCTAGGTTCCCCGTGGGTTTTGGATGATTGATGACGACAATTAAGTCGCTAATGAGCTCAAGTGATCTTAGCACAGGTGTGGACTCGATCGGAGACGCAAACCCTCAAAAAGGAAAAGGAAGGAAACGGGGTCAACTCGAAGCGTAGAAACTAGGGTTTCTAGCGTGTTGAGTTAGACTAGCCGTAGAAATAGGAGGGTGCGTGTGTAAAGTGCATTGAGATCAAGGTTGGGAGCTCAAAGCGTATTAGAGGTCAAACCCCTTGAGAGAAAAGAGTGGATAAGCAGTCTGGCAGTAGGGCCGGACTAGTCCGTGCAGGTGGCCGGACTAGTCCGCCCCTGGCCGTCCAAGTCCGTTGTCGGCCGGACCAGAAGGGTCTGACTGAGATCGGACTAGTCCGTTTGTGGCCGGACTAGTCCGAGTAGCAGTGAGTTGGTTTTGGGGACTAAGTCTCAAAACCACGGACTTGTCCGTTTGAGTCCGGACCAAGAGGTCCTGAGTGAGAACGGACTAGTCCGCCCGTGGGGCCGGACTAGTCCGGGTTGGTGTGTTTAAAGTGGTTCTGTGACTAAGTCTGGGAGGACCGGACTAGTCCGCCCCTAGGGCCGGACTAGTCCGTGGTCCTCAGACTAGTCCGTTTTCACGCGGAGCAAAAGGCTCTGTGTGAGATCGGACTAGTCCGGTGGTGACCGGACTAGTCCGTTGTTGAAGTGACCGTTTGAATTTGAAGTTTGGCGGGTAGTGTGACGATAGCGTGTCAGCTGTCGGGGCCTGACAAGAGGTCAGTGGTCCCCTAGGCCGGACTAGTCCGGGCCTGAGGCCGGACTAGTCCGCCCTTCTGCTGAAGTCAGCAGTATGGGCTTGGGACCTCTATAAATAGAGGTCCCCTGGGTTCTTTTGAAAAAAAACACTTGAACAGACTTGAACCCTAGCGCCGCCACAGCCAACTTGGAGCACTCTTAAGCCTCTTTCTTGCCAACTTTCCCTCTAAAACTAATTCTTGTGTGGATTAGGGTTTAGTGAGGTGGAGAAGAGGAAGAACATCGCGCTTGTGCTCCCGGTTTGATCTCTTGGACTCATTGAGTCTTTGTGAGCTGTGTGTTGAGTGTGCTTGCGTCGTTGATCATCTTTGTGGTGTGGGAGCCTCAGATTGTGAGAAGCCCCAACGAATCTTGTATTCACACTTTGAGATAGTGGAGAACCAAGTTAGGCCCGTGCGGTAAACTTGGTGAGGGAAGGGTTGGTGAACCTGGTCCTTTGTGGACTCCTCAATGGGGAGTAGATTCTTGTGTGGAATCGAACCTCGGGATAAAATTCCTGGTGTCTCCGTGTTCTTCGCATTTTGTTTATCACTTATTTTGTTCTAGGGTTGCTAGTCTTGTTTTGAGCCTCACATTGTTTAATCTTGTTAAAACTTGACTCACTCTTGTGTTGATAGATTCTAAACTTGTATTAAACATATCCTCACCTGTAGCCTCGAGAAAATCCCCTTAAAACTTGCTAGAAACACTTTTTAGGGTTCTTCACGCAGGCTGACCGGACTAGTCCGCCCCCAGACCGGACTAGTCCGCCCCCTGTGATTTAATCTCGTTTTATTCAGTCATTTGCAGGTCGATTAGCCTATTCACCCCCCTCTAGGCAACTTTCACAGAGGCGCTAGAGATAGAAGGGATAGTGTTTCGTACCTGAGAGAACCTTTGGATGAATGACCGCAAGGATTCTCCCCCTTTTTGCACGACTGCAAAAAGGTCCGGTTCAGTGCCTGGTCGGGTGTATGAACTCCCGAAGTTGGCAGTGAACTGATGGCACAGCTCCTCCCAACTGTTGATAGAGTTGGATGGAAGGCTCATAAACCAGGACCTGGCAGTCCCAGTTAAGGCCACTGGAAAGTAATTGGCCATCACAGCCTCGTTTCCTCCAGTTGCCAAGATTGCAGTGGAGTATATCTGCAGAAATTCGGCGGGATTGACAGTCCTGTCGAATTTTTCTGGCAGGTAAGGACGAAACTTCTGTGGCCACCTAACCATGCGCAGGTGCATGGCTAGGGCTGAACAACCTCCTCCCACTCCTTCAGGAGTAGAAAGGTCCTGAGCTTCTCGTCTTTCACGGGCACGCTCAATATGGACTCGGCCGTCCTGCTGACGGTATCGGCGATCAAGCTCCGCTCGGAGGTCGTGAGTCGAAAGCCTGGATACCGTGTGAGTGCGTCGTGCCCCGGAGGGCAATGACGTCACTTGTTGTGACGCAGCACGTCTCCTGCTATTGGAAACGTGCGGACCAAGTCTTCCAGACAAAGTCCGCCGCTGCGACGGGACTCTTCCTGAAAGAGGAGGACCCTGGTTGCTGAGGCGTTCGGCTGCTGCTGCAACCAAATGCTCCACATTGGCCCTCCACTGCTCCAGTGCATCCCGTGATGCATCCGGAGGTGGTGGGCGTTGGAGAAGAGCACGCGCTGCATGGAGTGCGTGTTCTGGGTTGTCATGATTTGCCGACGCAGTGATTGACGCCGGTGCACCATCACGCTGCCCAGCACGATTTGCTGGAGGAGACAGTGGTGGTGGGAGTGTGACTCCTGCTGGTGCTGAGGCTCCTGCTGGTGGCTGCCTATTGGGGGAATTGCCCCCAACAGCCTGAGCAGCAGGTTGGCCGTTGGATGATCCAGCAGCAGAGTTCACAATTCTCAAAATCTCAAGCGCCCCTACCTGGCGTGCCAACTATCGGTGGTTTGGAACCGGCAGATCTCCCTACACTGTTAAAGTGATAGGGGAGTTCTATGTTCGGTATGGGCGCGCGGAGATTCAAGAATGTGAGTAGGAATTAGCACAGGAGACACAAGAGTTTACGTGGTTCGGGCCGCCTGAGCGTAATACCCTACTCCACGGGTGTGTTGGTGTTGTATTAGCTGTTTGAGCTTGTGTTAAGCGTATGTGTCTGTGTCTCTCGCGTGTATCGTCGACCTGTCCTTTTATAGTACAAGAGCAGGCCGTTATAGGTTAGCCTGGCCCGACATGTGGCCCCGACGGTTACTAGTATTGATACACGTTTAATTGCTCTTAATGACCCTGTAACGGGCTTTGACAGCACCGTTACTGGTGTTAAGATCGTCCGTTAAGTGTCATTAATATGGCGTTAATGACACTTAATCGGGTCTTGAAGTCCTTGGCTCTCCTTTGAAGATCCGGAGCCGTTGCGGGGTCTTCCGGAGGTTAGAAGCTGAAGATCCGACGATTGGACATGTGGTAGCTCCGGAGCTTGCTGTGGGAAACAGGTAGCTCCGGGGCTACCCGACACGTGTCAGGTCCGGAGCTTCTCTCGGTCCGGGGTTAAGTCCGGAGGTGCCGTTTCGGTACATGGCCCGAAGCTTCCCCCTTGTGGCGGTAGCTCCGGTTTGGTCGTACCCGTGGCGACCCAGGAATTAACCATGTTGGAGAATCGAGTTCGGTTATGTCTGACATGTGGGCCTCCGAGGGTCTTCGAACCAAGTAGATGACTTTCCTTTGAGGTCTTTGTAACCTCAAGGGGTGTACGGTTTCTAGGGTACCGACAGCGACGCTCTATGCGACGTTGTCGAACTTCCGTCTTTCGGCATCAAATGGAATTACATAGATTGCATATATGAAATCACTATGAAAATCTCATTGGATTGATCAAATCAACCCGAATACGAGCCATTCAGAATGGCTCACTTTTCAATGTGACTGGTTATTTATGAGTTGATCGCGACTAATGATCGTGGTCTGTTGGCTCAATCTGTTAGCTATGTACGCAATTAGTCCCGATGGTGATTCCAGCGAGTAAGGATAGGTTGTGCACACAACAGAGAAGGAGCGGGAACCGACCCTGTAGTCATATACGATCACAATCTACTCTAACCAATTCCAAGCCCTAAAAAACCGTGCAAAAAATTCATCGTATGAACATGTCTGCAGTAGATCCCATTTACTAGCAAGATCCAGATAAAAAACTACGCAAGTCGGCTCTGATACCACTGTTGGGAAATAGACGGTACGCTACTCTAGCAATTCTACCGCATCACAAAGGAAACATGCGAGTACAGAGGTCATAGATCATTACCACTAGACGCGCAGCGCAGCGAAACGTAGACGTGCGTCGGTGTAGGGGAAGTAGATGATCTCGTTCGTCTCCTTCTCGCCCTCTTCACAGAAGCAGTAGACGAACAAGTTCGTCGCTGTCGATCAGCGCAATAGTAGCAGCAGTGCCTCCACGGAGTCCACACATACGGAGAGGAACGTCATGCGCCGGTGTGCTACCACCGTACGCGCGACAAGAGTCTCGTCGTGAGGAATTCGAGAGGTGGGCTAGAGCTCTCACGTGGTGGAGTCATTAGCATCTAACCCTACTACTAAAATTTATAGACGTACTAATAGATTTTTAAGTTTCAGTAGTATTCTAATTGTTTATAGATCAAATATCTAATAGAACTTAACTCGAATGGTTATGATTGTCTCTTCATCATGTCACCGAACACCCACGAGTCGGCGCCTCGACTCGGACGCACGTCTCTTTGGCTCCCCTCGCTCGTCGGATCCCCCACCTCCACGGCTCCACCACCGGCTGGCGCGTCGTTGCCAGCGGCGGGCGAAACGTTGCGTAATGAGATGGTAGCCAGGGGCGATGATTGCACGGTTGAAATGAAACCGAAAAAAGCTGGAAGGACCCTTGTCCGAGATATTTTTTCGTCCCGTGAAAGTTGTGAAACTGTAACTGCTGCTCCTGCAGTACGTATTTGCTTTTGCTTTGCATCTTTCGCTCAGGATTTGTTTCGAAGAGTCTTGAACTAATGCCGTAAACTGATCAGATATGTGCAATGAGGAAGCCCACAGGTAGTACTAGTTGCAAGTTCAGGGCTTCAGGCTCCACAGCGACGACACATAAAAAAAGATCTTCTATGGGAGCTGGAACTTTTTACTGCACGGTAACGCCGTAGAAGCTGCAGTAATTCGGCAATTTATCGATGGGAATTAACGCGGTCATGTTTTACCGCTTTTACGGTCGCCATGCCCAGCGAGTCAGAGATGACGCAGCGTTCCACAGACACCGGTCAGGCGGGTGTGCATGCATGGAAATAGGTGCAAGAGAGAGAGAGAGGTAGGAATGATATAGCACGTGACCGTGTGACTGTTTGCGGCGTCTAGGAGGAGAGAGCTAGCTGTAACTTTTGGTGGTAGCGGGCAGTAGTTTCCGGAGTAATAACAGCGGCGCATACGACGAATGCATGCGAGGCTTTTCCAAGCGCGTGCATGGCGTGGTGTGGCCTGGGCAGGTTGCCGTTGTTCGTGAGGCGGACGGCTGGGCAGGTCAAGCACCCACGTCACAGGTCCGGTACGGGCAGGTCGAGCAACCACGTCACTGGTCACGCTCCCCAGCCTGGGCACGTGAACCCGGTGCCGTTCTCCAAGCCGGAGCACATGCACGACCGTGGCGGAACACGTCGTTCATGCAGGCACGCCTACCAGCGCCCGTTTACCCACTTGCCCGTCGTGATGAGTATCGAACGACGCATGACGACTTTTGTCTTCGTTGCAACTCCGAGACTCCAAATCTGGCTCTGGCCACAAATCGCCCGGATTACGCAGTCCCCGGACCTCAGAATCGCTGTCTTGACAAGCAGTATTAAACGGAGCCCCGCTGCCAAAACCAGACATAAATACTCGCTCCGGGGCCCGGGCGTGCAGCCGCACATAAATAACGCAGACAGCACAGCGACTACGCATACGGTGCAGCTTTATTTTTCCCCATAGGTGTACTGGTCATTGTTAAAGAATCAATCAATCTCCCTGATTCTTTAGTGCACAGGTGCTCTGGTGTAAAGATGGAAAGTTTTAGAGCTTTTTGGGTACGTGTGGTAAAAGTAGTCCTACGGTAAAAAGCTGTAGCTTTGAAAACTTTACTTTGATACTGTAATTTTATTGAAGGACAAAAGAGGGAGATGACTCTCTCCTCCCTCGTTTTAAAGCGGTCCACTCCAAAACCAAACCAAAAAAGCGAAAGCCCCCATTCTCACTACCAAAACCCCAAGAAAACCCAAACAAAACCCTGCGCCTTTCCTCCCTTCGCACCAGCAGTCTGTTCCAGTCTTCCAGAGCAAAGCGATAGCAGAGGGGCGGAAGAGCAGGCAAGGGAAGAAGACGGGCCGGACCGAAGGAGGAAGAGGGGCAGCGGGGCGTGTGTACCGCGCAGGGGGGAAGACAGACAGGGAGAGGGAAAGGCTTCTGGCAGCAGGGCGTGGTTTTGGAATGCAGCAGCAACACCTGATGCAGATGAACCAGGGCATGATGGGGAGCTACGGTTCCCCGGCCGCTGTCACCACTGATCTCATTCAGCAGGTCGTGATCCCAAGCCAAATATCTCCCCTTTTTATCGCCCGTTTTGCTGGTGCCGTGACCCTGTCGTCTCCCCCATGGATTTCGTATTCTGCCTTCTTCGATTGGTTCCTCAATCTATTCGTAGCTTCAGTGAATCAGTGTACTCTTGCTGTTTCCCGTTCTTCGTAAGAAGCTCGGTCAGACCATGAGATAGGATGCGAGCTTCCTACTTTTCCGTTTTCCTCCAACTAATATCTGCTTCAATGGCTCAATGCCTTGCTTTATTGGTTCTTTACTTTCCGTAATCGCGTGATCTTTCTGCCAGTGTTTTCGTATCTCGCGGAATGAAATTAAATCTTCTCCCCTCATTGATCTCGCATGAGATTCGAGATGGTTTGTTGGATCTTGTGTTGACCCATGTATTCTAGTATTCTTCAAGACGATTTCTTCTCTCTGTCGATTCCCTTCCCTTCTGCTGTTATACCATATTGTATTGATGTATTTTCAGATGGTCCCTCGTATCTGATTCCCTCTGCAGTTCAAACTGCTGCTGCGACATAGTATTTATTTGGTCCCGTTTTTTTGCTCTTGCTGAGCACACGGTGCGATTACGGTGCAAAGGCAAGTATTTGTTGCTCGTTCTGGTTGGTGACCTGTTGTCAATGATCATACTTGCCTTTGCTGTATTTCGCTAGTATAGTAACCATGCGAGGCCATATGTCCTGCCAAGCCATGTTTAAAGCTTGCCAGATGCTTCATGTGCGTTATTCCATCAAAGGAAACAAGGAAACCCTGTGAGATTTGCACAAATAAACCCTGTGGACCAGGTGTAAATGTGCTGTCATGTGCTTGTTTTGTCCGGAGTTTGATTAGGAAGCATCACTGGTTGGCTGACCAGAGACTCAGTGGCCCTTATTTGCCAATCTGAGCGAATCATGGTCTGGTCCAGACTCATCTGGGTAGGAATGTTGGTTTGCTTGCGCTGTACTGCCAGGCACCCATTGGTCTTTGACTGTTATGTTTGACCCTTTTAAGTGCCTAAACACCAATTCACTAACAACTAATATAGAGGGTCCGGACAACTGGTCCAGGTCTTTGACTGTTATGTTTGAATGATATTTAGTTTGAGAGGGCACGCATGGTTGCTATGTGATCTCGGGCAATGACTACTATGCAATCAAAGGTTTGGTGCAATCGAGCATTCATAACTGTCGGATCTACATTCTATGGTCGTTACCTGTTTTTATTTAACCCTCTCCACCAGGTGAGGGGTGATGGAAGAGGTTAAATAAAAAGATGCACTAACCGTTGAATACAGATCTATTGATTGAGAGTGTTTGATTGCACGATTGCACCAAACACCTGATTGCATTCTAGTCGCTCCCGTGATCTCGTGATTGGTCAGTTGTGATGTCCTGACTGGCTTATATGGAAAACACAGCAATAACAGCAAATGTGTTGGGCGCTGGACTGCAAAGTACTGTATTTAAGACTTGCGGCATTTTTTGTTCTTTGGCTTTGGTTAGCGATTGTGAAGACATGCAGTTGCTAAAATGTATTAACTTGCTAGTTTTGTTATTGAACGGTGCAGTACTTGGATGAAAACAAGCAGCTGATCCTGGCCATTCTCGACAACCAGAACAATGGGAAAGTGGAGGAGTGCGAACGGTGAGTTTGATTTTCTGCGTTAGTTGTGCAGCACTGCAGCAAGAACTATGCACTCGCAAAATAACAACTGTTAACATGAATAAAAGTGTCCTTTTGTATTTGGTTATCATCTAGCCAAAGTATCGTGGACAGATCCAGATAGGTTTTCGTATAAAATCCTATCTTCATTTTGTCAATGACTACATTTTTATGCGCTATAATGCTGGTATCGCCTATGGTAGACCATATGTTGGTGCACATCACGCAACACTTTCGACCACCTTACTATTTCTGTCAATCACATTATCAAGTAGTAGTAGCACTGCATGATCATGTGCATGTGCTTGTTTAGACGTCGATTGCTTAATTTTGACAACTGATAAAACACTCCATAGCAGTAGTATCTGTGAACTGGACTGAAGAATCATGGCCACGTTGTGCGAATCAGTGCACTGTAACCCGCATGCTGAGTTATTTTGTCTGCCACCTGATGCTGTCTTGCAGAAACCAAGCTAAGCTCCAGCACAACCTCATGTACCTCGCCGCCATCGCTGACAGCCAGCCACCACAGACAACGCCGCTGTCGCAGGTCTGCTCTTGCCTTGTTAACAAACGTCTCCATTCGTGAAAATCAAAGGTTGCATACTTGCATTGCTCACTTGACATGTCTGCATGCCTGCAGTACCCGTCGAGCATGATGACGCAGCCCGGGGCTCGGTACATGTCGCCGCAGTCCGCGCAGATGATGAGCCCGCAGCAGGCGCTGATGGCTGCGCGTTCCTCGATGATGTACGCGCACCCGTCCCTGTCGCCGCTCCACCACCAGCAGCAGCATGCGTCGGCGCACGGCCAGCTTGGCATGGCCTCCGGCGGCGGCACGACCAGCGGGTTCAATATGCTCCACGGCGAAGCCAGCATGGGCGGCGGCGGCGGCGGCAACAGCATGATGGACGCTGGCATGTTCTCAGGCTTCGGCCGTAGCAGCAGCGGCGCCAAAGAGGGCTCTACTTCGCTGTCGGTCGGCGGTGCCAACTCCGGCGCGCAGGGCGGAGAAGGAGAGTACCTGAAGGCCGTCTCCGAGGAGGAAGGCAGCTAGGGCACCACCCACTACGGTTTTTAGTGGTAGTAGAGCGTAGCAGTACGTGGTAGTCGGTAAGGTAGGTTTGTTCCGTGGAACCTGGAGGTGGCAGTGACCAGCATGCTGATGCAGGGTCGCTTGTTTTGGATGTGAATGGCAGGTTCTCTCCTATAAAAGACGATTTAGTATGGATGTTGTTAGCAATTAAATCTTTAGGTGCAGGACTTAAACATGAACCCTAATCATGATTTATGCACTAACAATCATTAGAACATGATTAAGGGGTGGATTAGCACACTTACAGGAGGATGAAGAGCCGTTTGCAGCCATGGGTGTGGACGGAACGAGGCTTGGATCTTCCCACCGTACTCGCTCTCGTTTTGATCGGATGTTAACTTGTGATTAGTCTGCCTTGTTAACTTAATCACCTTTCTTTTTATAGAGCGAGGCGGCAGGGGACCCAAGCCGAGTCGGTTGGGGACGCCCCCGATCGTGGCGTCGAATCAGTTCGGGATTCCCGGTAGGTTTTACCGGGTCCCCTTTTCTTTTTACCTTTTACTTTATCTTTTCTTTTATTTATTCACTTTTCCTTTTTGTCTCTCTCAGTTGAACCGAGAGCAATACCAACATTCTCCCCCTTGATCGTATGGTTCAACTTTATTTCTCCATCCTCAATAAGTATAATGTACAAAGTGAAGCGTTACAACAATTTAGCAAAATCATTGAACTTCAACACTTATGATGCATTAACCGATCTCAAATAGAGAACATTATTCTTTATGGGGAGTGGCTCTTTTGAAGGTCCCTACTTTCCAGAATCACAAGGCTTCCAATAATCCCATGCCGGCAACGTGTTTACGAAAGATGCTGGGTGGTAAGCCTTTTGTCATTGGATCCGCAAGCATATCGGTTGTACTGATATGCTCAACTTTAATGGTATGATCCTGGATTCTATCTTTCACAACATGATACTTTATGTCAATGTGCTTGGCAGCAGCACTTGACTTGTTGTTACTCGCATAGAGAACTGCAGGTTCGTTATCGCAGTACAGCACAAGTGGCATGTTAATGCTGTCTACCACTTTGAGCCCGGGAATGAAATTCTTTAGCCATACAGCCTGCCCAGTGGCCTCATAACATGCTACAAACTCGGCCTGCATCGTTGACGATGCAGTCACCGTTTGCTTGGAGCTTTTCCACGATATAGCTCCTCCAGCCAGTGTGAATATATAACCTGACGTGGATTTCTTACTATCCACACAGCCGGCGAAATCAGCATCTGAATAACCAATAACTTCCAGGTTATCAGATCTTCGATATGTTAGCATGAAATCTTTAGTACCTTGCATATAACGCAAGACTTTCTTTGCAGCCTTCCAGTGGTCCATTCCTGGATTTGATTGGAATCTGCCAAGCATTCCCGTTACAAAAGCTAAGTCAGGGCGCGTACAAACTTGAGCGTACATAATGCTTCCGACAGCTGAAGCATATGGAACCGACTTCATCTGGCCAGATTCAATTTGGTTCCTTGGACATTGAAATGTCCCAAATTTATCGCCCTTAACTATTGGAGCAGGCGTGGGAGAGCACTTATGCATGTTGAATTTCTTCAGTACTCTCTCAAAGTATGCCTTTTGTGATAGTCCTAATGTGTACTTGGACCTATCTCGGTGAATTTCAATGCCTAGAACGTAAGAGGCTTCACCGAGATCCTTCATATCAAAGTTTGACGACAGAAAACCTTTGGTTTCATGTAACATATCTTTATCGCTACAAGCCAAAAGTATGTCATCCACATATAGGACCAAAATTGTGAACTTACTGCCCTTAAATTTTATGTATATGCAGTTGTCCACAGCATTTTCCGTAAAACCAAAAGTTCGAATCACTTTATCAAACTTTAAGTACCATTGTCTCGAGGCTTGCTTCAACCCATAAATGGATTTCTTCAGACGACATGCCATGTGTTCTTTTCCTTCAACGACAAAACCTTCCGGTTGTGCCATATACACATCTTCATTTAAATCACCATTTAAGAATGCAGTTTTAACATCCATTTGGTGTAACTCTAAGTCATAATGAGCTGTCAATGCCATCACGATTCTGAATGAATCTTTGGTTGACACTGGAGAAAAGGTTTCGTTATAATCGATTCCTTCTCGTTGTGTAAACCCTTTAGCCACCAGTCTCGCTTTGAACCTTTCGATATTTCCTTTGGAGTCATATTTGGTTTTGTAAACCCATTTGCATCCAACTCTTTTAGCTCCTTCGGGAATTTCTACTAAGTCCCAAACATCATTAGTGCCCATTGACTTTAATTCGTCTTCCATAGCTATAAGCCATTTAGACGAATTTTCACTTTTAATAGCTTCTTTATAAGAAGAAGGATCTTCCACTTTACCCATGTCACTTATGTCATCAGTCATGTAGGTGACATAGTCATCTGGGATGGGATTTCTTATTTCACGTTGCGATCTACGCAACGGAGGGGCTGGTGGAAGATCAATCTCCGGTTCCGGATTCTCGTTCACTTCCTCATTTTCGTTTGTAGCAATATTTTCATTATTACCGGAATGAACGAGAGGAGGGTCCGGTGTCACGACAACATTTTTAAATGGAAAGATGAACTCTTGGATATTCGGGGATGGTACGTAAACCCGTTTCTCCTCAAGATCAATCTTCCTCACTTCCGTGACATCATCCTCAAAAAATACCGCTTGTCTTGTCTCTACAAATTTTGTCACGTGATTTGGACAATAAAAGCGATATCCCTTTCCCCGTTGAGGGTACCCAATGAAGAAACAGCTGACTGTCTTTGGGTCTAATTTCTTAAGTTGTGGATTGAACACTTTAGCTTCTGCAGGACAACCCCACACACGTAAATAATTCAAGCTGGGTGTCTTTCCCGTCCACATCTCGTAAGGTGTGTTCGGTGCTGCTTTAGTTGGAGCAAGATTAAGTACGTGTGCAGCTGTCTTTAAAGCCTCCATCCATAGGCTTACTGGTAAACTTGCGTGACTAAGCATGCTTCGCACCATGTCCATTAGTGTGCGATTGCGTCGCTCGGCCACACCGTTTTGCTGAGGTTCACCAGGCATTGAGTATTGAGCAACAATTCCATTCTCAGCTAGAAAACTGGCAAAAGGTCCTGGAATTTGCCCATAAGGAGCGTGTTTTCCGTAATATTCTCCCCCGCGATCAGACCGTACTACTTTGATCTTTTCGTTAAGTTGATTCTCAACTTCGGCTTTAAAAACTTTAAATTTGTTCAAAGCCTCCGATCGATCACGTATGGGATAAATATATCCATAGCGGGAAAAATCATCCGTGAAGGTTATGAATGAATCAAAACCATCTACGGATTTAATGTTAAAAGGCCCGCATATGTCAGTATGAATGAGCTCTAAGACTTTAGTGGCTCTTGTCGCTCCCTTCTTTATCGTCTTAACATATTTTCCTTTAATGCAATCAATGCAATAATCAGCGTCTGAAAAGTCAAGTGGAAGAAGCGTATCATTTTTTATTAATCGTTCAATTCTCCCCCTCGAAATGTGGCAAAGGCGACGGTGCCACAATTTCGATGAGGTACTAACGCCTTTCCACTTCTTTTCAGCGTTGCACTTCAATTCATCATCACCATAATCATCATTTACATGCATAACAGAATCATGTAGAGATAACATATATAACTTTCCTCGTCGGAAGGCGAGGCCAACATTTTTATTACAATGCATCAAACTACATTGTCCGTTAACAAATAAGCAAGCATAATTGTCATCATCTAAACATGAAACTGAAACGAGATTCCTACTCAAAGAAGGAACATAAAGAACATTATTCAATCTAAGCGGATGTCCTGAATGCAGCTTTAATGTGAGAGACCCCACAGTTTGAACCTCCGCTTCTTTTCCATTAGCAACTTTAAGGCTTCTTCCCCTGTCCCGAAGGTCTTGGGTTGTACGGAAGCCCTGCATAGAATTTGCAACATGAACAGTTGCACCTGAGTCAATCCACCATGTATTTCTTGAAAAATCAACATAAAGTGATTCATCAATGAATGTAATTTCATCATTACCTCTCTTCATCAACCATTTCAGAAAATCAGGGCAATCCTTTCTGAAATGTCCCTTATCTTTGCAGTGCTTGCACACAACTTCTCCTTTAGGTGCAAAGGTCCTAGGTGCGTTAGAAGTGCCAGGCGCAGCGGAAGTGCTAGGACCTTTGCCTTTTTGAGGAGACTGATTCTTAAAAGGCATCTTATGAGCTTTTGAGGGGCCAGGACCATTTCACTCCTTCTTCCTCTTGGAAGAATTAACGTAATGAGCTTGGTCCTGAACCTGCTTAAGTATCCTTTCTTCTTCCTGGACAACTCTAGGAGTCATCTCAGCAAGTGACCATTTCTCCTTCAGGGAGTTGTAGTTGATCTTAAATTGATCAAACTCACTTGGGAGAGATTCCAATATCATAATAATCAAAAGATTCTCACTTAATTCACATTTCAAAGACTTAAGTTTTGAAGATGCATGCACCTTCCTTAATATGTGGCTCCTCACATTCCCATCCATATTGTATTTCTCAAGAAGCTTCGCAAAAAGCTCATGAGCATAAATCTTTTCAGAGCCTTGGAATTGCTCCTCCACCGCAGCAAGAAATTCTTTAGCGGTATCTTTCTTTGGAAGGGCACCTGCAATATCCGGAGATATTGAGGCGTTCATAACAAGGAGAGCCACACGATTGGAATTCTCCCATCTCTCCAACTTAAGCTCATAAGTCCTCTTGAGTTCATCATATCCTTCGACACCAGGAGTGGGTGCCGTAGGCTTATCTTCCCTTAGGGCATAATCCAACTGATTAAACCCTAAGGACACTTCAACGCAGGTCTTCCAGCGAGGGAAGTTACTGCCCGTAAGTTGTTCGATATTCTCATATCGAAACGGCGTCATAGTGGCTGTCATCATTTATTCATGAGAAATATCAGAAAATTGCATGAAAATAAATTTACGTTGGTAAATAAATAAACATGCAAAAATACAATTTTATGTTACATCACCGCTGGGCAGAAATAACATAAAATTGCATAACATAATTAAACATAAGCATATGACTCAAAATTAAATCAACGTTGGTCAGAAATAATTTTGAAGTCATCATTATCAAATTAAGCATCAATCCTTAATATTAGACGTAAGTCATCATTATTGATGCTTAAAATGATTAATCAAAACATAATAAACATATTAAATCATCCAAATTAAATTATCCCGTTGGTTCAAATTTAATTTAGACTCATTAACATTTTATACATTATGGGCATAAACATTTTCTATTTAAAATAGTGAATAAACATAAATAAAATACTTAATTATCACTAAATTAAATAGAAAACGTGAAAAATATTAAACAGTGGCTAGACAAAATAAAACTAACGTTAAGCCCATGAGTACTCAGCCCAGCCCAGCAGAAAAACGAAAAAGAAAAACAAATTTTGCTGGGTCACTAAAACCTGGGCTTAAGCCCATTCCCAGATGCGGCCCTTTAAACTCCCCACCCCTCCCCCGCGTGTGGCCCATTGGCCCAGCAAGACGCCGCTTCATCATGGCCGCACAACGAAAATCGACGGCTAAGAATGTTCAGCCGAAAGACAAAACCAGGGGCTCCCCAAAACCCTAGGTCATTTCTCTCTTCCTTCCACGAAAAAACCGGATCAGGGAGGGGCGCAGTCAACCCGCGCGGGGCTCGGCCGTGAGGAGGCACGCGACCAGTGGAGCGCGCGTACAGGGGCGAGCGGCAGGCTGGCCTGCCCGCGGCCAGCGGCCGGAAGTCGGCGCCCGCGGGAGCGCGTGCGGCGGGCGGCTCGGGGCTTCGAGCGCGCAGCACGCGGGCACGGTCAGCAGGAGGAGCAGCCAAAAAGGTAGTTAGCCTGGTTCAAAAACGTGTGGGATGCTGCAGCATATACACGTGATGGTGCAAGTTCTTACGTGCACAGGGCACGATGCCGCTGGCCATCAAGTGGCTTCACGATGGCTGTTCCATCTATCAGGTAAGTACTTTATTTCCTTAATGTCAATATTGATCCGAATTTGGGGTTTCGTTTTGGGGAAAAATTTGGGGTGCTAGGGTTTCGGGATTTGGGGATTTTGGGGATTCTACTTAATCTTTGGTATGAAAATTTCTGACTGAGATGCTAATCCGAAATTAACAGAGGCATAAAAATATAATTGTGGGCATAAACATGACTAAGGTGGCTCTGATTACCAATGTTAGCAATTAAATCTTTAGGTGCAGGACTTAAACATGAACCCTAATCATGATTTATGCACTAACAATCATTAGAACATGATTAAGGGGTGGATTAGCACACTTACAGGAGGATGAAGAGCCGTTTGCAGCCATGGGTGTGGACGGAACGAGGCTTGGATCTTCCCACCGTACTCGCTCTCGTTTTGATCGGATGTTAACTTGTGATTAGTCTGCCTTGTTAACTTAATCACCTTTCTTTTTATAGAGCGAGGCGGCAGGGGACCCAAGCCGAGTCG
This sequence comes from Tuctoria greenei, assembly GCA_036927565.1. Taxonomy (NCBI): domain Eukaryota; kingdom Viridiplantae; phylum Streptophyta; class Magnoliopsida; order Poales; family Poaceae; genus Tuctoria; species Tuctoria greenei. The sequence continues at coordinate 153,422,592 of JAYESD010000010.1, read as the reverse complement.
GTTGGGGACGCCCCCGATCGTGGCGTCGAATCAGTTCGGGATTCCCGGTAGGTTTTACCGGGTCCCCTTTTCTTTTTACCTTTTACTTTATCTTTTCTTTTATTTATTCACTTTTCCTTTTTGTCTCTCTCAGTTGAACCGAGAGCAATACCAACAGATGTTGCTAGTGGCTTGGCATGGTGGACACATGGTTTGCGAACACTATCTTATCATAACCAGTGTCGATGGTCTTTGGCGTTCGCTTGATCAGTGGTTTCCACTGTGGGATTATACCTTGGACCGATTTGAGTTCAAAGTTCCGGAGCATAAAGCGGCAGCAAATATGGCCTTGTTCTAAGACCATCCGCACCAGCATACTTTAAAGTATACTCTATACACTATTCTCCTTCAGCTTTTACAGTACGTACTCTAAATTACATTGTGAAACAGTGTATCCAGTATACAGTATACCACTGCGGATGGTCTAATACCGGTAACGCTCGCGCGGCCCTGTCGCTCCGGGCTGCAAAACACAAAGCTTACCAGTAAAATGCTCGTTTCAGCTGTGCGAGCGAGCTTCCGATCCGCGTCTCCAACCGCGTGCCCAGCCGGAGGCGGGTGAAACGGCCCAAAACCTGAATCTCCCGCCCCCGAAGGTGAAAATTCGGCGCGCGCATCCGCGAAATCCACCACGGCCCGCGCGAGCGTCCGAAACGCCACCCACCTCGCGGCGCGGACAGCTGGGCGGGCACCAAAACAGCTCGGCGAAAATAGCCGCCCGACCCACGCATGGGTCCGCCTGGCTGCCGCGCCACGTGGGCACGCCGGAACGCGAGGGCGGATGGGCCGGGACCCGTGAGCCCATTGAAACGTCACGCACATCTCCGTCGCATCGGCGTCGCATCGCAGCCTTGCTCGCTTTTCCTCCCCCACGCGGCCACGCGCTCACCCACTCTGCTCTTGCGTCCTCAACATTCATTCCCTTCCCCTCTTTCTCACCCATCATCCTTCCCCAAATCCACCAGATCTACCACGCATCGCTCGGCCTTCGTGCTTCTTGGGCCGAGCCCCCCAGCCAGCTACCAGTCCTTCCGGACTCCGGATCGCGGCCACCACCTCCTCTCGCTGTAAGCTCCTCCTCCTAAATTCTCCTCCGAATCACCGCCCCGTCTCGTTCCCTTCCTCTTCCGCGCGCTCCCCTCCCCCGCTGGTCGGGATTTAATTTCCTTCCGTTCGAGAGCGTGGTGGATAGATCTGCATCTGCTGCGCGAGTTTGGGCTAGGTTTCGCCCGGATCTGTGCGAGGGGTTTCAAATTCCTGGGCTTTTTTTGGGTGCGTTTTAAAACGCGATTTGGAAGGGTTTTGCGAGTTTCGTCCGGATTGGGCCGCCGTGGGCCACGCCGGAGATCCGTTCCTCCGGCTCTGGCAAATTTCACCGCCGTCGTGCGTGCGCTCCCGACCGTAGCCTTCCCTCGATGGACAGGGGCGCGATTGGTTTCGTACTTTCGTCTGTTCAACCGGATCCCGAATTCGTGAACAGAGAATCGAACTGCATGGCCCAGATTTGTACTACCTTGTGCTCTCCTCTCTCCTGTAGGCGCCATGGCTGGGATTTGGCGGAGGTCCGGTGGGTTCCAGCTTCATTCGGTGGGTTTGAATTTCTTCCCAAAACCTGTGTAGCTTAAACCATGTCATGTAGTGTTTTAGCGTTAAAGATTTGCCGATTAAACCATACCGTATAGCTGTAGCAAAGAGCGGAAAGCCTGAAGCCCTATGTTCGCCACTTCACATGGAACGTCAATCATTTCTTCTGGCCTGATAGGAGTAGCGAAGCGTGTAACTTAGTTGTTACTCCTGATCCGTGGAGGGAGTAGTTTATAGTTAAGCCTGATCCGTGGAGGGAGTTAGTTTATACTTCTGGACTGCTAATCAGCATTCCATCGTGAGTGTCCCCAGAAATTCGTTGTCCGCATAACGTAATGCTCAACTGCAAAGCACCTAGCTCGTCTATGTGCTGATCTCTGCTCTACTTACTCAGATTAAAACGAACTACCGTGACATTGCACTGTGCTTAATATCTGTACTGTGGTTCGCACACTGATAAATAAGTTGCTTGATTGAAGTTAACTTTAGCCCCTCTTTTACCTACTCCTGATTATACCATGCCATGTATGACAGAATTCACAGCTGCTAGCCTTTCAGCATGGCCGAGGAAACTGGCAACGACAATCAGGTGACCCAAGGTAATGAGGTTGTGCCAACTGTGGAGACAGTGCATGGTGATGAAATGGTTCAGGGTGAAGAGTTGGCTCAGGGTGATGTGTTGACCCAAGGTAATGAGTTGGTTCAAGGTGATGTGTTGACCCAGGGTAATGAGTTGGTTCAAGGTGATGTGTTCACCCAGGGTGTTGAGTTGGTTCAAGGAAATGAGATGGTGGCTGTTGAGGCGACCCCTACAACCACACCCAGGCGCCGGAGAAAGAAGTCCTTGGTATGGGAGCACTTCACTATTGAAGCTGTCTCTGGCGGGGCCACAAGGGCGTGCTGCAAACTCTGCAAGCAAACCTTTGCTTACAGCTCTGGTTCAAAGATTGCTGGAACTAGCCATCTCAAGAGGCATATCACACTGGGTTCCTGTCCTAAGATAAAAAATCAAGAGCACAGGCTTGGACTACCTTCAACAGGGGGGACAGATAACGATGGTGAGGGAACTGCAGAGCGGCGCACTAAGCGACGTTACAGATACACTGGTTACGCAAATGCTGCTTTTGATCAAGATCGCAGTTGCCAATACCTTGCAAGGATGATCATTTTGCATGACTATCCGCTTCATATTGTTCAACAGCCTGCATTTGCCACATTTATTGAGAGTCTCCAGCCTCGTTTCAGGATTGTGGATGTTGAAGCAATGGAGGCGGAAGTGTATGCTGTTTATCAGAAAGAAAAGGAAAACCTCATGCAATCATTCAACACTTTGCCTGGAAGGATCAGCCTCACAATAGGATTGTGGACAACTAGTCAGACTCTTGGCTATGTTTCACTTGCAGGACAGTTTATTGATTCGGAATGGAAAGTACACCGAAGAATGCTTAACTTTATGATGGTTTCTTCTCCCCATTCTGAAAATGCACTTAGTGAAGCAATTAGCATGAGCCTTTCTGACTGGAACATGAAGGAGAGGCTATTCACTATCACATTGGATAACGAATGCTCCTCTCATGACATCTACAGTGCAAATCTGAGGGATCATCTCTCCAACAAGAATAATCTGATGCTTAAGGGACAGCTGTTTGTTGTGAGGTGCTATGCCCACATCCTTAATGCAGTAGCGCAGGATATCATTGCTTCAATTCATGGTGTTGTCTACAATATCCGTGAAAGCATAAAGTTCATAAAAGCTTCTCCTACCCGTGAAGAAAAGTTTGCTGAGATTGCTTTGCACTTGGAGATTCCAAGTACCAAGACCCTTTGTCTGGATGTTACAACACAGTGGAACACAACCTATCTGATGCTGCTGGCTGCCTTGGATTACAAGCAGGCGTTTACTACACTAGAGACATGTGATGATAATTACAATGAAGCCCCTTCAGCAGAGGACTGGAAGAAAGTTGAGGCTGCTTGTAATTACCTGAAGCTGCTCTATGACTCTGCACACAGCATAATTGCTGCAGCAAACCCAACTTCAAATATCTTTTTCCATGAAGCTTGGAAACTTCAGCTAGAGCTAGCTAACGCCACAGGTCATGAAGATCCCTTTTTTAGTGGCATCGCCAAGGATATGCATGAGAGATTTGACAAGTACTGGAAAGATTGTAGCCTTGTGTTAGCCGTTGCTGTTGTCATGGACCCACGTTTCAAGATGAAGCTTGTTGAGTTCAGTTACTCCAAAATTTACGGTGTTGAGGCTACAAAGTATGTTAAGGTGGTCAACGATGCTGTGCATGAGCTGTATAAGGAGTATGTGGCTCAGCCGCTGCCATTGACCCCGGCCTATTTTGAAGAAGGGGAAGCTATTAATGGACCTGCCAATGCGAATAAAAACGGAGGTAGTAATTCTTCTGGCGATGGGCTTTTGGACTTTGATATGTACCTTTCTGAGATACAGAGTAGCCAGCCCTCAAAATCTGAACTGGAACAGTACCTGGATGAATCCCTCACTCCCCGTATCCAGGAGTTTGATATTCTGGACTGGTGGAAGCTTAACACGGTCAAGTTTCCAACTCTCTCTAAAATGGCCCGTGATATCTTGGCCATCCCTATGTCCATGGTGAGCAGCGGGAGTTCTATATTCTCTGTAGGAACAGGAAGCCGCATGCTTGATGACTACAGGAGCTCTCTTCGTCCAGAGATTGTGGAGGCACTTGTCTGTGCGAAAGACTGGCTTCAGTATTCACCTGTTACTGAGACGCCAAGCTCAAGCACTGCACTTGTCAAGGCAGAAGGAGCAGCTTAGGTTGCCAAGTAGTTACAGCTTCCTTTCTGAAGCACGAACCTATCCATGCTCTTTCTGTATATTAACTGTAGGAATATTGTAGGTTGAGATTGCGGACTGATTGCGATTTGTTTCAGTATGTCTATCAGAGCTGTAATTTGTTGTGTTGAACTCTGTTTAACTCATCTCTGTTATGTATTATCTTTAATTGTATCTGCTGTGGCGCTGCTGGTGATAGACATGTACAAGCTGGGAGAATGTACTAAATTATGTTCTTGTATTAGCTGTGACGCTGCTGGCGATAGGCGTGTGGAAGATGTGAGAATGTATCAAATAAATATGTTGGGCAATACTGTCTAATGTAATATCTGGTGAGTTCACTGTTGGTGTCTTCTGTCAGTTAATTGAATCACTGGTGACTTTTTCTTGTTGGGAGTTGCATTCCTGCATGGCGCGATGGTTAACTGGTGACGGTTGTATAACGTGAATCAATCTCTCGCTTGGCTCCGTCGGAACGGTGATGCTGTCATTTGCTTTGGTTGGTATTGTGACCAACTGGTTCTTGAACCACAAATATGATTTGTGCCATGCACGAGTTGTTTTGTGCCTTTGTTTCTGAACAACGTATGCTTGTGAGAACAGATCTGTACGGTAAATCAGTTTCGAGTCTGAATGACTAGTCCTTTACGATGTACTCTAAGGAGGCGTAACTCGCAACATATTTGTTGTATCTTGCTTGCGAGATATAATAGTAATATTATATTAGATGATGTATTAAGGATTTATTTGTATATTTGTCATCTCTGTACATCTATTTATAGAGGCATCCAACTTCCTCAGTAATACAAGATCATATTCATAATATGGTATCACAGTCTAGGTTTTCTATTCTAATTTTTAGGGATTATTGTGATTTAACCCCTGTTTTGAGCTTCAATTGTAATTTTACCCCCCAAATTGGTAGTTTGTGAATTTACCATTCTTTTTCTAAAATCAAGTCACAGTTTGCCCCTACATTTAACACCGTTAGTCTAGACATAATTAAATGATTTAAATAAATAGAATAAAACTTTGGAAAAGTAAAAAAAGACTAAAATACCCTTTAATTAACAAAAGGGTACTGTACATCTTTCCAGGCAGGGGACCACATCATCACCGCCCGGATCGAGGCGCATCAGAGCTGCCGCCCTCCACCCGCCCGCCCTCCCGCCTGGAGGCAACGGGAGCTGTCGCCGTCCCGCTCAGCTGGAGCCGCGGCCCGGCCTTCACACGCGGCATTGGGAGCCACCGCCCGCCCTCCCGCGAGTCGCCGCCGTCCCATGCGACGGGAGGCGCCGCCCTCCGCCCAAGTCGAGCGCGCAGGGACGAACCACCCTTCCGCCCAGCTGCCGTGCATAGCGTCGTCCTCCCGCTCGTGTAGAGAGAGCACTGCGCCCGAGCCTCCCAAGTTTTTTCAACCCTAGACCCAGCAATGTTCTACTATTATCAATTATTTACTATTGTTGATAATAACTTAGTTAATTATTCCAGATTTGGATCTTGGATTTAGCTGTAGAAATTTTACAACAATGAATTCTAATACGCAGTTTGTGGGGTAAGCCTTTAGCATTTGTATGATGCATGTTCAATTAAATGTATATATCGTGCATACGTTTATCATAAGTTTGATTCAATTCATACACTAAAGTTAATTTTAAAAGAGATCCACACATCACAATTTGAATGTTGTTGTTAATGTTGGTTCTTATTTTACTATGCCGGATGGGAAACCAAAGCGCTATTGTCGAAGAAGTATTGTCGAGGTGTCTAGATGACACCTCCCCCGAACCTGCTCGGAAGCAGCCCGCGGAGATTCGATGTATATTCGGGGGCTAGTCCAAATAATATCGAACGCAGTGGACGATGAACGCAAGAGATTTACGTGGTTCGAGCCGCCAGAGCGTAATACTCTACTCCACGGTGGTTTGTATGTGTTATATTGCTCAAGCGTGTGTCGAGTTTCTCTGGGTCTGTCCCTGAGGACGGTCGCCCGCCCGTTCCTTTTATAGTCTAAGGCCCAAGAAGTTACAAGGTGGGCCTCGAGGCCCGACAGGTGGTCCCGGGAGGTACCAAATCCTATCTAAGATCTTGGAGTAAATGCTTTCTACTCACAATGGCTTCAATGTGCCGTCTGGCCATGCCCTGCAGCAGGGTTATACATAGCCTCTCATGATGGTTGGACACATCCCGTCTGTCTTGTCACGACTGCCCATTCGCCCGCCGTACGTAGAAGTTCAGCACCGACCAGTCATAACAGGACTGGACATTGGCCTCTTGACTTATGAGTGCGCACCTCTGCTTACCTAGGGAAGGCGCACATACTTACTGCTTGGACACACTAAGCACGTCTTCCTTTACTGCAGCCTCCTTCCACCCCCCAGTAGCCGTTAACCAAGTGGTCGTGTCAGGGCCCGCTTCCGCAGGAAGGCCTAGGTCCGACACAGTTGGGCACGTGGTTGCTCCGGTCCTACACTAAGCGGGGGAGGCCGCACCCGGAGCTGCGAGACACGTGGCTGCGCTAGACCTCCCCTCAGCAGGGAGGCAGGTCCGGAGCTGCAGGACACGTGACAGCGCTGGACCTCCCCTCAACGGGGAGGCAAGTTCGAAGCTGCTGGACACGTGGCAGCGCTGGACCTCCCCTTCGTGGGTAGGCGGGTCCAGAGTTGCGAGACACATGGCAGCGCCGGACCTCCCCTCCGTGAGGGGGCAAGTCCGAAGTTGCAGGCCCAAAGCTACGGGACACGTGGCAGGTAAAATCTTTGTTTGCAGATATCACGCCATCAACAGGCGTCAGTTCCTGATACGAATTTCGTTTCGGTTCCGCGCGCCCATTATGTCACCGCCCTCGGGTTTTGAACTCCCCCCCACGGGAGCGGCTGCCCCGAGGCAGTAACTTTGACTTTCCCGCTGGAACGGACCTGGGTCCACCAGTCATCGTGTGGGTAGCTCCGTCATTGCAGTGAGTGTGGTTTCCACCCAAACGTCGCGGTCACATACTTAAGAAGGGGGGGGGGGTCAGCACAAGTTGAGGGCTCTTTACGCCCCCATTCGCACTCGTGCTCAAGACCTTATTGCTTCCTTGCATCCTCTGACCTTGCACCTTAACCTTTGCACAACCATTTCCCCCCTGTCCCACTTTGTTGCAATGGAGTTGGGCCTTCCTGCCAGCAAGATCAAGGGCGAGAAGGAGCTGAAGAAGGTCCGCGCCTACATGGGGTGGTCCCATGACTCCTTCAATGGAAGCATTCGCCTAGGCGATCTTCCCTTCATGAAGAGGAACGCCGGAGAGATGGTTTACTTCCAAGGATATGCCATGGTCAGCTTGCTTCCACCTTTCTCGTGTTTCCTTATGACACTGCTGGAGTTCTATAGCATCCAGCTGCAATTCCTCGGCCCCCAATCCTTTTTGCTGGTATCCACCTTCGTCCACTTCTACGAGATGTGGGTAGGGGTGCGGCCCAACCTATAACTCTTCCGGTCTATCTTCACCCTGCATACCACTGGTAAGGGGAACAAGATGATCAGAATGTACTACTTTGTAAAGCGAAAGAGGTCCCCGTTCAAGTACTTGGATACATTTCCCTCTGAAAAATGGGATGACTGGAAAAAGGAGTGGGTGATCATCACCGTAGATATGCACAAGAAGCTGGAACTGTTAAGGAACGTGCCCAACATGGACACTGATGTCTGGAACGAGCTCCCGGAGCTGCCAGAGGCATACAAGCCTGTTGTGGCGAGGATTGAGTGTTGCGTCGGTGGTGGAGTGACCCCTCAGATGGTCTTTGGCAACTTCTTGAGGAACAGATGGGCTCCACTGAAGTTCAGGGAACGTCCTGCTTGGACGTTCACGCAACGTGATGCCAATTCCCAGTTGAGGGACGAATATCTGAAGACCCTACTGAAGAAATTCCAGAGCAAATCCATCCCGCTCGACTCCCTGACGCCCCCAGAGGCCTTCCAACCTTTGAACCTGGTTCCCGGGTTCTCCCGGGAGCTCCGGAAGGCGATGCCAACGCTAGACGAGATTGGGGTCACGAAGAAGCGAGTTCACTCCGCGATCACAGTTTCAGGGGTCACTGGGGAGCCAGCCCCTGTTGCTCCAAGCCAAGGGCGAAGCTGTCGGTTCCGGCAAGGGCAAGGCGCCGGCGGAGCCCTCCAACCGGAAGAGGAAACTGGTGCGGAGTGACAGAAGCCTTGTCAGATCTTCGGTGGCAGGACCACCCCTGGCTCAGGAACCGCCAAAGGGCGCCAGATCCGGGGGGCCACCTCCCACCTTGGTGCCAGGCGCGGAGCCAAACTCCGAGGTCCCTCCCAGTCGAGGGACGCTTCGGTCGAGGAGACTCTGGCTCAGGCCCCTGAGGGGTCGGGAGCCCCGGCCACATCGACCCCATCGGGCTCTAGCTCTGGCCCCGCTCCAAAGCGGCTTTGCTTCCGCGGTACCTGGGGCTTCCCAAGGTAAATGACTATGCTCTTACCTCGATCTCTCTTTGGGTTAAGATCAATCTTTAAATGTTCTATCTCTGGTATACAATACTTCCAAGAGGGGGGGGGGGGGGAAGGCCGCTAATGCAAGGGGCTGAGTAGGCAGATGCTTCATCTTTGGCCCCTGCACCTGCTCAGGCGAACCTGGAGGCTCCGGGCGGCGCGAGGACGGTGCCAACTACAGATACGGCTGCACTGGCAACCAGGGCCCCGGTCCCTGACATAGAGATGGTCGGAGTTCCAACACTGAAGCCAGTAGCCATTGAGGCCTCGACAGAGATGCCAGGTGCCAATGCAGTTCCGGTGTGTGCGCCGGTGTCGACGGCGACTCTACCCCCGCCGGGAGCCACCGAAGGGTCAACCCCTATATAGTCTTCAGAAAAGGTTCTGGTACCCCAGCCGGACGTAGCTGAGGGGTTGGCCCCCACACCGGATGCGGGAGAGATTCCAACACACGAGCCAGAAGCAGTTGAAGAACTAGCCCCCACGCCAGCTACAGCGGAGGCTTCAGTGGCCAGTTTGGTGGTTGTTGAAGTTTCTGCCCCACTGCCAGAGGTGGTTGAGGCCCCAATACCTCAGCTAGTGGCGTCTAGCGCGCCTGCATCCGGGCCACAAGTCGTGGAGGCTCCAGTTGAGCATCCTGCCTCTTCCCCAGCGGAGACTGGTCCAGAGGCATCCATGGCTGCACCGGAGGGCCCAGTGGGAACTGGTGCTATTTTGGCCGAACCTCCTCTAGGCGCCGCCGGGGTTGCGGAGCTTCTAGATGACACCCCAGGCGCCTCAAGCCCGCGGGGGCCCCCGCTTGTGGAGTGGAGCCCTTCCCTGATGACGGCGGACATCTTGGAGGAGATGGAGGAGGAGGTACCCCCATGAGGTCCAGCGCCCATTCCCCTGGCGTTGTCCATCGACAACGCCTATTCTAGTCTACAGCAGGTCGCACTGTCTTTTGACCACGATTGCAAGGCCTTGGAAGAAGAGCATATCGAACTTGGACGTTGGCGCGATAGGCTTTACAACCAAACTAAGCGGACACAGTCGAGGCTTTGTCGATGCGAGGACTGGATTGAGAGGGAGAAAGCCCGACTGATCGAGTGGGGCGAACTACTCAGCGAGAGGGAGTCCACTCTCAAGGATCTTGACGCGAAAATTCAGGAGATATATGAGGATGCTGTGGAAATCCACAGCGCTGTAGACAAGCACCAAGAAGGTCTGTCTGCCTGGCATGAGACTCTCTAGAAGCGTCGTCGGGAGCTTGACGAGGGGGAGGTCGAACTCTCCAAAATGTAGAAGGGTTTGGACCAGAAGGGGGAGGAGCTCTCCCGGAAGCTGTCGCTGGGTGAATAGAGCTTGGAAGACCGCTGTAAGAAATTTGAAACGCGGTGCCGGATCGAGGAAGATAGGCTCTGGCAAAGGGGACATGACCTCAGCTGTGACACCCGGTTCCGAAAATGAACCAAGTGAACACATATGTGTGCCCAGGACGTTCAACACACATGCACAAGTGCATTCACAAAAGAGTATACAAAGAATTACCACAGAACAAGATTAATTAACCAAATTTTATTGCACAAACCATATTATCCTCGAATACAAGTTCTAATGAATATTAATGACAAGTTTAACTAATGCAGCGGAAATAAACTAAATAAGCAAACTAAATAGCTAGGCAACATAAGCAATAGGGTATAGCGCAGCTCCATGCAACATCACAGGCAAGCTGATGGTAGACACGGCCTAGAACTCCGCATTATCATCGTTAAACTCCCAATCCTGACCTGCAACTGTTGGGGGGGGGGAGATTGCAAGAGTGAGTACATGTCGTACTCAGCAAGTGTGGAAAGTATGACATGTAGCTGATACAAATGACGACAATAATAATGGCTAAGTGTTGAAAAGTACATTTAAAATATTTGAAAAGCAATATATTATATGTATATGAGATAAACCCATCATAAGCCATGTAATCATCATAATACCAGTCCATATCCATCACCATCATTCATATTCCAGATTTCATCATTACCAATAACCATAATCAATATCAGAAATTTAACTCATAACCAGCCATAACCATTACCAAACCATAACCTTCCCAAAAACCATCCCAATATCAGGTTCCCTCTAATCATGGAAGTTGTCCAGGTGCTCATAACCGGGAGCACAGCTATCATGATAGTTTTATTTGACTCTGCAGAGTTTGTACCACTTTACCCACGTGTTTATGATTTCATCACTCGTCGACGACTAAAGAACCTCCCTTATGCCAATTACACTTCCTTTGGTGTATGGTCAAGAGATCATAAGATAGCCTTTACAAAGGGATTATTAGCCTATTTAGACCCCACTTAGGTTTCACCGGTGGCAATGCCTCCAACTGAGCACATCTTATACCAAGGGCCCCCTCTTGAGCCATTCGGATCCCAGGGTAGTCCCACCAATCATCAACAAACCCAATCCGACTACCCCTTCCTCGAGCATCCTTAATGGTCCAAATAACACTAGCAAAGCCCTAATTAATCAGCTACGCCGCACCCATACTTGGCCTCGTGGTGGCACTGTTGTCTTGGCTTATTCTCTCATGAACCGGTCCTTAAATCTAAAGCAAACAAATGACCATAACTTCCAACCCATCCACATACCAAGCTTGCTTAGATCACCCATTACCATATCATTTTAGCCAGTTCATGTTAATCATAATCTCATAAATGCATCATTAATGTGTAGTATTGTTTTCCCATCCCAATTAATTAAGCGAAGCAAAAAGATAAAGCTCATCCCGACTCTCTACCATGAATTCCAGGTGACAAGGGTGGTTAAACAAAACTAGTAAACTTCCTATCATAGGGTTCCCATCAAATTGACACAAACATGCAGTTTTGCAAACAAAACATTTATTTCAAAAACAGGATCAATATGCTTCAAGGACACTTGCCTTGCTCTTGGGATTAATTCGAGTCAAAGCCTTCAAACTCTTGGTGCTGGAGCTCCTCCGTTGCACTCTCTAGCGCAAATCCATCTAATCCGCACAATAAACATACAAGATAAGAAACACAATCAAAGAGTGCACAAATATTACTCAATATGACATGATATGCATAATTGATGCAAATGCAAGGTAGAACTTGTTAATAGATTGCTTTTAAATGATCACTAACTAGTTCTAATAGCTTTTAACAAGTTTATACACGTTTAGATGTGATTAGATCTAATTTTATAATTAATTCAACAGAAATTAACCAGGACAATTGGACTAGTCCGCTAGGGATCGGACAAGTCTGCACTTTGCGAGATCAGCAAATTAGAGTTTTCTAGATCAACGTGAATTTGGAGACTTGTGGTTGAATTCATGTAAGAAAAAAATAATAGAAGGTATACCCGGTGTTTAGGACTCCAATGAATCAAGGATCTTGGAGGCAACACTTGGATCTTGATGATCTAGGGTTGATGATGAACTTGATGGTGGATTGTTGATGAAGAACTCAAAGTTGATGGAGATCTTGATCCTCTTTCGTTTCCTCCTCTTCTTCTTCTTGCTTGGGATCTCCTCCTCCCTCCTTGATGGTGGCTCTCCACGAACTAGGGTTTGGGTGGGGTGGAAATGTGGCAAATAGATGTCAAGCCAAGGGGTGGGATTGTTTATATAGAGGTGGAGGCTAGGGTTAGATGGATTTCGAGTTTGAGAGGAGTAGAGGCCGGTTTAGAGTCCCTCATGGGCTCTAAAAGAGTTAGGCACGACGTCCCTAGGCCCACTTAACATGAAACCCAAGAAACAAGTCGTGAAACAAAAGATCAACTCGGAATCGCGAAATATCGAACAAGTCCAAAAAGGGCCGGACTAGTCCGAAGTTAGTCAGAAAGAAATCGGACAACTCTGGCAAAAAATCAGACAAGTACGACTTTAGTCAGAGAGGAAAACAGGCAAGTCCGCTGGAACACCGGACTAGTCCAGACAAGTCCAGGGACTTAGCAAATTTTCAAGGATTCTTGGAACACCAGACTAGTCTGCATAAGACCGGACAAGTCCGAAAGTGTCCAGAGGCAAAAACGGACTAGTCTGCAGCAAAAATGGACAAGTCTGATCGAGGCCAGAGAGAAATTGGACTAGTCCTCACGAAAATGAAACTAGTCCGCACTTTCCAGAATTTTAAGTGCGGTTTTGTTCTAAATCAATTTTAAACTTATTCCTCTTTATGTGGATTAATGTTAAAAATGTATATGAATGTATGTAGGGCATGATGCATGAAAATGAGGGTGTTACATCAGCAAGAGAGAGACCTACGTCTCCACCAGGGAGGATAAGGTGCGGGGCCGGGAAGAAGACCTGGCGGAGTGGCGGAACCGCATCCACCTTAAGGAGTCGGAGCTTGCTGATTGCGAAAGGCAATTAGACAAGAGCATTTAGTGGCATAGAAAAGAGGCTGAGCGCCTTGACAAGGAGGGTGCGAAGCTCGCAGCCACCAAGAGGTCACTTGAGGAGTTGTGGGGCTCGAGAGCGACTGAGTCTTAGCGGGTGTGGGACTTTCTGGGACGAGCCGACGGAGCACTGGCACTGCTTGGTGAAAGTGCATCTAGGCATCCCTTGTGGGTTTTGGTTGATTTATGACAAACAAATGATATTCTAACCACATTATTGAGATGAGCGCAGGTTATAATGAAAGAATGAAGAAAGCGCCAAAAAGAAAGAAGAATGAGGATCCATTCGGAAAAGAGCTCAAGAACTGAATAGAATACATCATTGTGTAGGGAGTGTGTTGGTGTAACACATCCCAAAAGTTCAAGCCCAAAAATCCTCACACACCTCACATTTCGCAGGAAAAACGGACTAGTCTCATAAACACCGGACTAGTCCGATATCCTCTCTGTATAGGTTCGGACAAGTCCTGCCAGTCTGGACCTGTCCGCACCGGACTAGTCCGATAGTGCCTCTGACTAAAAACGAACAAGTCCTATCTCTTCACGGACTAGTACAAAAAACCCTCTGATTAAAATCGGACGAGTCCTCCAAGTGCGGACTTGTCCTCTATTCACTAAGGGTATCAACACACCGGACTAGCCCGATATTACAATGGAGAAGTCCGAAAACCTTTCTGACTAAAATAGGATAAGTCCGCTCCTAGCTAGACAAGTCTGATATTCCTGGACACTTAGGGTTTCCTACACGCCGCACACCGGACTAGTCCAGACTCCATCACGGACTAGTCCGGACCCTTGAAACCCTAACGATAACTTTTGGAAACACCCTATAAATAGATGTGCACGACCCTACCTTCAATTCTCTCGATCACCTACGCCGTCACACCCTCCAAGAGCCTAGAAAGCACATCTCTCCACGCAATCCAACGCAAGAAATATCAATCCCTTGAGGATTGACATTGGATCAAAGGAGAGATACGATTCCACACGTCTGAGCTCTTGGGTTTGATCTCTAACACACTCCTGTTGTTTCATTGTTGATCTTAAGAGTGTGTTCTTGGTGGTGTTTGCTTTGTAATCTTGGGGAGCCATCAACTTGTGAGAAGGTCCCTTGAACTTGGTGATTTGCCCCTTTGTGATAGTGGAAGAAGAATTGGCCTTTGTGGAGATTCGACGAGGTTAGGGTCAGTGAAGACCCGATCCTTTCGTGGGCTCCTCAACGTGGACGTAGGTTGCCTCTGTGGGAACCGAACCATGGGATAAAATCATGTGTCAAACTTGTTCTTATGTTTCTCATATCATATTCTATGGTTTGATTGATCTTGTCCATCTTATGTTAAAATGTTCAAATCAAAGTTAATTTGTACTACCTCCGTCCCAGTGAAACCTTATTCCTGGAGGAGAAATTTTGTCCCACCCAAACTCTATCTTCAACTAGTAAAGTTGTCTACTCTGCCATTACTTGTCCCATCCATTGTTTATGTCTTCTCCACACTGATGCATGCAAGTTCTTTTCAATTTTCTTTGGATTTTAACTGGTTGATGAACAACTTGGTTCTGACTTTGCATTGAATGCAAAGTGAGAGTCTGGTTCTGACTCCACAATGAAGATTGTTTGTGAAGGATAGTAGGGTAATTTTCATTCTCCATTCACATGCTATTTGAATCCTAGAAATAAGGTTGCAATGGGACAGAGGGAGTACTACACTTAATTTCATTGACTCAATACTTTCAATTTACATACTATATTCCGCTGCGTATTGTGCTTGTATTGAAATCATTGATCGAACTTGATTAATTTAGTCTGCACACACTGGACTAGTCCGCACTCTACCGGACTAGTCCGATATCTCGGGATCTGATCAGTTTGTTAAGTGTTGCAGGTCCCGACTAAAATTCAAAAAGGCCTATTCACCCCCCTCTAGGCCACATTCAATTGGTATCAGAGCAGAACTCTTCGCAAGAGACTAATCGCTTAAAGAGAACATGTCGGACATGAAGGATGTGCACAAGAGTCTTAACCAAGAGAAGGTTGAATACGAAAAAGATCAAAAATTGGAGAAGCTCCTCGATGCCATCCAGGACTTCGAGGATGACGATGAGGAGACGCTTGAACTCAAGGCGCTCCTAAGGAAGAAAGCTCTCTCGAAAGGCAAAGTGAAGGTCGAGGACGAGAAGAAGAAGAAGGGGGGTAGTCACACCGACTACTCCCAATATCCTTATAACTACGATCGTATTAATTCTAACAATAACCATTACTTATCTATTCCTCTTGGAAAAGCCCCACACTTCGACGACAATGACTACTCAATGTGGAGGCAGAACATGAAAATGCACTTAATCTCACTCAATCCCAGTTTATGGCATATTGTGTGTACATGAATAGATATCCCGGACGACGATGAAGAGGTGACACCAAGTCAAGAGCAAGCAATTCATCGGAATGATCAAGCCGCGACAGTCATTACATCTTCACTAAGTCGGGACGAGTTCACCAAGGTGGATGGGATCGAGATTGCGAAAGAAATTTGTGATACATTGCAAACTGCACATGAAGGCGATCGTCATGTGCGAGAAGCGAAGATCGAAATGATTGAAGGCGAATTGGGAAGATTCACCATAGAAGAAGATGAGTCGCCACAAGACATGTACAACCGGTTAAAGACGCTCATCAACAAGGTTCGAGCATACGGAAGCAAGAAGTGGAACGATCACGAGGTGGTGAAGTTCATCCTTAGAGCTTTCATGCCTCGCAACGTCACCTTGTGCTCAATGATTAGAGAAAGCCCCGAGTACAAAAAAATGACCCCGGATGAGCTGTTTGGGAAAGTCATCAAGTTCGAGATGATGGAAAAGCAAGAAAAGCATGTCAAGGAGATTGCCGACCTCACCTCGGCAAAGAAGAAAGGGGTCGCTTTGAAGTCCACTTGCAAACCCTTGTCAAAATAAGCTCGAGAAGCTCAACAAGAAGAGGACAACAATGATGAGAGCAGCGACATAGATGAGGAAGTCATGATCCTATTCTTGAATAGACTCACGAAAATGATGAAGAAAAGACAAGGGGAAAATCAAGTGAAGGAAAATACAAAGAAAAATCAAGACCGAAGTTGAGGCGGGCATGCTATAATTGTGGTGAATATGACCACTTTATAGTTGATTGCCCATATGAAGAAAACAAGAAGAAGACCAAGGAAACAAAGCCTCAACCCAATAAATTCTTCAAGAAGAAGAAGCAAGCTGGACAAGCGCACCTAGGAAAGGAGTGAGACTCAAATGATGAGTCCTCATCCGAAGAGGATGAGGAGATGGCGAGCATAGCCATCGAGAAGACACTAAGAATTCCACCCTCTTCCCAAATCTCGGCGCATGGAAGGGCAACGACACTTGCCTCATGGCAAAGGAAGGTAAATGAAAGGTAACAACCAAATCCTCTTCCTTGCATTCCTATTCTAGTGATAGTGAAGTCGCTAGTGATAATGAAGACATGCTCATTGGGTTAGATAAGAAAACAGTTGGGAAAATAAAATTTCTACTTGATCAGCTTGTTGAGAAGGAGAAGTTAATCAACCGTCAAGAATATATGATTATCTCCCAAAAGGAGGAATATCTTGAACTTGACAATGATGAGTAGGTTTAGGCCCGATCTTCCGAAAGGTAAGTCGATTGGGGTGGAGAACTCGATGTTGATGGTCCGCAGCACTCGAGCGGTTCGAGTACCCCTGCAATCACTATACCACAACTCTGTTGGTTATCAACCGTGCTGCACATGCTTGAACTTGCCAAGAAGGCTAATCCCTGCAAGTGCAACCGAGAACACGAGCAAGAACGTCGAAGACACGATCTGAAATCGCGAAGTTGGAGTCTCACAAACCGTAGAATGGCGATATTATTGATCTAAGCAAAACCCAACGAATATGACCGGAGGCTGCAGTATTTAAAGGCTAGGGTTCGACCAAAACACGATTAGACGCGTCCCTAATTGACTCGTACAGGATACAAGGCCCAAAGGCCTGACTCGGTGGCGCAGCACCGGACAGGAATCTGGACTCGATTTGTTTCAAAGATTCCCAATGACTCCAGAGAAATTTTGAGGTGGGACCAGAGCCATTGGAAATTTTATCTTCTCCTCTTTCCGTGCATATGTGGAACGTCAGAAACGGAGTCCGTATACATTCTGGACGTCCGTTTTAAGGTGGACTGCTCCTGGACTCCGAGTTGAACTCGAGTTCGAGTTCTGAACTGCTTCCATCAACTTATGGACGTCCCAGCTGGTTCTTCACGCTCCCAAGGCCTCTTTCCTTTTGTCGGTACCCCGCAGACCAGGTACCCCCACGCACAAGGAGAAAACGGCTAAGGACTTGGCCTCTACTTGGAGGCAGAGTCCAAGGCTGCCACGTCGTGGAGGGAAGGACCAGATCGTACCTCCCCGCCGGGACGGGCTCCTGGGCTGCCACGTGGCCGGCAGGACTGGACCCTCGCCTCCCCGCTGAGGCAGGCTCCGGGGCTGCCACATGGCCGGCAGTACGGGACCCTCGCCTCCCCGCTGAGGCAGGCTCTGGGGCTGCCACGTAGCCGGCAGGACCATACCCTCGCCTCCCCGCTGAGGCAGGCTACTGGACTGCCACCTGACCGGCAGGACCAGACTCTCGCCTCCCCGCCGAGGCGGGCTCCAGGGTTGCCACGTAGCCAATGGAACTCCCGGGACCAGACCCGTCTCCCCGCAAGGAAGGGAACCTGGACTACCACGTGACCCCCAGGGCTGGGCCTCCGCTCTCCTGCGGAGGTGGGCTCCGGAGGCGCCACATGACCTGTACAGCTGGGCACTCGACTCCCCGTAGGGACAGGCTCCGATGCAACCACGTGGCGGTGGGTCGACTCAATGCGGTAGGAGGCCGCAGTAAAGGAAAGAGTGCGCCACTTAGACAAGCATTAAGTACGTGCGCCTTCCCCAGGCGAACCGGAGTCGCGCATACGAAAGTAAAGGCTCTAGTGTCCTGTCTTGTCCAAGTAGCCGGTACAAACCCACGACGCAAGGCAGACGAGTAAGCCGCGAGGACAAGACTGACGGGACGGGCCCTGCCATCATCAACAACTATGTGTAGCTCTGGCGCACGACGCGGCGGGACGGCACATTGAAGCCCCTGACAGAGGGAAGTAGATAGTATTTAATCCTAGATCTTGTATAGGATTTGGCTTTCCCCAGGACCACCTGTCGGGGCCTGGGGCCCACCTTGTGACTGCAGAGTCCTTGGACTATAAAAGGACTCTGTAGACGACCTTCACGGACGACGACATCAGACCGATTGGAAACCCATACACGCTCAAGCAAGGCAATACACTTACACTCCCGTGGACGTAGGGTGTTACGCTCCAGCGGCCCGAACCATGTAATCCCTCTGTGTTCACAATCTCGCTGTGCTCAATCTCCTGGGATTAGCCCTCGTGAATCCAAAGAACCTCCGCGGGCTGCTCCCTAAGCAGGCCCGGGTGAAGTGTCATTTAAGACCTTCGACATTTGGTGCGCCAAGTAGGGGGCTTTTTTTCCCGTGAAGATTTCCACCAGCAGCAATGGTGAATGGCCATTCCAACACCGGTACATCCAGGCCGCAGTCACGGCGGCAGGAAGTAGCTGAAGACCAGGCGTCATCTCGCTCAAGAGCGGGATCTCGCTGTAGAGCAGCAAGGTCGGGACCTTCATGTTGCCCTGCTGTCACCTCGCCGGCTGTAGGTCGGCACACCACACCACAGCGTACTCTAGCCGTGACGGCAGCTACAGCGCCGCCGGCAGCAAGCCCGGAGTGTGCGCTCGCAGCAGCGCGCGCACTACTCCACAATTCACCTGCTGGAGATGCTACTTGGGTAGCAGCTCAGCAGTGGATCAACGTCGTCGACCACCTCGTCACCGCTGCGCTCAACGCACCTCCACCAAGGGAAACACATGCCCAACCAATGCATGTGTTGTTGTCACGGACTCCAACCATCGACCGATGGACAGCAGACTCGCGCTCGACCAGGATCTTGGCAACAGACCTGAGAAACGGGCTGCAGCACCGCAGGTCGGGAGAAGACTGCCGAGTTACCATCGAGCGACAGAGGGAGCGGCAGCGCAACCTTGAGGCAGACTACAGTGCGCCGGTCCCTGTTCCCCAGGCTCACGCCGTGCCTCTGCCGAATCCAGCGTATGTTACGCCACCTCCATACCAGGCGTACGTCGCACCTCCACCTCCACAGGCGTATGGTGCACCACCCCAGCCTCAGGTGTACGCAGGCCCACCTGTTCACCAGGGGTATGCAGCGCCACGACCGGTGCCATCCAGCCCCACCCAAGGGTGTGCGGATCTGGCACCTCACCTCCGTTTCATGGTCTGGCCACGAAAGTTCCGGCCACATATGCCGGAGAAGTACGACGGGAGTGTCAACCAGAGTGAGTTCCTGCAGATCTACTCCACCGCAATACTAGCTGCAGGAGGTGACGAGGCCGTCATGGCCAACTACTTCCCCATCGTCCTGACCAGCCCAGCCCAGTCATGGCTCATGAACCTGCCCCAGGGGTCCATAACCTCGTGGGATGAACTGTGCCGACAGTTCGTGGTGAACTTTGGCAGTTCCTACAAGCGCCCCGGCACAGAGCTTGACCTCCACGCCGTCAGACAACGCGCTGGAGAGTCGCTGCGATCATTAATCCAGCGGTTCTCTCAGGTACGGAACACCATCCCTCATATCGCTAGCGCATCAGTTATTGTTGCGTTCAGGCATGGTGTGAGGGACAAGAAAATGCTCAAGAAGCTAGCCACACATGAAGTGCGTGATGTCTCCGAGCTGTTCGTCCTGGCAGACAGATGTGCTAGGGCAGCCGAGGGACGCAACTGGCACTCCTAACCTTCCTCAGAGGCAAGGGAGGTCACGTCGACTGAGGAAGGAGCCTCCGCAAGGAGCAGCGACAAGAAGAAGAAGAAGGACAATGGCAGGAACAAGCCAAAGCCCGGAGCCCATGCGGTGGCGGCCACGGCACCCGGTGGAGCCCGGCCACCACGCCGAGACAAGCGCCCTCGGCAGTCACCAGAACCCAAAGAACCTGACTTCAAGTGCCCTGTGCACCGCACAAACAGCCATAGCGCTAGCGAGTGCCGGGAAGTGAAGAGGTTCGCGGAGCACTTCCGCGAGCAAAAGCAAAAGCAACAGCGCCAGGAGGGCACACCTTCCCGCCAGAGGGAGGGCAAACAGAAGGTCGATCCCGAAAAGGAGGATGGCAGCGAGATGGGGTTCCAAGAACCCCAGAGGGCGGTGAAGGCCGTTTTCGAGGGTGGTGACTCCGACTCTAGCAGTGATAAGGGGCGCCGCAAGAATCTCCACGTCATCTACGGGGGAGCCACAGATCCCACGTATCAAAACACAGTGAAGACTCTGCGACGAGCAGTGGCCACAGTGGCCCCCGCTCCGAGCCCGGCTCCCCACCACAAGTGGATGAGCACGGCAATCAGCTTCGACGCCTCTGACTGCCCGAAGAACATGGCGGGAGCAGACGTACTCCCACTGCTGGTGTCCCCGACCATCGCCAACGTGAAGGTCTTTCACGTGCTAATTGATGGTGGGGCAGGCCTCAACCTCATCTCCACGGCGGCCTTCCGGAAGCTGCAGCTGCCGATGTCTCGGCTCACACCTTCGAGCCCGTTCTCAGGTGTCGGACCGGGGCAAATCCTCCTGTATGGT
Organism: Tuctoria greenei; assembly: GCA_036927565.1. Lineage (NCBI taxonomy): Eukaryota > Viridiplantae > Streptophyta > Magnoliopsida > Poales > Poaceae > Tuctoria > Tuctoria greenei. The sequence continues at coordinate 153,401,537 of JAYESD010000010.1, read as the reverse complement.
AACATTCACCTCCCGGTGACCTTTGGGACCCCGGAGAATTACCGCACGGAGAGCATTTTGTTTGACGTGGCGGACGTCGACCTCCCCTTCAACGCAATCATCTGGAGGCCAGCGCTCTACAGGTTCATGGCCGTAGCCCACTATGGCTACCTCGTCCTAAAGATGCCAACGCCTTCTGGCGTCCTCAGGATCAGAGGGGACCGCTCAGCTGCAGTATCCGCCTTGGAGCAACTCCAGGCGCTCGCAGCAGGGAGGGCTCCGGCTTCAGGGGGCACGAAGGAGAGTCAACTAGAACAGGTTTCGACACAGCGGGCCTCCACTTCTACACCCCGTGTACAACCAGTCGATGACGACGTCCCAGTAAAGGTCTTCAGGATTGGTTCCGAGGCTGCCCAAACCACCCGCATCGCGGGGAACCTGGACAGCAAATAGGAACTCGCGCTCGTCACCTTCCTCCGGGACAATGTTGATGTGTTTGCATGGCAACCATCACAAATGCCCGAGATCCCTAGGGAGGTGATTGAGCACCATCTGAAGATCTATCCCGACGCCCGACCGGTGCAACAGAAGCCCAGGAAATAGTCCATCGAGCGGCAAAACTTCATCCGTGAAGAAATCAAGAAGCTGCTCGATGCTGATTTCATCCGGTAGGTCCACCACCCACGGTGGTTGGCCAACCCTGTTGTCGTCCCCAAGGCTTGCGGGAAACTCCGGATGTGCATCGACTACACCAACATCAATAAGGCATGCCCAAGGGATCCATTCCCTCTTCCTAGGATAGATCAAATAGTAGACTCAACATCAGGCTGTGATCTTCTGTGTTTCCCAGATGCATATTCTAGTTTCCACCAAATACCAATATCTAGGGAAGATGAAGAACACACTTCTTTCATAACAGTAGACGGCCTGTATTGTTATGTCTCCATGCCTTATGGACTTAAGAATGCTCTCCCCACCTTTGTACGTGCAATGCATAAGACATTTGGGGACCTCATTAGATACCTGGTAGAGGTGTATGTCGATGACATCGTGGTAAAAATTAGAGCCCGCACATCCTTATTAGACAACCTGGCCCAGGTCTTCAGCAAGCTGCGCACGACGCGCACGATGCTGAACCCCGACAAGTGCGTCCTTGGGGTTTCTGCAGGGAAGCTCCTTGGTTTCTTGGTCTCACACCAAGGAATTGAATCTAACCCAGAGAAGATCAAGGCAATAGAGCTGATGCGGCCACCAGCCCGCATCAAGGACTTGCAGAAGCTTGCAGGGTGTTTGGCGGCCCTCACCCGGTTCATCTCAAGACTGGCTAAGCGAGCGCTCCTCTTCTTCAAGATTCTACGGAAGTCAGGTCCCTTTGTGTGGACCGAGGAAGCGGAAGCGGCGTTCCAAGAACTCAAGAAGCACCTGACGACTCTACCCATCATGGTGGCGCCGGAACCCGGCGAACCACTCCTGCTCTACCTCACCGCAACAAAGGAGGTGGTCAGCATGGTCTTGGTTGCAGAGCGGCCGGAGCTACTGCCGTAGCAAGCACCCGAGGGAGCCCCCGGGGAGGAAGCTGAGCCTCAGGGCTCGCATCCAGCAGAGGACCCCCTTGTTGTGTGCTCCGTGACCAAAGGCCCTCCGGGTCCCAGCCCCGGAGGTCTCACCAGATCCTGGGGGCCACATTCCCCAGGATGCAGACACATTGCAAGGAGCTCAGGACCCCCCAGGGAGGGTTCGGACCTCCCAACGGCCTGTCTACTACATTAGTGAGGTCCTCCATGAAGCAAAAACAAGGTATCTGGAGATACACAAACTATTGTATGCAGTGCTCATAGCGTCGAGGAAGCTCCGGCATTACTTTTAGGCCCACCAGGTTTCAGTAGTCACCTCCTTCCCACTAAAGACTGTACTCCACAGCCCCAACTTGACTGGCAATGTCGCCAAGTGGGCAGCGGAGCTAGCGGAATTCGAGCTAGAGTTCTTACCTCGACATGCAGTCAAGAGCCAAGCACTGGCAGACTTCTTGGCAGAATGGACTCCATCGCCAAGCAACCCAGGGGGGCGGGACAACGGAGATACGGTGCCCAAGGCCATAGTTTTTATCGAACCCCACTGGACACTCTACTTCGACGGCTCCTCGCGGAAGCAGGGGGCAGGGGCCGGGGTCCTGCTCCTCACCCCGATTGGGGAGCAGTTCAAGTACATGGTGCACCTCGACTTCAAGGCGACTAACAACATGGCAGAATACGAAGCCCTAATCTTTGGGCTAAAGACTGCCCTGACCATCAATGTCCGACAGCTTCTGGCTAAAGGTGATTCCCAGCTGATCATCAAGCAAGCCAAAGGGGAGTGCAACTGCAATGACCCTCAGCTAGCAGCATACTTGTTGCATGTCTAGAAGCTGGAGAAAGACTTTGAAGTCTTGGACCTGTGCCATGTACCCCGAGCCGGCAACTCAATCGCAGACGACCTGTCAACGAAGGCCTCCACAGGGCCCCCAATGCCCGAAGGAGTATTTGCAAGGACGTTACCGCGACCAACCGCCCGAGCAGCCGAACCGGGCGAAGGGGGCGAGCCCAGCACCTCGATGCTAGCAGTCCCGGCGGCCCTGCTACCATGGAGCTCGCCAAGGATCGTATGTGCCACCGGGAGCTCCGAGCTACCGGGCGCCCAAGATCCAGAGGCTCAAGTAAGTCCCGATGCATGGATCTCGGAGGTCCGGGACTACTTGAAAGACAACATCCTTCCCGAAGAATATGCCCTGGCAGAAAGGGTAGTCCGCATGGCTAAGAGGTACACGCTGGTGGAAGGGGATCTCTACCGGCGTGGCGCCAACGACATCCTGCTGCGTTGCATTACCCGGGAGGAGGGCCGCGACTTGCTCGCAGAGATCCATGGAGGCGAGTGTGGGAACCACTCATCATCCTGCACGCTGGTCGGTAAAGCCTTTCAGCATGGCTTTTACTTGCCGACAGCACTCCAGGATGCCGCCGAGATGGTCAAGAGATGCAAGGCGTGCCAGTTCCATGCCAAGCAGATCCACACACCAGCTCAGGTGCTGCAGATGATCCCTCCCTCATGGCCATTCGCTGTATATGGGTTGGATATCCTGGGACCCTTTCCCAGAGCCGTCGGAGGATTCCGACACCTCTACGTCACCGTAGACAAGTTCACCTTGTGGTCGGAAGCCGCCCCAGTTGTCACCATTAAGAAGCAGTTAGCAGTCAAATTCATCAAGTCGATCGTCTGCCGGTTCGGGGTCCCGAATAGAATCATCACTGATAACGGGACCCAGTTCACAAGTGCAGCGTTACAGGAATACTGCGAGGACCTTGGGATCCAAGTTTGTTATGCATCTGTTGCTCATCCAGAGAGCAATGGACAGGTCGAGAGGGCCAATGCAGAGATCCTCAAGGGCCTCAAGACTCGCACATTCTCACACCTTGAGAAGCATGGTGCAAACTGGGTAGACGAGCTTCCGTGTGCATTGTGGGCTAGCCAAACATCAACCAGCCGGGCCACGGGGGAAACGCCTTTCTTCCTGGTGTACGGGGCAGAGGCCGTCCCCCCGCCCCCCCCCCCCCCCCCCCCCCCAGAAATTACCAGGGGCTCCCCCCGAGTCCGGGTGTACGACGAAGCCGCGCAGGACTAGCTCCGGCGTGAAGACGTGGACCTCGTCGACGAGGGACGAGTGAGAGCGGCTCTCCAAAATGCATAGTACAGGCAGACGCTCCGCTACCACCAGAGGACCGTGCGGAGTAGGGAGCTAAAGGTAGACGACCTGGTGCTGCGTCGCATACTCTCCCGGGAAGGGGCTAACAAACTCTCCCCCAGATGGGAGGGTCCCTTCCGGGTTACGGAGGTATGCCGCCATGGGTGCGTCCACCTAGCTATGGAGGATGGAGAGCGACTTCCCAACCCCCGGAACATCGAGCACCTCCGTAAGTTCTACCCCTAGACCAGTGTTAGGACAATTTTCTTTCATTGTAAAAGGTACATGGTGCCTAGGAACAATACTTAGGGTAACTAAGGCTACGGGGACAATGCTCTGAGTGCACATTTCGCTTAGCCTGGTCCAGAACCCTAAGTAGCTGCACTCAACTTCCTTTGTCACCCGAGACGGGTCGTTACCCTTGTAAAACCAGTCCCATCTTATGGGAAACCGCAATGAAAAGAATGTTGTCCTGCCTTGTATAGGGTTTCTCATTCAAAAAATTATCTTTATTTTTTTATGATATTGATGTACGTTCACTGTAGCTCGTGATCTATCATGGGCGCTGTCATTTTTCCCTGCTCTAGTGACCGAAGCTCCGGTGGCACCCCCAGTGGGCCCACCGTAGACCTTTCACCAGAGATGGTGGGCACCGCCGGACCAAGGCTTCGGTGGCACCCCCAGGGGGCCCGCCGTCGACCTTTCACCAGAGATGGTGGGCACCGCCAGACCGAAGCTCCGATGGCAATCCTATGGGGCCAACCGTCGATGTCTCTGCATACTCAGTTACAGCAATGCTACCTACGCATCCTAAGCTCCCCTGCAACCGTCCGCCCTAACTTCTAGGTATCTGACAGGTGTGCCCATAACAACTAGCCACACCTGCCAGGGGGCCACACTCCAGGGGACGACAGGTCCAGGAAGCTAAGGAACAACAAGCAACTAGAAGATATTGCTGAAAAGAAAAGCATGCTAAGTATGAGGGGCACTCCAAGCAGATTTTTTGTTGCAAAATAAAGGTCTGTCACCACAAACAACTACAAAGAAAAACTAAAAGAAACACAAGATACAAGCAGCGCATGGGGAGCCCTCAGTCGCTCCGCTGGAACCTCGAGGTCATGAGCGCCACGACATCTGAGACTTCAGACTTGGCGGCCTCCTCCCTCTCGGCGATGGGCCCTTTGAGGACCGGCTGAAGAGGGATGTCAGGGTACCAGCTCTGGTAGCAGGACAGGATGTGCATCGCCACCTCCTTCACCAGCATCCTCCCTTCTGCCTCCAGCTGGTTGTCGATGATGGCCCCCAGCGAACGCATCCTCGAGCTGGTGGAGTCAAGGGCAGGGAACACCTGACTCACCTCCTGCGCCGGTTCCCCCACGCGTACCGAGCTGAAGCCGAGCGGCACCAGAGCTGAGTCGGCGCCGCCCAGGAACTCCCAGACCTTCCGGGCCTCAGCAGAACGCGATGCCCGGAGCTCCTGCACCTCCTGCTTGGCTACCAGGGCCCTCTCGCGCTCGCTGACCTCCCTCTCACGGCGGCTCAAGTCACCCTCCTTGAGGGCGACGTTGAACTCGCGTTCCAGGAGGGTCTGGCGCTCGGCGAGCTGGGCTTGCTCTGCCTCAGCCAGGGCAGCATCCCGACAGTCTAGCTCGGTGGTGCAGACCCTCGCCCCTTCCTGCTGGAGAACAAGCCAGCGGGAGGTCGCCTCCACCTCAGCCTGCTTCGCCGCCAACTCCTACTCCCGTTCGGCAAGAGCAGCTTCCCAGCGAGATAGCAGCTGCTGGAGCTCCTCAGAGGACTGGAGGCAGGAGCTGGCCTCAGCATGGATCGCCGCGGCGTCCGCCTTCAGCTTCTGGGTGACGGCGTCCAGGCGAGCGATAAGCTCGCGCTCCTGGTCGAGGATTTTCATCTCCTCCCGAACGACCGCCTCCCGCTGCGCCACTCGGCTCTTCGCCAACCGGGTCCGGGCTTCCAGGGTCCTCGCCCATTCCCGGAGCCGGTCCTCCTCATCCTTGAGCCTTCCCCTCTGCCGGTCGAGGGCCGCCCGAGCCCGTCGAAAGCCAGAGTAGGCAACGGCCATGGCTTCAGACAAGGGGAGGGTTTGCACCGTAGCCGCGGGTCCCTGCCTCCCCACCTCTTCAATATCGTCCTCCATTGGGAGGACCACCGGGGAAACGGGGACTAGAGCTCCCCCAGTCAGAGAAGGCGGGGGGAGCCACCCCTAGGAATAGGCGCGTTGTCTCGAGGAGCCCCCTCCCCAGCGGAGGCTCCAGCACTGCTGCCGAAGGCTCCTAAGCCAGCTCCAGGAGCTCCACCCGGAGCGGTGGCGCCAGCCGACGTGGCGGTGTCAGTCGGTGCGGTAGCATCGGCCGGTGCAGAGTAGCCGGTAGATGAAGAGTCATTGGCGGGCGCGGCACCAGACGTCGGCGCGCGCTGCGGCCCCTCAGCAGCCGCTGTAGGGGCCTCAGGCACGAAGGCCCGGGGCACCTCGGCAGCAGAAGCAGCCCGGGGCACCCGAGCAGGGTCCGACGCTGCAGAGGAGCCCCGTGAGCTGGCAGGAGCAGCATGCCCACGAGCGAAAGGGCGCGAGGACGGAGGAGTAGCTGCGGTTGCACTGAAAACAGACAAACCCGAATCATAAGGATGTTACATAATAAGCACACGGCAAAGAATATCCAAGATGAAATATATGCATACTTACCGGGGGACGCTAAAGTTCCACCGCTTCCCGAAAGTGTTGGGGGGGGGGGGGGGTTCGGACCCCCCGAACCCGCGGCAGGGGCCGCTGCGTGAGCCGGGGGCCCCTGAAATGGGGGAGTTGGCGACACCCCCGAAGTCTGGCGCTCCTCCGAACGGCGGGGGAACGCTGGAGTCCCATCCGCGTTGAGGAGCCTCCCCTTCTTGCGCGTCGAGGATTCAGGCGGCAAAGTGGTGCCACCGGCATCCTGACGAGGGTCGAAGGGGACTCACGGCGGTGAACGGGCACGCTTCTTGGGGGTCGGGTCTGACACCGGGACAGGTGCTTTCCCTTTCCCCATATCAGCAGAGGTGCTGACACCTCCCTGTTGATGGTGCTGGAACCCGCGTGAGGGGTCATCACTCGGGGGATCTTCGTCGCTTGGGGGATCTTCGCCTCCCTCAGCGCCGTTGGCGATGTCGACCCCTTCAACATCATCGACAATCTCGACCCCCCGGAACGGGTCTCCAATTTGGTGTTGCGCCAGCCCGAACTCGTCGAGCATCGACATCGCCTTCAGCAGCCGCCTCCTCAGCTCGGGGTCTGAGCACAGGGGGCGGCAGGCCGCCGGGAGGGCCAGTCCCTCAGGGTAGATATCATCGGGGCAGACCCAGACCAGCATATCGTGTGGTAGCTGCTCGTCTGGGTTGGAGTCGGATCCGGAGCCGGTCTCGAGCCGGGTGCAGTCCATTGGGCCAGTGTACATCCATGCCGGGCAGATGCGGCGCTGGAGTGGAGCCATGCGTCGGGACATGAAGTCCCTCAACACCATCGCGGACGTCAGCCCGTGGTCCGCCAGCATCTGGATCCTCTCCAACACCGAGCCGAACGCCCTCTCTAGCTCTGGGCGCTCCTCCCAGAATGACCGCTCGGAGTAGGGGCTCCCGGTGGGGAGGCACATCCGGTCGTGAGCCTCGACCTTGACGATCATCCAATCTTCGCGCCATTGCTCCCACCGTGCAGAGCTGAAGGAAGCAATGTACCTAGAAGGGACCTTGGTTCGGCGCTGGAAGTAGTAGGTGCCGAGCTGATCCTTCGAGCTTTTGTCGGTGGCCCTCAGTACAAAGAAGTACCTGAAGAGCTTCACCGACGGCATCACCCCCACGAACATCTCGCAGAGGTGAGCAAAGATCGCCAGCAAGGCGATCAAGTTCGGCGGGAGGTGGTGAAGTTGGAGGCCGAAAGTCTCCAGAAGCATTACTAGGATGCTAGCGGAACGAAGCTGACCAGCACGTACGACGAGAACAGCACCATCTCCCCGTCGGTGAGGTTCAGTGGGAGCTCCCCGCGACGGAGCCACTCCTCCTGTTCGGGGGCTCGCCAGCCGAGAAGCTGCGCATGGGGGCCAGATCGGCAGACCTGGTCAACCGGGACCTGGGCAGGATGCTCGCCATGAGGTTGAGGGAGGAGACTCCAGAAGGAGAAATCGGGAGCTAGAGTGCAAGAACTGGGCTTGGGGCAAGAGGCACGAGCGCAAGGATGCAGAAGCGGAAGAAAGGACCCTTAGGGGGAAATGTCTCTTTTTATTCACTTCTGCAAGCCAACAGACGCGGCGTCTGAATCGCCACAGCCTCGGTAGAAGAGCAACAGACCCGCATAGGCAATAACATGAGGGCCCGAGTCGCTCGACAAAGAAGGCGAGTCGGGTGGCCAACTGTATGGGAGGTAACTCGGCGGATTCTAAAAAGGCAAAAGCAGCGGAAGTGCAGGAGCCACCTTGGGAACCACCGCAGTACATGTCGCGCGGCACGGTGGCAAGTAGAAGGAGACACGTAGCCACGATGGCAGGGACGTGCCGCCCGGGGAACTGCCCCGAATTGGAATCGAAAGAGTTGCACGGGAAGATAAAGAAGAAGACCCCACCTGCGGTATCGACGACTCTCCCGAGGTGGGCTCGGGGGCCACTATCGGTATCTCGCAGACCGGGTACCCCCGCGCACAAGGAGAAAACGGCTAATGACTTGGCCTCTACTTGGAGGCAGAGTCTGAGGCTGCCACGTCGTGAAGGGAAGGACCAGATCCTACCTCCCCGCCAGGGCAGGCTCCCGGGCTGCCACGTGGGCAGCAGGACTGGACCCTCGCCTCCCCGCTGAGGCAGGCTCCAGGGCTGCCACGTGGCCGGCAGGACTGGACCCTCGCCTCCCCGTTGAGGCAGACTCTGGGGCTGCTAGGTAGCCGGCTGGACCACACCCTCGCCTTCGCGCTGAGGCAGGCTCCTGGACTGCCAAGTGGCCGGCAGGACCAGACTCTCGCCTCCCCGCCGAGGCGGGCTCCGGGATTGCCACGTAGCCAATGGAAGTCCCGGGACCAGGCCCGTCTCCCCGCAAGGAAGGTCACCTGGACTACCACGTGACCCGTAGGGCTGGGCTTCCTCTCTCCTGCGGAGGTGGGCTTCGGAGGCGCCACGTGACCTGTACAGCTGGGCACTCAACTCCCCACAGGGGCAGGCTCCGGTGCAACCACGTGGCGGTGGGCCGACTCAATGCGGTAGGAGACCGCAGTAAAGGAAAGAGTGTGCCACTCAGACAAGCATTAAGTACGCGCGCCTTCCCCAAGCGAAGCGGAGTCGCGCATACGAAAGTCAGTGCTCTAGTGTCCTGTCTTGTTCAAGTAGCCGGTACAGACCCACGACGCAAGGCATGCGAGTAAGCCGCGAGGACAAGACGTACGGGACGGGTCCTGCCATCATCAACAACTATGTGTAGCTCTGGCGCACGATGCGGCGGGACAACACATTGAAGTCCCTGATAGAGGGAAGTAGATAGTATTTAATCCTAGATCTTGTATAGGTTTTGACTTTCTCCAGAACCACCTGTCGGGGCCTGAGGCCCACCTTATGACTGCAGAGTCCTTAGACTATAAAAGAACTCCGCAGACAATCTTCACGGACGACGGCATCAGACCGATTGGAAACCCATACACGACAACGACGAAGACCCCGAAATATCCGCCGTCATTTTTTTTTATTAACACCCGAAACACGGATGCACACGGCAGCACAGACCGTAGGGACCAAAGCAGCTTTGAATATCCGAGCTCAAACCAGATCTTGGAGGCTGATCAACGGGACACACCCACGTGGGTGCTAGAGTCCTGACTGCCGTGATTGAGGCGGTAACAGATTGAGTCTAGCAGCACGCAGGATGGAATCATTGCCGTGATATTACCACAGAATTGATTCTGCTGATGTCATACCGATGTCATGCTGACATCAGCACAGGACAGATACCAGTGCAGCGCCGAGGAAATCGCTTGAGGCGGCGAAGCTACTGGACGAGCAAGGCTCTTGGAGGAGTCGAGTCTCGCTGGGATAGGGGGCGCCGCTGCCACCGGGAACAGATCTGTTGGCGGATGGTCTCGATGGGGCCACCGGCGTCACCTCCAAGGACGTCGTCCTGGACGCCGGCACGGGGCTCTCCGTGCGCGTCTATCTCCCGAAGTTCCAGGAACCGTCCAAGAAGTTCCCGCCGAACCATGGGTGGCAGATTATCGCGCCCTCGATGCTCGGTCCGGCGTTGCCGGACGCCCTCACCAGCCTGTGGTGCACGATGTTGTCGCCGGCGCTGTCGCCGGAGAGGAAGAGCCGGCCCACGTTGCCGTACTCGGCGATCCACTCGTCTTGCGCCGACGCCGCCCACTGGAGCGCGGCCCACGAGTACTCGTAGGCCGTGGGGAGGGGGTGCTCCGGGGCCAGGCGGTAGTCGACGGACACCACCAGGACCCCGGCCGCCGCCGCGAAGGAGTTCACGAAGGTGTGAAACGTGTACCACGGCGGATGAGAAAACTGCAGACTGCCGATATGGTGCAGGATCCCGATCTGAAGCACAGGATCGCGGGACGAGCGAAGACCGCAGACAGGCGTTAGATACCCGCACGGCGTGACCTTCGGCAGGGGCGGCGGCGGCTGAATCAAGATGCGAACAAGAGCCGCCGCCGCTGAAAAAAAAACCCTAACTCTTATATTATGTTATGAATATTAGATCTTCAGATCTTGTATTATTGAGGAGGTCGGAAGCCTCTATAAATAGATGTATAAGGGTGATAAATATGCAAGTAAGCTCCTAATACATCATCTAATATCATATCACTATTATACCTATAACATGGGTATCAGAGCTTCTGTTCATTTCTGGATTTTCGTTTCTTCCACATAACAATCTACACGGGTTATTGGTTTTAGAATTTTCTTTTGCTGTAGGATCGAAGAGCACGTGAAAAGCTATCAGAGGGGGGTGAATGGTAGATTTAAAAATCTTACGCAGCGGAAACAATTAAACACCAACCCCTTCGGCAGAAAAACGATCTGTTAAAAAATTTGTGTGTGAGACTAATCTAAACGTGTTTTATCGTGACAAAAGTGGTAGATATCAGAGAGAATCAAGTCACGAAGACAACACAATAAGAATCACTCAAATCCGTCGAGAAAAACTCAAGTTATGATCAAAAGATCAAACAAAGGTCAATCTGCCCTACCCGAGAAAAAAAACAGTTCTGGAACGCTGCAAAGAAACTCGTGTAGATTATAGACCACAAATCCAATGACCGTAAAATTTTGACAGATGATATATAATCAAGTTGTGAAGACAACCCAAAAAGAATCACGTCAATTGGATCTGTAAAACTCGAGTTATGATAAAATCACCGACGAAAGGTAGTGCTGTCCAGAAACTCGACGAGTAAAACTTATCTGGAACAAGTCGGACGAACAAGACACAAAAGTTCCTTCAAACTACGAATTTTATTCAATAGAACACAAGAAGAACAGCCACAAAGTCGTACAGCACGAGCTCTGGGCTCCCTTGCTTATATAACCAGCTCGAAAGCCAACTCAACTCAAATCAGGAACTTAATCCTACTCTGTTCACGAATCGTAACTTTCCATAACTGCTTAGGATTCTTCTATACGCAGATAGAAGCAATCTTAAGACTTCCAAACACCTTAGGAACGTATTCCACATTCCTAAACAACTCAAATTCGTGACCCACACGAAATCCTATCATAACCAACTCAAATATTTCCATATTTGAGTCAAACCCGACTCAGCCGCAGCCTGAGTCCATAACCTAGTCGGTTGGACCTTTCCGACCAACTCTTTACGTCCACATCTCTTCATCACATCTCGGAACCATGTAGCCACGTCCATGCACTCCTTGCGCATGTGCAAATATCTTCCAATGACGTCCACGATACCTTCATATGCATTGTTCTTAATTCAATCATGTTGCGCAACCTCCTGATCAGCTCAACAACAATTCCTCCTGAATTTGGTTGTTGGAACCTCATCTCCTTCCTGAGACTAGTCCAATGGATCCTATCACCAGCCATACCTTGAACTCAAGCAACACCTGCACATAAATAAACAACCAATCCATACGAGCCTAAGTCATCGACTTGACTCAAGTTAGTTCCGAACACAACACCTTACGTGAGAACCTTACATAAGCATGTTGCAAAACCACAGTAATCACGATATCATCCATGTCAACCAAAAACACACCAAATACTTAGCAAATGAATACTAAGCAATCTTTCCAGAGATGTAAAGCAAGTACGAAACATTGCAAACGAAAAATAGAAGCATTGCGGTCAAGTTCTGGACCTTGCCAGAGCAACCCGGACCTTGAGCCGGAGCTAACAAAAGCTAGTAGAACCCAGCGCTAGAACTTACCAAAACTAGTATAATCAAGCTCCGGCCGGAGCTTACAAAACTAGCAGGACCTTAATAAAAAGGTGTTTTGGTGATATTCAAAACTTTTATCGTCAAAGCAAGTGTATTCACTACAAGCCAATGTATTCAGCACGCATAGGTCTTACACGCTCAAGCAAGGCAATACACTTACACTCCCGTGGACGTAGGGTGTTACGTTCCGACGGCCCGAACCACGTAATCCCTCTGTGTTCACCATCTCGCTATGCTCAATCTCCTGGGACTAGCCCTCATGAATCCAAAGAACCTCCGCGGGCTGCTCTCTAAGCAGGTCCGGGGGAAGTGTCATTTAAGACCTTTGACACCTTCACTTGTTGATCTTCTCCACTATTCCTAATAACAATTAAACCATCACATAGCAATCTATTCTCAAACTCATATGCAAAAGAAGTTAGGAGCGAATTCACCTGCTGATTTATTAACCGTGCTCGTGCTCTTGTGATTGGTCCTTGCATTTCAATGTGTGTCTCCGCTGTTGTGATGTCCTCATCATCCTCCCCCTCTTGAATCGGAGTCGTCCTCGACTCAAGTTCATCTTATTCTCCCAAGTACGGTCGCAAATCTGAAATGTTAAATGTAGGACTAACATCAAAATCGGGATGAAATTCAAGCTTATATGTATTATCATTAATCTTTACAACAATCTTAAAAGGACCAACAACTCGTGGCATAAGTTTATATTTTATCAAGCCGGAGAATCGCTCTTTTCTCAAATGTAACCACACCAAATCACACGGTTCACGTTTTACTTCTTTTCTACCTTTACTACCTGCAATCATATACTTCTCATTCATCATTTCAATATTTTTCTTTGTAGTTTCATGCATCTTAAGAATGAATTCAGATCGTTGTGTAGCATCCAAATTTATAGTTTCAGAAGGAGGCAAAGATAGTAAATCAATAGGAGCACGGGGATTGAAACCATACACTACTTGAAATGGACTTACCTTTGTCGTGGTGTGAACGGATCTATTGTAAGAAAATTCTATATGTGGTAAACACTCCTCCCACAACTTCAAATTTGTTTTCAAGACAACCCGCAACATAGTAGATAAAGTACGATTAACTACCTCGGTTTGTCCATCCGTTTGTGGGTGACATGTAGTTGAAAACAACAACTTGGTTCCCAATTTATACCACAAAGTTCTCCAAAAAATGACTTCAAAATTTTGCATCACGATTAAAAACAATGGTATTTGGCACACCATGTAAACGAACAATTTCCGTCATAAATAAATCAGCAATGTGTGAGGCATTATCATTCTTATGACAAGGTATAAAGTGTGCCATTTTGAAGAAACGATCAACAACTACAAAAATACTATCCCTCCCCCTCTTAGTCCTAGGCAATCCCAAAACAAAGTCCATAGAAATATCCTCCCAAGGTACACTAGGAACAAGAAGAGACATATAAAGACCATGTGGGTTAAGGCGAGACTTAGCTTTATTGCAAGTAGTGCATCGTGACACGTAGCGCTCGACATCACACCTCATCTTTGGCCAAAAGAAGTGTGTGGACAGGACGTCTTCAGTTTTCTTCACTCCAAAATGTCCCATCAAACCTCCTCCATGTGTTTCCTGCAAAAGTAATAGACGAACGGAGCTAGCTAGAACGCATAGCTTGTTAGCACGATAGAGGAGACCCTCTCGCAGCACATATTTATTCCAAGTTCTTCTTTCTCTAAAATTTTGAAAAGCATCTTTGAAGTCCAAATCAATAGGATATAATGCTTTTATTGTTTCCAAACCAAATATTTTATGATCAAGTTAGGACAGCATGGTATAATGCCTAGATAATGTATCGGCAATGACATTTTCCTTCCCTTTCTTATGCTTAATGATGTATGGAAACGACTATATGAATTCAATCCATTTAGCATGTTGTTTATTCAGATTGGTTTGACACTTAAGATACTTCAATGATTCATGATCGAAATGTATGACAAACTCCTTAGACCAAAGATAATGTTGCCAAGTTTGTAATACTCACACTAAGGCATACAATTCCTTATCATAAGTGGAATAATTCAGAGAAGGACCATGAAGTTTTTCACTAAAGAAAGCAACGGGTTTACCTCCTTGTATGAGAACACATCCAATACCAATGCCGCTTGCATCGCATTCTAGCTCAAAGGTCTTGTCAAAATTAGGAAGTTGTAGCAATGGTGCTTGTGTAAGCTTCGATTTGAGAGCATCAAAAGCTTGTTGCTGCTGTTCGCCCCATTGAAATGGCACTCCCTTCTTCGTTAGCTCATGTAGAGGTGCTGCAATGGTGCTGAAACCCCGCACAAAATGGCGATAAAAACCTGCAAGACCAAGAAAACTATGAACCTGCGTGACGGTTGTTGGGACTGACCAGCTAGTGATTCATTCAATTTTTGCCTCGTTCATTTCAATTCCCTGCGAGGAAACGACATGGCCAAGAAACGAGACTCGATTAGTGCAAACGACGCACTTTTCGAGGTTACCAAACAAACGTGCATCTCTCAAAACAGTAAAAGCAACACGTAAATGATCAAGATGTTCATCATAGGACTTGCTGTAAATGAGGATATCATCGAAGTAAACCACCACATATTGTCTAATGAAAGCACGTAAAACCTCAATCATTAAACGCATAAATGTGTTGGGTGCATTAGTTAAACCAAAAGACATGACTAACCACTCATAAAGTCCAAAATTGGTTTTAAATGCAGTTTTCCATTCATCTCCTAGTGCCATTCTAATTTGGTGATAACCACTACGCAAGTCAATTTTTGTGAAAATGATAGCACCACTCAATTCATCAAGCATGTCATCTAAGCGAGGAATAGGATAACGATATCGAATGGTGATGTTATTAATCGCTCAACAATCAACACACATACGCCAACTACCATCTCTCTTAGGAACCAAAAGAACAGGAACAAAACAAGGGCTAAGGCTTTCATGAATGTACCCGCGGTCCAAAAGATCTTGGACTTGTCGCTGAATTTCCTTAGTTTCCTCTGGATTCACCCTGTATGTTGCACGATTTGGTAAACTTGCTCCTGGAATCAAATCAATCTTGTGTTCAATGACTCTCATCTGTGGTAAACCAGGGGGTATTTCGGAGGGAAACACATCCTCAAACTCCTGCAAAAGGTTAGCAACAGCAGGGGGCAATGCAATAGACAATTCATGAAGTGAAAACATGGCTTCTTTGCATACTAAAGCATAGCACACCCCCTTAGTATCGAATAAATCAACAAGGTCAGATTTAGTTGCGAGCAACGATGGTGATTTTAACTTAATGACTTGTTGTTTTTCAGATTCTAGTTTTGTTGCTTTGCCATCACGAATTTTACTCTTCTCAAAATGCACAATTTCAGCAGGATTCATGGGGAGCAATGTGATTTTGTTTCCCTTATGCATGAGAGCATATTTATTAGTTCTACCATGATGAATAGCATCTGTATCAAATTCCCAAGGACGACCCAATAAAAGAGAACAAGCATCCATAGGAACAACATCAAAATCAGTAAAATCATGGTAAGAACCAATTGAAAAATATATTCTCGCTGTTTGTGTTACCCGAACCTTACCGTTGTTGTTGAACCATTGAATGTGGTATGGATGAGGGTGTGCTCTTGTTGTCAAGCCAAGTTTCTTGATGACGTTTGTGTTCACCAAGTTATTGCAGCTACCTCCATCAATTATAGTGTGTATACGGCAGTCCTTGACGACGAGAAACATGTGGAAGAGGTTTTGTCATTGTATCTTGTCGTTGGTCTCCACTTTGGAGCTCAAGGCACGTTGCACAATGATGCTCCTACAGTTCTCCGTCACCGCTGTACCAAGTACCTCTTCTTTGGTGTGTTTGTCATTTGGATCTGTAAAGTCAATAGCAAGAGAATATTCGTCTTCAATATCTGAAGTATTATCATACCCGTCATCGTCGCGTGCTATGTATGCTCGTTTGCTCGGGCAATCGCTCATCATATGACCAAGTCTCTGGCAGTGGTGACACTTAATGTTGGAAGTAAGACCCGTAGAAGGAGTGGACGACGAAGACTTGAATGATGTTGCCTTGCTGCCTTCCGGCACGCGAGAAGGTGGAGCAACAGGTATAGTGTGTTGTCCTCCATTGGATGATGTAGTCGCTGCACGGGGGGTCGAAGATGGGGCTGTTTTGGATGGTGTAGACGTCGAACACGGCATGAAGTTGCTCCTCGTGCGTTGTTGCTGTTGTTGTCGGTCCTGCAATTCTTTTTTTTTGCCAACATAGCAAGCTAAAACAATCTATTAACAATATCATATTCCTTGTAATCAACAATGTCCTGAATTTCACGCCTCAACCCCCCATAAAAACGAGCTATTTTATCATTCATGTCCTCTACTACCCCGCAACGCAGCATACCCTTTTGTAACTCTTGATAATACTCCTCTACGGACATGTTACCTTGGTCTAAGCGCTGCAATTTTTTGTGAAGGTCTCGCTGAAAAGATGGAGGGACAAATCGAACATGCATAGCTTCCTTTAATCTATCTCTTGTTGGAGGATCAGTTGTAGTTTTAACAAGTTCATTCCACCATATGACAGCAAAATACTTAAACTCACTTGTCGCTTGACGAACTCTATGTTGTTCAGGAACAAGATGGGCATTAAATTTTTGCTCTACTGTTATCTCCCAATCAAGGTAAGCCTCAGCATCATAAGCAACAGAAAAAGGGCGTATAGTAAATTTCACTTTAGAAAAAGGATCATCAGGAGGTCGATTATAATTGTTTTGATGATTATTACCTCCCATACCTCGACAATAAAGTGGTAGTCTTGGATGATTGTTGTGATCTTCCATATCATCATAAGCATTGTCTTCATGTCTTCCAGCGAGAGGCAACTGAGCCTCAAAAGTATTCATCCGAAGAGCAAGGTCATCAAGTTGGCGAGTCAAGTTCGTCAATGACTCCTCTATTGCTGCATTGTATTTGGCGAACAAATTTGTCATGGTCTTCATCATATCACGTAACTCAGCATTTTGAACACATTCGTCATCATTTTCTTCTCCTGCCATTGTTAGTAGGAAACAAAAGACAACAAAAATATGTTATCCCTATCAACTACAGTGACAATGTGAAAGGTGGAAGAAAAACAATCTCTCTCGCTCAAGTGTCTTACCACGCTCTTACAAGTGTTCTTACCAACACAGTAGGTGGTGTGGATGGTGAGATGAACCAATGAAGAGTGGGGTGATTGCAAAGGTATCTGTTATGCTCAAGAGAAAGGTGAAGCTTGGATGGCACAATATAGTGGCTAATAAGCAAAAAATCGTTAACAGGTAAACAAAGTTGAATAAGTATTCAATGTAGGAAACTGTTGTTGGTCAACCAAGTGCTCTAGGGCCTAGCACAACACAAGGAAGTAGCAAGGCAAAAGAAAGACAGAATGATATAACCAATAATCACAACACAAGTAGCATAGGCCAATTGCTTTAATATGTGTGCTCTTCACTATTTTTTTCTTTTTTTTTATAATATTTTTTTGATTTTTTTCTTTACTCAGAAGCACGAAGATATGAAGCACACAAATTTGCAGCTCAATTGGATGTAATAAGTGTCCTATAGAAAATCAAGAAGATTCTTTAAAATTCATGTTGAAACTTCGGAGGCCAAATAGCCTATCTCCCGAGGGGAATTTGGGCAATCTAATTTCGTCGAACATGGCCATGCCGCGCAAATCAGATGCGAAATTTCGTGTAGATGAATTTGAAAAAAAAAATACCCGATTTCGAGTTCGTATGCGAAAGTTATGACCGTTTTAAGATAGGTTGCCCGAGTTACGTTTTTTTAGATGTTGATTCTAACTCGGTTTGAGAACAGAACTCGCAATCGGATATGAAAACGATCGGGAATTTGCACAACAACTAGTGGGGTGGTGTGTGATGATTCAAGGATGAGTGGCACAAAGGTTTGTCACCTAATCTAGGGTTGGCGATGCGGGAGTTCACGCAAGGCGGCTAGCTAGGGCAAACCGATGAACATGGTGGATCAGTTTGTTATTTAGGGATCGCGGAATAGGTGTCGAACAGCAAGAAAACAAGGACGAAACACGATAACTAGGACCCAAAATACAAAGCTAAACCAGCAACAAGACTTGACCACATGAATGCAAACTCAACAATGAAAACTGAAAAACGAAACCGTGGGCACTATAGTCTAGGAAGCAGTAAAAACGATCTAATTTTTTTGTGGCTTTTCTGTGGACTATAGGTACGAAACAAAATCGATCTAATGGAAGGAAAACAAAGATACCTCATGGGCAACCTGGAAATCTGATACCAACTGATGAGTAGGTTTAGGCCCGATCTTCTGAAAGGTAAGTCGATTGGGGTGGAGAACTCGGCATTGATGATCTGCAGCACTCGAGCGGTTCGAGTATCCCTGCAATCACTACACCACAGCTCCGTTGGTTATCAACCATGCTGCACACGCTTGACCTTGCCAAGAAGGCTAATACCTGCAAGTGCAACCGAGAACACGAGCAAGAATGTCGAAGACACGATCTGAAATCGCGAAGTTGGGGTCTCACAAACCGTAGAACGACAATATTATTGATCTAAGAAAAACCCACCGAATATGACCAGCTGCTGCAATATTTAAAGGCTAGGGTTCTACCAAAACACGATTAGACGCGTCCCTAATGGACTCGTACGGGATACAAGGCCCAAGGGCCTGACTCGGTGGCGCAGCACCGGATAGGAATCTTGACTCGACTTGTTTCGACGATTCCCAATGACTCCGGAAGAATTTTGAGGTGGGACCTAAGCCATTGTAAATTTTATCTTCTCCTCTTTCCATGCATATGTGGAACGTCGGAAACGGTGTCCATATGCATCCTGGGCATCCGTTTTAAGGTGGACTACTCCTGGACTCTGAGTTGAACTCGAGTCCGAGTTGTAAACTGCTTCCATCAACTTGTGGATGCCCCAGCTGGTTCTTCACGCTCCCAAGGCCTCTTTCCTTCACTTGTTGATCTTCTACATTATTCCTAATAACAATTAAATCATCACATAACAATCTATTCTCAAACTCGCATGCAAAAGAAGTTAGGAGCGAATTCACCTGCTAATTTATTAACCGTGCTCGTGCTCTTGTGATTGGTCCTTGCATTTCAATGTGTGTCTCCGTTGTTGTGATGTCCTCATCATACAAGCTTATCAAACTTGAAAATGAGCGAGGCAAGTCACTGGAACTTGAGTTAGCCGCAAGCAAGGAAGCTTGCTTGATGTTAAGCGACTCAAACACCACCATCAAGGATGAACTTGCTAACCTATCCAAGGTTAACAAGATCCTTGAGGTACAAGTTGAGTCACTCAAACAAAGTGACCCCTCATCTTCTTCAAGCTCACCTTCTCAACCACATAAAACTGAAGCTACTAGTACTTGTTCATGTGCTAAAATTGACACTAGCTTGAAAGACAAGTCAACCTCTACCAAGGACAAGCATCCTTCCCAAAGTGGCATATTTGACAAGGAGAAGATCAAATATGCACGTAGTGCATACTTGGTCACAAGACCTCCTAATGTCAAATATGGCATTGGGTATTCTTATGGTGAAAAGCAATATGCTAGAAGCCATAAAAATAACAAGGAGAGCATTGCCTTTGTGAGGGGAAACTCCTCTCAAGCTAGAAAGACCAATAATGCTAATAAGTCCAAGATAGCCAACACATACAATAACCACACTAGTCCGGTCCTTACTCGGACAAGTCCAGTTTCCTGGACTAGTTCTG
The DNA here is from genome assembly GCA_036927565.1 of Tuctoria greenei. Lineage (NCBI taxonomy): Eukaryota > Viridiplantae > Streptophyta > Magnoliopsida > Poales > Poaceae > Tuctoria > Tuctoria greenei. Next base: position 153,381,647 of record JAYESD010000010.1, on the reverse strand, counting down.
TTTATAAACAACAACAAATATTATTCAAGACTTTCGATGTATCCTATGTTCTAATGAGAAGCAATGTTGTTAAAGTTTATGCTCATTATGTTGGGACACATCATGGGAACACCAAGTCTCATGTGTGGGTGCCCAAATCTCTTATAACTAACCTCAAAGGACCCAAGCAAGCTTGGGTACCTAAAACCAAGGCATGATTTGTTTTTTTCAGGCTTATTCCTCCGATGGATTAAAATGGGTGCTAGAGAGTGGTTGCACCAACCATATGACCGGAGAAAGAAGGATATTCGTTGAGTATGAAGAAAATGAGGATCCAAGCGAGGGCATCTATTTTGGAGACAATAGTCAAGGAAAGGTGCTCGATACCGGTAAAATTGTTATATCATCTCAACATACTCTTTCTCATGTGTTACATGTCGATTCCTTGGATTATAACCTATTGTACATATCTCAATTATGTGACAGATTATAATTGCTTATTTACTAATGAGGGTGTGACCGTCTCTAGAAGGGGTGATGGTTCCATTGCATTCAAGGGTGTGTTAAAGGGAAAGCTTTACCTTGTTGACTTCAACAAAGATAAAGCCAAACCTTACACATGCTTGATTGCAAAGACCAACATGGGTTGGGTGTGGCATAGACGGCTAGCACATGTTGGTATGAGGAATCTTCGAAAACTCCTCAAGGGTGATCACATCCAAGGTTTGAAGGATGTTGTTTTTGAGAAAGACATGCCTTGTAGTGCGTGCCAAGCCGGAAAGCAAGTTGGAGCACCTCATCCCGCGAAGAACGTCATGACTACAACAAGACCGCTCGAGCTGCTTCACATGGACTTATTCGGTCCAAGTGCTTACATAAGCATTGGCGGTAACAAATATGGCTTAGTAATTATTGATGACTTTTCGCGTTTCACTTGAGTTTTCTTTTTGCATGATAAGACAGAGACTCAAGGAACCCTGAAGAAGTTTTTCAAGCGTGCCCAAAATGAGTTCTCATTGATGATCAAGAACATTCAAAGCGACAACAGCACGGAGTTCAAGAACACTCAAGTTGAGGAGTACCTAGACAAAGAAGGGATAAAGCATAGGTTTTCAACACCTTATTCCCCTCAACAAAAAGGAGTTGCCGAAAGGAAGAACCGAACCCTCACAGAGATGACGAGAACAATGCTCGATGAATACAAGACCTCAGATCGGTTTTGGGCGGAAGCGGTTAACACCGCTTGCCATACCATAAACCGACTCTACCTTCATCGACTACTCAAGAAGACATCATGTGAGCTACTCACGGGTAACAAGCCAAATATTTCTTACTTTTGAGTCTTCGGTTCTAAATGCTATATTTTGAACAAGAAGCCGAGGACTTCAAAGTTCACTTCAAAGTCCGATGAAGGTTTCTTGCTTGGCTATGACTCGAACACTTACGCCTACGGGTCTTCAACAAAGTCTCCGGACTTGTTGAAGTAGCACTTGACGTAGTGTTCGATGAAACTAACAGCTCCCAAAAGGAGCAAGTTGATCCATGTGTGCTAGATAGAGAAGAAGCTCCTTGTCAAGCATTGAGAAGAATGGCGTTGGGCGATGTTCGACCACAAGAGCCACCTCTACATGTGCATGAGGAAGATGAACCACATGTGGAGGCCAATGATCAAGGAGGAGCTTCCATACAAGATCAACCTCAAGAAGACGAAGATGATCAACCAGTCAATGAGGGCAACCATCTAGGGGGGGGGGGGGGAGAAGAAGATCATGAAGATACAAGACCGCAAGTGCCACACCCGAGAGTACACCAATGCGTCCAAAGAGATCACCCAATCGACAACACCATTGATGGCATCCAAAAGGGAGTAAAACTAGATCCCGCATAGCTAACTTTTGTGAGTATTACTATTTTGTGTCCTTTTTGAAACCACGCAGGATTGAGGATGCATTGAAAGATCCGGACTGGGTGGTGGCGATGCAAGAAGAACATAACAACTCTAAACGGAACGAGGTGTGGGAACTCGTCGAAAGACCTAACGTGAACGTCGTTGACACCAAATGGGTCTTCCGCAACAAACAAGACGAACACGGGGTGATGACAAGGAACAAGGAACGACTTGTGGCCAAAGGGTATTCAGAAGTTGAAGGTTTGAATTTCGATGAAACCTTTGCTCCTGTAGCTAGACTTAAATCAATTAGAATATTGCTTGCATATGCTACTCACCATGATTTCAAGCTCTACCAAATGGATGTGAAAAGCGCCTTCCTCAACGGTCCAATCAAGAAGGAGGTGTACATGGAGCAACCTCCCAGATTTGAAGACAAAGAGTTCCCTGACCACGTCTTTAAACTGCGTAAGGCTCTCTACGGCCTCAAACAAGCTCCTAGAGCTTGGTATGAGTGTCTTAGAGATTTCTTAATTGAAAATGTTTTTAAGATTGGAAAAAATATTATACATTATTTACGAAACACTTTGACAATGATCTTTTTATCTGTCAAATCTATGTTGATGATATTATCTTTGGTTCAACTAACAAATCCTTTTGTGAAGAATTTAGTAAGATTATGATAGATAGGTTTGAGATGTCTATGATGGGAGAGCTAAAGTACTTCTTGGGATTCCAAGTGAGACAACAAAAGGAAGGGACATTCATAAGCCAAACCAAGTACACTCAAGACATACTCAAGAAGTTTGGGATGGACAAGGCGAAGCCTATCAAAACTCCCATGGCAACTAATGGACACTTGGATCTCATTGAAGATGGACCAAATGGGGATCAAAAGGTATATCGCTCCATGATTGGATCCTTACTTTACCTATGTGCATCTAGGCCTGATATTATGTTGAGTGTATGTTTGTGTGCGAGATTTCAAGCCAATCCTAAGGAGTGTCTCTTGACAGCCGTTAAAAGGATATTGAGATATTTGGTTCATACACCCAACCTAGGCCTTTGGTACTACAAAGGTTCCAAGTTCAATCTCATTGGATACTCCGATGCAGATTACGTCGGATGCAAAGTAGATAGAAAAGTACCTCCGGCACCTGCCAATTCCTAGGTAGATCCCTAGTTTCTTGGTCCTCCAAAAAACAAAATTCCGTTGCCTTATCCACGGCCGAAGCGGAGTATGTTGCAGCCGGGAGTTGTTGTGCACAACTCCTTTGGATGAGACAAACTCTAAGGGATTACGGTTACAATATGAGCCGTATTCCACTCCTTTGTGATAATGAGAGTGCCATCAAAATTGCTCATAATCCAGTTGAACACTCTAGAACCAAACACATAGACATCCGACATCACTTTTTGAGAGACCACTCAATGAAAGGAGACATAGTTATTTCCCATGTCAACACCGAAAAACAACTAGCCGATATATTTACCAAGTCACTTGATGAAAAACGTTTTTGCGAGCTCCAAAATGAACTAAATATCCTTGATGCTCGGAATGTGGCTTGAAAAGTTGCATACCTGTATGGACTCTTCAAAATATATTGTTTGTGTTGCGAAAATCATCTTTCTCAATTTTCTCCAAAAACTAATTCAACTACTTGATCTTGATGAATTATGGTCATTACTTGATTGTTGTATGCTTACTAATCATATTCATCAAGATTATTTGATTTGCTTTGCCCCCCTATTATCTTAATAAGTACCTTTGAATATATACAAATGGGCTAATCATTTGTGTTCTGGTGACCACAGACTAGTCTGTGGTTACCCGGACTAGTCCGCCCCTACAGACTAATCAGCAGAGTGTCTGGTAGTCCGGACTAGTCCAACAGACAACGGACTCGTCCGATTTAGGCTCTGGAAGAGTTCGGACTAGTCCGACTATTTTCGGACAAGTCCGATTTTTCGACTCCATAACCCTAGCCGCTGCCAAGACCTAATCTTCTTCATCCTCACAACTTGCCCCACGCTCTCTCTGCTCGCTCAAGCTCCCCACGGCGATTTGGCGATTCCTCCATCAAAACTCTCCAAGTTTGGGTGGAAAACGACCTCCATTGCATAGGGATTGAAGACCACAGACTTGTTCGCTCCTTCAACCCCTCCATATCCAAGAATCGAGGAATTTCGGTAAAATTTCCTCCCAAACCCTAGAAATCTTGATTTCCTTCATTGTTGATCAAATAGCTTAGTTCCTTTCACCAAATACATGCTTCCTTGATGTATTACATTGATGTTGAGCTTTTCTTGCATTGAGCAACACCATTGATTGTCTAGTTAGGGTTTGAGGTGATGAACACCGGACTAGTCCGGTCCATGTACGGACAAGTCCGGTCACCCCGGACTAGTCCGTACCTGTACACCGGACAAGTCCGATTTTTGTTTGAACTCAACCCTAGTTTCCCATTCCTCAATGCAATTCCTTGCCATCAATTCTCATCCATATCTTGTGTAATCCATTTTCAGGACAATGTCGAGCTCCAAGGACGAGATCTCCGATTTCGAGGCCGATATGGACCAAGAAGCCTTGCTTCGGCCCTCGAAGGGCCAAGGAAAGAAGCGCCAAGAGTGCCTATCCGAGCCGACACCTTCTCCACCTCAGGCTCGACGCAAGGTCCTTGTCAAGAAGCCTATCTCCAAGGCTTCAGCAGGTGCTGGCCCTAGCTCGGCGGCTGCTCGCCAAGCTAAGGGCAAGGGCAAAGGGATTGCCACGGGCCCAAATGGCCCTCTCAAGATGACAGCTCCAAAGAAAGGGACTCGGGATCCCTCCAAGGAGAGGTTCAATGGCAGGGGAAGCAACACGGCTTCCATATTCAGAAATGTGGACTGCTACAACAGGTCCAAGCAGGCAGCCAATGGAAGATTCTGGAGCAACTTCAATGCGGACTTCTATAAGTCCGTGTACCTCACAATGAAGACTCCAGTGGTGCGCAACCAATGGATTGATTGGGCGCTGTCGAAGGTCGTAAACGACACTTCCCGCGGACCTGCTTAGAGAGCAGCCCGCGGAGGTTCTTTAGATTCACGAGGGCTAGTCCCACGATATTGAGCGCAACGAGATGATGAACACAGAGGGTTTACGTGGTTCAGGCCGCCGGAGCGTAACACCCTACGTCCACGGGAGTGTTTGTGTATTGCCTTGCTTGAGTGTGTATGAGTTTCGATCCCCTGTGAAGGTCATCTGCTGAGTCCTTTTATAGTCCAAGGACTCTGCAGTCACAAGGTGGGCCCCGAGGCCCGACAGGTGGTCCCGGGGAGAGCCAAATCCTATACAAGATCTAGGATTAAATGCTATCTACTTCCCTTTGTCAGGGGCTTCAGTGTGCCGTCCTAGCGCGTCGCGCGCCAGGGCTACACATAGTTGTTGATGATGGCAGGGCATGTTCCGCCCGTCTTGTCCCCGCGGCTCACTCGTCCGTCTTGCACAATGGGTCTGTACCGGCTACTTGGACAAGATGGGACACTGGAGCCTTTACTTGCGCATGCGCGACTCCGCTCCGCCTGGGGAAGGCGCGCATACTTAATGCTTGTCTGAGCAGCGCACTCTTTCCTTTACTGCAGCCTCCTACCGCATTGAGTTGGCCGTCCACCATGTGGTCGCACCGAAGCCTGCCTCTACGGGGAGTCGAGCGCCTGGCTGTACAAGCCACGTGACGCCTCCGGAGCCCACGTCCGCGGAAGGGCGGAGGCTCAACCCTCCGGGCCACGTGGTAGTTCCGGAGCCTTTCCCTGCGGGGAGACGGGCCTGGTCCCGGGGGTTCCAATGGCTACATGGCAGCCCCGGAGCCCGCTTCAGCGGGGAGGCAAGGGTCCGGTTCTGCCGACCACGTGGCATCCCCGGAGCCCACCTCGGCGGGGAGGCAAGGGTCCGGTTCTGTGTGCCATGTGGCTGTCCTGTAGCCCGCCTCGGCAGGGAGGCGAGGGTCCCGTCCTGCTGGCCACGTGGCAGCTCGGGAGCCCGCCCCGGCGGGGAGGTAGGATCTGGTCCTTCCCTCCACGACGTGGCAGCCTTGGACTCTGCCTCCAAGTAGAGGCCGAGTCCTAGCTGTTTTCTCCTTGTGCGCGGGGGTACCCGATCTGCGGGGTACCAAAGTGGCCCCCGAGCCCACCTCGGGAGAGTCGTCGATACCGCAGGTGGGGTCTTCTTCCTTATCTCCCCGCACAACTCTTTCGATTCCAATTCGAGGCAGTTCCCCTGGCGGCACGTCCCTGTCATCATGGCGACGCGTCTCCCTCTGGTAAGCAGAGGCGCGGGACGTGCGCCGCACGACATGAATTCTGCTTTCAATCGTGCTTTAACTGTGGTGGTTCCCAAGGTGGCTCCTGCACTTCCGCTGCTTTTGCCTTTTCAGAAACCGCTAAGTTACCTCCCGCATAGTTGGCCACCCGGCTCGTCTTCTTTGCCGAGTGACCCAGGCCCTCATGTCATTGCCTATGTGGGTCTGTCTCTCTTCTACCGAGGCTGTGGCGATTCACACGACGCGTCTCTTGGCTTGCAGAGGTGAATAAAAAGAGACCTTTCCCCCTAAGGGTCCTTTCTTCCGCTTCTGCATCCTTGCGATCGTGCCTCTTGCCCCAAGCCCAGTTCTTGCGCTCTAGCTCCCGATCTCCCCTTCTGGAGCCTCCTCCTTCAATCTCATGGCTAGCATCCTGCCCAGGTCCCGGCTATCCAGGTCTGCCGATCTGGCCCCCGTGCGTTGACTTCTCGGCTGGAAAGCCCCTGAGCAGGAGAAGTGGCTCCGTCGTGGGGAGCTCCCACTGAACCTCACCAACGGGGAAATGGTGCTGTTCTCGTCATACGTGCTGGCCGGCTTTGTTCCGCCAGCATCCGCCTTCCTGGTAATGCTTTTGGAGACCTTCGGCCTCCAACTCCACCACCTTCTGCCGAACCCGATCGCCTTGCTGGCGGTCTTTGCTCACCTCTACGAGATGTTCGTGGGGGTGATGCCGTCGGTGAAGCTCTTTAGGTACTTCTTTGTACCGAGGGCCACCGGCAAAAGCTCGAAGGATCAGCTTGGTGCCTACTACTTCCAGCACTGTTGGTACCCCGCAGACCAGGTACCCCCGCGCACAAGGAGAAAACGGCTAAGGACTCGGCCTCTACTTAAGATGCCGAATTCGAGGCTTCCACATCGTGCAGGGAAGGACCAGATCCTACCTATCCGCTGGGGCAGGCTCCCGGGCTGCCGCGTGGCCGGCAGAAATGGACCCTTGCCTCCCCGCTGAGGTGGGCTCTAGGGCTTCCACATGGCCAATCGGAACCTCGGGGCCAGGCCCGCTTCCTCGCAGGGAAAGGCACCGGAACTACCACGTGGCCCGCAGAGCTGAGCCTCCACCCCTCCACAGGGGTGGGCTCCGGATGCGCCATGTGGCCTGTACCATCGAGTGATCGACTCCCCACAGAGGCAGGCTCCGGTGCAACCATGTGGTGGATGGCCAACTCAGTACGGTAGGAGACCGCAGTAAAGGAAGGCGTGCGCTGCTCGGACAGGCATTAAAGTATGTGCGCCTTCCCCAGGCGAAGCGGAGTCGCGAATGCGTAAGTCAAGGCTCCAGTATCCTGTCTTGTCCAAGTAGCCGGTACAGACCCACGCCGCAAGACGGATGAATGGGCCGCAAGGACAAGACGGGTGGGACGTGCACTGCCATCATGACCAACTATGTGTAGCCCTGGCGCACGACGCGGCGGGACGGCGCATTGACGCCCCTGACAATGGGAAGTAGATAGCATTTAATCCTAGATCTTGTATAGGATTTGGCTCTCCCCGAGACCACCTGCCGGGCCCCGGGGCCCACCTTGTGACTGCAGAGTCCTTGAACTATAAAAGGACTCGGCAGACGACCTTGGAAAGGGATCAAAAAATCAGACTAAGGCTCATTCACGCTCAGGCAAGGCAATACACAAACACTCCCGTGGACATAGGGTGTTATGCTCTAGCGGCCCGCACCACGTAAAATCCTCTGTGTTCACCATCCTGATGCGCTCAATCTCCTGGGACTAGCCCTCGTGAATCCAAAGAACCTCCGCGGGCTGCTCTCTAAGCAGGTCTAGGGGAAGTGTCGTTTAAGATCTTCGACATTTGGCGCGCCAGGTAGGGGGCTTTTTCCCCGAGAAGATTTCCAGCAGCAGCAATGGTGAACACCCGTTCCAAAGCTAGCTCCTCCAGGCCATGCTCGTTCCCGCATATTCACTGTCATATGCTAGGGCACTCTCTTCTTGTCTCGCGCCTAGTGTAGTTATGCAATCCTGCTGCTGACGGGTCTACTTGAGGATCCTGTGATGTATTTGGGTTCTTTGGTTGTTTTCCTGCTCGGGAGCCCGTGGCGCCGAAAGGTCACTCCCCTGAAAAGCTAACGCCCGTGGGAGGTTCAAAATGTACAGCCTGCTTAGCCTGGTCCTGCACCCTAAGCATGTACACTTTGCCTCTTCAGCGCTAACGGTTGAGTACAGGGGGCCCGACGGCACACACTCCTGAGCAAGGCGATAACCATAATTCGGATACCTTCGCACTGAATTACCCACGCACCGTAAGCCCGGCTCGGGTCTGTAAGACATAACGAGACTAAAAGCAGGAAGGGAGTAACCGACGAGCAAAATTATTTACATTATGCTTTAATTTTTTGCTTACTTTCGCATATTGTCTGCTGTATGCCCGGTTACATTTCTATTGTCTCGTCCTAGTTGGAGTTGTTCTATCCTACTAAAGGCAGATCCGCATGAGGTACCTGCAATGTGTTTGGGGTCTGATGATCGTTTTCTTGGTCGGGGTCCATGGTGTCTAATGGTTCTAACTTCATAAAGGCTAATGCCGAGGTGGAGGTCCAGGGTGTGCAACTCGCTTAGCCTAGTTCCGTACCCTAAGCATGCACACCTTGCCTCCCAGTGCTAACAGCTGAGTACAGGGGGCCGGACGACTCATGCCTTGAGCAAGGCAGTGACCATACCCTAGATGTTGTCGCACCGAATTACCCATGCCCCGTATCTTAGCTAAGGATCGTAAGCCATAACGAAACTAAAGAGCAGGGAAGTGGTGACCGAAGAGAAAAATTACTTTTTGTTTACCGTGTGTGCAGGACATACAGGGAGCCACCGCTTACGTCCTACATGTCCGTAGTAGGCGCCATCGATGCTTCTCCGAGCTCCGGCGCCCCCCAAGGGGGCCGCCGATGTAACTTCTCCGAGCTCCGACGCCCCCTGAGGGGGCTCGCTGGTGTCACTTTTACAAGACAAGATGAAGGCCCCACCCACGGGATCGTCATCTCTCCTGAGGTGGGCCCGGGGGCTACTGTCGCTACCCTGCAGACCGGGTACCCCCGTGCACAAGGAGAAAACGGCTAAGGACTCAGCCTCTACTTAAGAGGCCGAATCCGAGGCTGCCACGTCCTGGAGGGAAGGACCAGATCCTACCTCTCCACCGGGGCAGGCTCCCGGGCTGCCGCGTGGCCGGCAGAACTGGACCCTCGCCTCCCCGCTGAGGCGGGCTCCGGGGCTGCCACGTGGCCAATCGGAACCTCGGGGCCAGGCCCGCTTCCTCGCAGGGAAAGGCACCAGAACTACCACGTGGCCTGCAGGGCTGAGCCTCCACCCCTCCATAGGGGTGGGCTCCGGATGCGCCACGTGGCCTGTACCATCGAGTGCTCGGCTCCCCAATGAGGCACGCTCAGGCGCAACCACGTGGCGGATGGCCAACTCAGTGCGATAGGAGGCCGCAGTAAAGGAAGGCGTGCGCCGCTCGGATAGGCATTAAAGTACGCGCGCCTTCCCCAGGCGAAGCGGAGTCGCCAATGCGTAAGTCAAGGCTCCAGTGTCCTGTCTTGTCCAAGTAGCCAGTACAGACCCACACCGCAAGACGGGCGAATGGGCTGCAAGGACAAGACGGGCGGGACGTGCACCACCATCATGACCAACTATGTGTAGCCCTGGCGCACGACGCAGCGGGACGGCGCATTGACGCCCCTGACAAGGGGAAGTAGATAGCATTTAATCCTAGATCTTGTATAGGATTTGGCTCTCCCCAGGACCACCTGTCGGGCCCCGGGGCCCACCTTGTGACTGCAGAGTCCTTGAACTATAAAAGGACTCGGCAGGCGACCTTGGCAAGGGATCGAAAAATCAGACTAAGGCTCATTCACGCTCAGGCAAGGCAATACACAAACACTCCCGTGGACGTAGGGTGTTACGCTCCGGCGGCCCGAACCACGTAAAATCCTCTGTGTTCACCATCCTGCTGCGCTCAATCTCCTGGGACTAGCCCTCGTGAATCCAAAGAACCTTCGTGGGCTGCTCTCTAAGCAGGTCTGGGGGAAGTGTCGTTTAAGACCTTCGACAAGCACCAAAGGAAGGTCCCCTCTAGGTACATTGCTTCCTTCAGCTCTGCACGATGGGAGCAATGGTGCGAAGATTGGATGATCGTCAAGATCGAGGCTCACGACCGGATGTGCCTCCCCACCGGGAGCCCCTACTCCGAGCGGTCATTCTGGGAGGAGCGCCCAAAGCTGGAGAAGGCGTTTGACCCAGTGTTGGAGAGGATCCAGATGCTGGCGGACTACGGGCTGACGTCTGCGATGGTGTTGAGGGACTTCATGTCCCGACGCATGGCTCCGCTCCAGCGCCGCTCCCGCCCGACATGGATGTTCACCGGCCCAGTGGACTACACCCGGCTCGAGACCGGCCCCGACTCCAACCCGAACGAGCAGCTGCTGCATGATATGCTGGTTCGGTTCTACGCCGACGACGTTTCCCCTGAGGGACTGGCCCTTTCGGCGGCCTGTCGCCCCCTGTGCTCAGACTCCGAGCTGAAGAGGTGGCTGCTGAAGGCGATGCTGACACTCGACGAGTCCAGGTTGGCGCAGTGCCAGATTGGAGACCCGTTCTAGGGGTCGACATTGCTGACGATGCTGAGGGGATCGACATTGCCGACGACGCTGAGGGAGGCGGAGATCCCTCAAGTGACGAAGATCCCTCGAGTCATGACCCCTCATGCGGGTTCCAGCACCGTCAGTGGGGAAGCATCGGCGCCTCTGCTGACAAGGGGAAAGGAAAAGCACCAGTGCCGGTGTCAGACCCGACCCCCAAGAAGCGCGCCCGATCGCCGCCGTCAGTCCCCTCCGTTCCTCGTCAGGATGCCGGAGTCCCGCTGCACCCAGCGTCAGGGGGTGCCGGTGGCGCCACTTTACTGCCCGAGTCCTTGACACGCAAGAAGGCGAGGCTCCTTAACGCCGATGGGACCCCAATGTTCCCTCGCCGTTCGGAGGAGCACCAGACTACGGGGATGCCGCCGAATCCTCCATCTCAGGGGCCCCCAGCACACGCAGCGGCCCCCGCCGTGGGTTTGGGGGGTCCGGACCCCCCCCCCCCCCCAATCCTTTCGGGAAGTGGTGGAGCTTCAACGTCCCCCGGTAAGTCTGCGTAAATTTCATCTTGGATGTTCTTTGCTGTGTGCTTACCGTGTCATATCCTTATGATTCAGGTTTGCTTGATTTCAGCGCGACCACTGCTACTCCTTCTCCGCCCATGCGCCCTTCTGCTAGGGGGCATGCCGCTCCAGCTGGCTCACGGAGCTCCTCTGCAGCCTCGGACCCCGCTCTGGTGCACCGGGCTGCTGCCTCCGAGGTGCCCCGGGCCTCCGTGCCTAAGACCCCTACAGCAGCTGCTGAGGGTCCGCAGGGTGCGCCGGCGACTGGTGTTGCGCCCGCCAACGACTCCGCATCCACCGGCTACTCCGCACCGGCCGATGCTACCGTGCCGACTGACACTGCTACGTCGGCTGGCGCCAACGCCTCGGGTGGAGCTCCCGGAGCCGGCTTAGGAGCCGTTGGCAGCACTGCTGGGGCCTCCGCTGGGGAGGGGGCCCCTGGAGACGACGCGCCTGCTTCCGGCAGTGGTCCCCCCCCGCCTTCTCCGATTGGGGGAGCTCTGGTCCCCGTCTCCCCGGTGGTCCTCCAAATGGAGGACGATATTGAAGCGGCGGAGAGGAGGGGCCCGCTGCTACGGTGCAGCCCCTCCCCCTGTCTGAAGCCACGGTCGTAGCCTACTCCGGTTTTTGGCAGGCTCGGGCGGCCCTCGACCGGGAGAGGGGGAGGCTTGAGGACGAGGAGGACCGGCTCCGAGAATGGGCGAGGATCCTGGAAGCCCGGACCCGGTTGGCGAAGAATCGGGTGGCGCAGCGGGAGGCGGTCGTCCGGGAGGAGATGAAAATCCTCGATCAGGAGCATGAGCTTATCGCTCGTCTGGACTCCATCACCCAAAAGTTGAAGGCGGACACCACGACGATCCATGCTGAGGCCAGCTCCCGCCTCCAGTCCCGCGAGGAGCTTCAGCAGCTGTTATCTCACCGGGAGGCTGCACTTGTCGAATGGGAGCAGGAGTTGGCGGTGAAGCAGGCTGAGGTGGAGGCGACCTCCTGCTGGCTCATCCTCCAGCAGGAAAATGCGAGAATCTGCACCGCCGAGCTAGACCGCCGGGATGCTGCCCTGGCTGAGGCGCAGCAAGCCCAGTTCGCCGAGCGCCAGGCTCTCCTGGATCACGAGTTCAACATCACCCTCAAGGAGGGTGACTTGAGCCACCGCGAGAAGGAGGTCGGCGAGCGCGAGGGGGGCCTGGCAGCCAAGGAGAAGCGGTTCCTAGACGACGGCCCCCGGGCACTGGCGGCAGCCTAGCAGGAGGTACAGGAGCTTCGGGCGTCGCGTTCTGCTGAGGCCCGGAAGGTCTGGGAGTTCCTGGGCGGCACCGACACAGCTCTGGTGCCGCTCGGCTTCAGCATGGTGCGCGTGGGGGAACCAGCTCAGGAGGTGAGTTAGGTGTTCCCAGCTCTTGACTCTACCAGCTCGAAGATGCGTTCGCTGGGGGGCATCATCGACAACCAGCTGGAGGCAGAAGGGAAGATGCTGGTGAAGGAGGTGGCGACGCACATTCTGTCCTGCTACCGGAGCTGGTACCCTGGTGTCCCTCTTCAGCCGGTCCTCGAGGGGCCCATTGCCAAGAGGGAGGAGGCCGCCAAATCTGAAGTCTCAGATGCCGTGGCGCTCATCACCTCGAGGTTCCATTGGAGTGGCTGAGGGCTCCCCATGCGCTGCTTGTATCTTGTGTTTCTTTCAATTTTTCTTTGTAGTTGTTTGTGATGACAGACCTTCATTTTGGAACGAAAAATCTACTTGGAGTGCCCCTCATACTTAGCATGTTTTACTTTTCAGCAATATCTTCTAGTTGCCTGTTGTTCCTTAGCTTCCCGGACCTACCGTCCCCGGAGTGTGGCCGCCTGGAAGGTGTGGCCAGTTGTTATGGGCACACCTGTCGAATACCTAGAACTTAGGGCGGACGGTTGCAGGGGAGCTTAGGATGCGAAGGTAGCATTGTTGTAACTGAGTATGCAGGGACATCGACGGTGGGCCCTCTAGGGGTGCTGCTGGAGCTTCAGTCTGACGGTGCCCACCATCTTCGGTGAAACATCGACGACGGGCCCCCTAGGGGTTCCGCTAGAGCTTCAGTCCGGCGGTGCCCACCATCCTTGGTGAAAGGTCGATGGTGGGCCCCCTAGGGGTGCCGCCGGAGCTTCAGTCCAGCGGTGCCCACCATCTTTGGTGAAAGGTCGGCGGCGGGGCCCCTGGGGGTGCCACCGGAGCTTCAGTCCAGCGGTGCCCGCCATCTTCGTGGGTACTCTAACAGTTATTGCCAGAATAACTCCTTGAAGACCTGCGTATATATCAAAAATAGAAGAAGTAATTTTGTCCGCTGGTCATTTATCCCCTGCTCTTTTTTAGTGTCGCTTGACTTACGATCTTGGGCTGACTCATGGGGCTTGGGTAATTCAGTGCATCTGCGCCTAAGGCTCGCTATCCCTACTACCTAAGGGTGGTCCATCTGGCCCCCAGTACTCAGATGCAGCGCTGGGGAGGCAAAGCGCACAAGCTTAGGGTACAGGACCAGGCTAAGCAGGTTGTGCCCCTGGACCTCCCGCTTGGCGTAAGCCTTTCCCAGGGGAGACCGTCTGGAGACACAGGCCCCCGAGTATGGGAACATCCGAGGCCCCAGGCACATTGCAGGTACCTCAAGCGACTATTGCTAAAGTAGGGAAAAAATGACAGTGCCCATGATAGATCATGAGCTATGGCGAACATACAGCAATATCATATAAAAATTAAAGATAATTTTTTGAATGACAAACCCTATACAGGGCAGGACAACATTCTTTCATTGCGGTTTCCCATAAGATGGGACAGACTTTACAAGGGGAATGACCCGACCCGGGCGACAAAGGACGTCGAGTGCACCTACTCAGGGTTCTGGACCAGGCTAAGGGAAATGTGCACTCAGAGCCCCATCTCCCTAGCCTTGGTTACCCTAAGTACTGTCCCTAGACACTATGTACCTTTTACAATGAAAGAAATTTGTCCTAACACTCGTCTAGGGGTAGAACTTACGGAGGTGCTCGATGTTCCATGGGTTGGACAGTCGCTGTCCATCCTCCGTAGCTAGGCGGACGCACCCTGGGCGGCATACCTCTGTAACCCGGAAGGGGCCCTCCCAGCTGGGGGAGAGTTTGTTAGCCCCTTCCCGGGAGAGTATGTGACACAAGACCAGGTCGTCTACCTTTAGCTCCCTACTCCGCACGGTCCTTTGGTGGTAGCGCCGGAGCGCCTGCCTGTACCGTGCATTTCGGAGAGCCGCTCTCACTCGTCCCTCGTCGATGAGGTCCACGTCTTCACGCCGGAGCTGGTCCTGCGCGGCTTCGTCGTACACCCGTACACGGGGGGAGCCCATGGTAATTTCTAGGGGGGGGGGGAGGACGGCTTCTGCCCCGTACACCAGGAAGAAAGGCGTTTCCCTCGTAGCCTGGCTGGTTGATGTTCGGCTAGCCCACAGCGCACATGGAAGCTCAACTACCCAACTTCCACCATGCTTCTCAAGGTTTGAGAATGTGCGAGTCTTGAGGCCCTTGAGGATCTCTGCATTGGCCCTCTCGACCTGTCGATTGCTCTCTGGATGAGCAACAAATGATAGCAGACTTGGATCCCAAGGTCCTCAGAGTATTCCTGGAACGCTGCACTTGTGAACTGGGTCCCATTATCAGTGATGATTCTGTTCGGGACTCCGAACTGGCAGACAATCGACTTGATGAATTTGACTGTCGACTGCTTGTTGATGGTGACAACTGGGGCGGCTTCCGGCCACAAGGTGAACTTGTCTACGGCGATGTAGAGGTTCCGGAATCCTCCGACGGCTCTGGGAAAGGGTCCCAGGATATCCAACCCCCACACAACGAATGGCCATAAGGGAGGGATCATCCGCAGCCCCGGAGCTGGTGTGTGGATCTGCCTGGCATGGAACTGGCACGCCTTGCATCTCTTGACCATCTCGGCGGCATCCTGGAGTGTTGTCGGACAGTAAAAGCCATGCCAAAAGGCTTTACCGACCAGCGTATGGGATGACGCGTGGTTCCCACACTCGCCTCCATGGATCTCTGCGAGCAAGTCGCAGCCCTCCTACCGGGTAATGCATCGCAGCAGGATGTCGTTGGCGCCACGCTAGTAGAGACCCCCTTCCACCAGCGTGTACCTCTTAGCCATGCGGACTATCCTTTCTGCGAGGGCATGTTCTTCGGGAAGGATGTTGTCTTTCAAGTAGTCCCGGACCCTCGAGATCCATGCATCGGGACTTGCTTGATCCTTTGGATCTTGGGCGCCCGGTAGATCGGAGCCCCCGGTGGAGCATACGATCCTTGGCGGACTCCATGGTAGCAGGGCCGCCGGGACTGCCAGCTTCGAGGTGCTGGGCTCGCCCCCCTTCGCCTGGTTCGGCTGCCTGGGCGGTTGGTCCCGGTAACGTCCTTGCAAAGACTCCTTCGGGCACTGGGGCCCCTGTGGAGGCCTTCGTTGACAGGTCGTCTGCGATTGGATTGTCAGCTCGGGGTACATGGCACAGGTCCAAGACTTCAAAGTCCTTCTCCAGCTTCCGGACATGCAGCAAGTATGCTGCTAGCTGAAGGTCGTTGCAGCTGCACTCCCCTTTGGCTTGCTTGATGATCAGCTCGGAATCACCTTTAGCCAGAAGCTGACAAACATTGAGAGTCAGGGCAGTCTTTAGCACAAAGATTAGGGCCTCGTATTCTGCCATGTTGTTAGTCGCCTTGAAGTCGAGGCGCACCATGTACTCAAACTGCTCCCCAATCGGGGTGATGAGCAGGACCCCGACCCCCTGCTTCTACGAGGAGCCGTCGAAGTAGAGCGTCCAGGGGGTTTTGGTGAAAACTGGAGTCTTGGGCACCGTTTCTCCGTTATCCGGGCCCCCTGGGTTGCTTGGCGATGGAGTCCATTCTGCCAAGAAGTCCGCCAGTGCTTGGCTCTTGACTGCATGTCGAGGTAAGAACTCTAGCTTGAACTCTGCCAGCTCTGCTGCCCACTTGGCAACGTTTCCAGTCGAGTTGGGGCTGTGGAGTACGGTCTTTAGTGGGAAGGAGGTGACCACTGAAACCCAGTGAGCCTGGAAGTAATGCCAGAGCTTCCTCGACGCTATGAGCTCTGCATACAACAGTTTGTGTACCTCCAGATATCTTGTTTTTGCTTCATGGAGGACCTCACTGATGTAGTAGACTGACCGTTGGGAGGTCCGAACCCTCCCTGGGGGGTCCGGGGCTCCTTGCAATGTGTCTGCATCCTGGAGAATGTGGCCCCCAGGATCTAGTCGGACCTCCGGGCGCTGGGACCCGGAGGGCACTTGGTCACTGGAGCACATAGCGAGGGGGTCCTCTGCTGGGTCCGGGCCGTGAGGCTTAGCTTCCTCCTCAGGGGATCCCTCGGGTGCTTGCTGCGGCAGTAGCTCCGACAGCTCTACAACCAAGACCATGCTGACCACCTCTGTTGTTGCGGTGACGTACGACAGGAGTGGTTCACCGGGTTCTGGCGCCACCATGATGGGTAGCGTCGTCAGGTGCTTCTTGAGCTCCTGGAACGCCGCTTCCGCTTCCTCGGTCCACACAAAGGAACCCGACTTCCATAGAATCTTGAAGAAGAGCAGCGCTCACTCAGCGAGTCTTGAGATGAACCGGCTGAGGGATGCCAAACACCTTGCAAGCTTCTGCACGTCCTTGATGCGGGTCGGCGGCCGCATCAGTTCTATTGCCTTAATCTTCTCTGGGTTAGCTTCGATTCCTCGGTGCGAGACCAAGAAACCAAGGAGCTTCCCTGCAGAAACCCCAAAGACGCACTTGTCGGGGTTCAGCATCGTGTGTGTCGTGCGCAACTTGCTGAAGACTTGGGCTAGGTTGTCTAATAAGGATGTGTGGGCTCTAATCTTTACCACGATGTCATTGACATACACCTCTACCAGATCTCTAATTAGGTCCCCAAATGTCTTATGCATTGCACGTACAAAGGTGGGGAGAGCATTCTTAAGTCCATAAGGAATGGGGACATAACAATACAGGCCATCTACTGTTATGAAAGCAGTGTGTTCCTCATCTTCCCTAGACATTGGTATTTGGTGGAAACCAGAATATGCATCTAGGAAACACGGAAGATCACAGCCTGATGTTGAGTCTACTATTTGATCTATACTAGTAAGAGGGAATGGATCCTTTGGGCATGCCTTATTGAGGTTGGTGTCGTCGATGCACATCCGGAGTTTCCCGCCATCCTTGGGGACGACAACAGGGTTGGCCAACCACCATGGGTGGTGGACCTCCCGGATGAAACCAGCATCGAGCAGCTTCTTGATTTCTTCATGGATGAAGTTCTGCCGCTCAATGGACTGTTTCCTGGGCTTCTATTGCACCGATTGGGCGTCGGAGTAGATCTTCAGATGGTGCTCATTCACCTCCCTGGGGATCCCGGGCATTTGTGATGGTTGCCATGCAAACACATCAACATTGTCCCGAATGAAGGTGACGAGCGCGAGTTCCTATTTGTTGTCCACGTTCCCCGCAATGCGGGTTGTCTGGGCAGCCTCGGAGCCAATCCTGATGACCTTTACCGGGATGCCGTCGTCGACTGGTCGCACGCGGGGTGCAGAAGTGGAGGCCCGCTGCATCGGGCCCTGTTCTGGTCGACTCTCCTTCGTGCCCCCTGGAGCCAGGGCCCTCCCTGCTGTGAGTGCCTGGAGCTGCTCCAAGGCGGATACTGCAGCTGAGCGGTCCCCTCTGAACCTGAGGACGCTGGAAGGCGTCTGCATCTTCAGGACGAGGTAGCCGTAGTGGGCTACAGCCATGAACCTGTAGAGCGTCGGTCTTCCGATGATTGCGTTGAAGGGGAGGTCGACGTCCGCCACGTTGAACAAAACACTCTCCGTACGGTAGTTCTCCAGGGTCCCAAAGTTCACCGGGAGGTGGACGTTACCGTACGGGTGGATTTGCCCCTGTCTGACACCTGAGAACGGGCTCGAAGGTGTGAGTCGGGACATCGGCAGCTACAGCTTCCGAAAGGCAGCCGTAGAGATGAGGTTGAGGCCTGCCCCATCATCAATCAGCACGTGAAAGACCTTCACGTTGGCGATGGTCAGGGACACCAGCAATGGGAGTACGCCTGATCCCGCCATGTTCTTCGGGCAGTCAGAGGCGTCGAAGCTAATTGTCATGCTCATCCACTTGTGGTGGGGAGCCAGGCTCGGAGCAGGGGCCACTGCGGCCACTGCCCGTCGCAGAGTCTTCACTGCGTTTCAGGACATGGGATCTGTGGCACCCCCGTAGATGACGTGGAGAGTCTTGCGGTGCTCCTTATCACTGCTGGAGTCGGAGTCGCCACCCTCGAATACGAACTTCACCGCCCTCTGGGGTTCCTGGAACCCCATCTCGCTGTCATCCTCCTTTTCAGGATCGACCTTCTATTTGTCCTCCCTCTGGCGGGGAGGCGCACCCTCCTGGCGCTGCTGCTTCTGTTTTTGCTCGCGGAAGTGCTCCGCGAACTTCTTCACTTCCAGGCACTCGCTAGCGCTATGGCTATTTGTACGGTGCACCGAGCACTTGAAGTTAGGCTCCTCGAATTCTGGTGACTACCGAGGGCGCTTGTCTTGGCGCGATGCCCGGGCTTCGTCGGGTGCTGCAGCCGCCACCGCATGGGCTCCGGGCTTTGGCTTGTTCTTTCTATTGCCCTTCTTATTCTTCTTGCCGCTGCTCTTTGCAGAGGCTCCTTCCTCAATCGGCGTGGCCTCCCTTGCCTCTGAGGAAGGTTTGGAGTGCCAGTTGCGTACCTCAGCTGCCCTAGCACATCTATCTGCTAGGGAAAACAGCTAGGAGAAATCATGCACTTCATGCGTGGCTAGCTTCTCGAGCATCTTCTTGTCCCTCACACCCTACCTGAACGCAACAATAACTGATGCGCTAGCGACATGAGGGATGGTGTTTCGTACCTGAGAGAACCGCTGGATGAACGATCGCAGCGACTCTCCAGCGTGTTGTCTGACGGCATGGAGGTCAAGCTCTATGTCGGGGCGCTTGTAGGAACTGCCAAAGTTCGCCACGAACTATCGACACAGCTCATCCCAGGAGGTTATGGACCCCTGGGGCAGGTTCATGAGCCATGACCGGGCTGGGCCAGTCAGGACGACGGAGAAGTAGTTAGCCATGATGGGCTCGTCGCCTCCTGCAGCTAGTATCGCGGTGGAGTAGATCTGCAGGAATTTGCTCAGGTTGACGCTCCCGTCGTACTTCTCTGGCATGTGTGGCCGGAACTTTCGTGGCCAGACTACGAAACGGAGGTGAGGTGCCAGAGCTGCACACCCTTGGCTGGGGCTGGCTGGCGCCGGTCGTGGCACTGCATACCCCTGGTGAGTAGGTGGGCCTGCATATGCCTGACACTGGGGCGGTGCAGCGTACACCTGTGGAGGTGGGGGCACGACGTACGCCTGGTATGGTGGAGGCACGGCGTGAGCCTGGGGCTCACGGCCCGACACGCTGTAATCTGCCTTGAGGTTGTGCTGCCGCTCCCTCTGTCGCTCGATAGTGACTCGGCAGTCTTCTCCTGACTTGCGGCGCTATAGTTCGGTTCTCAGGTCTGTTGTCGAGATCCTGGTCGAGCGCGAGCCTTCCATCCATCGGTCAACTGTTGGAGTCCGTGACAACAACACATGCATCGGCTGGGCATGTGTCTCCCTTGGTGGAGGTGCATTGAGCGCAGCGGTGACGAGGTGGTCGACATTGTTGATCCATTGCTGAGCTGCTCCCCAAGGAGCATCCCCAGCAGGTGGGTTGTGGAGTAGCGTGCGTTGCTGCGAGCGCACTCTTCGGGCTCGCAGCCGGCAGCACCGTAGCTGTCGTCACAGCTGGAGTACGCCGTGGTGTGGCGTGTCGGCCTGCAGCCGACGAGGTGATAGCAGGGCGACGTGAAGGTCCCGACCTTGCTGCTCTACAGCGGGATCCCGCCCTAGAGCGAGATGATGCCTGGTCCTCAGCTACTGCCTGTCGCCGTGACTGCGGCCTGGATGAACCGATGTTGGAATGGCCGTTCACCATTGTTGCTGGTGGAAATCTTCACGGGGAAAAAGCCCCCTACTTGGCGCGCCAAATGTCGAAGGTCGTAAACGACACTTCCCCCGGACCTGCTTAGAGAGCAGCCCGCGGAGGTTCTTTAGATTCACGAGGGCTAGTCCCAGGAGATTGAGCGCAGCGAGATGATGAACACAGAGGGTTTACGTGGTCCGGGCCGCCAGAGCGTAACACCCTATGTCCACGGTAGTGTTTGTGTATTGCCTTGCTTGAGCGTGTATGAGTTTCGATCCCCTGTGAAGGTCGCCCGCTGAGTCCTTTTATAGTCCAAGGACTCTGCAGTCACAAGGTGGGCCTCGGGGCCCGACAGGTGGTCCCGGGGAGAGCCAAATCATATACAAGATCTACGATTAAATGCTATATACTCCCCTTTATCAGGGGCTTCAATGTGCCATCCTGGCACGTCGTGCGCTAGGGCTACACATAGTTGTTGATGATGGCAGGGCATGTCCTACCCGTCTTGTCCCCGTGGCTCACTTGTCCGTCTTGCGCGGTGGGTCTGTACCGGCTACTTGGACAAGACAGGACACTGGAGCCTTGACTTGCGCATGTGCGACTCCGCTCCGCCTAGGGAAGGCGCGCGTACTTAATGCCTGTCTGAGCAGCGCACTCTTTCCTTTACTGCGGCCTCCTACCGCATTGAGGCCATCCGCCACGTGGTCGCACTGGAGCCTGCCTCTGCGGGGAGTCGAGCGCCCGGCTGTACAGGCCACGTGGCGCCTCCGGAGCCCACCTCCGCGGAAGGGCGGAGGCTCAGCCCTACGGGCCACGTGGTAGTTCCGGAGCCCTTCCCTGCTGGGAGACGGGCCTGGTCCCGGGGGTTCCTGTAACACCCTCAATTTTCGCATCATGCATTGCATACATGATCATGCATTAAACATTATTTGGATAAAAGAAAGATAATAAAAGATAAAACATACACATATGGTGTAGCAAAAAGAAGAAAAAGAAAATAATAGCCTAAAACTTGTAATAGGGAATAAGTATAAAAATAAATAATAATCAATAATATAAAAAAATAAAATAAAAAAAGAGATTATGTATATAAAAAATATATAATATATATTAATATTTAGAAAGAAAAAAAAAGGAAAAAAAAGAAAAAAGAAAAGGGGGCCACTGCCGGCCAGGCCAAACCGGCCCAGCCAGCGAGCGCCCCACCCAGCGTGGCCCCCGACCGGCCCCGCTCGCCCACGCGCCAGCACCCGCGTCGACCCAGCCGCCGACCAGCGCGCTCCCGCGCTCCCGCCGAGCGCGCCCGCACCGCGCTCCCGCTCCCGCGCGTTGGCCGAGCGCCCCGCCTGCTTCCCGGCCCCGCACGCGCCCACGTGCCCCGTGCCTTAGCGCCAGCCCACGCCGCGCACACCCGCGCGCTAGCGCGCTCGCCAGCCCCGGTACGAGTCGGTACCGACTCCCTGCCGCCGCCTATATATACCCCCGTAGGGTTCGTAAATTTTCCCGACGCTAGAAAACCGCCGCCGCTAGGAAAAAGGGAAGGAACCCTAGCGCTGCCGGTAGAAAAGAGGGACCAGAGGGCTGCGCCGCCAGGGGAAGAAAAGGAAGAAAAAGAGAGGAAGAAGAGGAAGAAAAAGAGGAGGGTACCATCATCTGCCGGAGATCGTCGTCGTCACCGTGCCGCCAGAGGACCTTGCGCATCTACTTCATCTACGCGTTGTTCACATCCCACAATCTTCGAAGCCATCACATCTACGGTAGGATTCATTTTTCCCGATGCGAATTTTTGCGACGTATTAGATCTAATAGACGTAAATTGATTTTAGTTGCATCGTCTTTTTATTTTCAGCTGCATTAATTCCCGCTAAAACCCCCGTAAACTCGGATGAACACGTATGAACTAGTTGCATGTAATTAATAAACAACCATAGTTAATTAATAATTGATCTTTACATGCATGCATATCATCGCATGTTGATTTGTATACATTTTCTTGTATGTGTGATCGCGAGTAGAGGGAAGTGCTCAAGAAGTCGTGTACGAGGATTTCGAGAACCAAGACTTCGAAGCGCTTGAGCAACCCTATCCGCCGGAGCAAGGCAAGTGTCCTTGAAGCATATTGATCCTGTTTTTAAAATAAATGTTTTGTTTGCAAACTGCATGCTTGTGTCAATTTGATGGGAATCCTATGGTAGGAAGTTTACTAGATTTGTTTAACCACCCTTGTCACCTGGAATGTATGGTAGAGGGTCGGGAAGGGTTTTTTACCTTTTTGCTTCGCTTAATCAACTGGGATGGGAAATAACTATACCACTCAAGTTAATTATGCATAGATGAGATTATGGTTAACATGAACTGGTTAAATATGGTATGGTAATATGGTAACTGGTTTAATACCACTCAAGTTTAACATGAACTGCAGAGTTAATTAAAACTATCATGATAGCTGTGCTCCCGGTTATGAGCACCTGGACAACTTCCATGATTAGAGGGAATTTGGTATTGGAATGGTTATGGTTTGGTAACGGTTATGGATTTAATTTCTGGTATTGAATATGGTTATTGGCAAATGGTGAAATCTGAAATTATGGATGAGGATGGTGAATTATGGACTGGTATTATGATATTATTTATGATTATGATGGGTTTACTTCACATACATATAATATATTGCTTTTCAAATGTTTTAATGTACTTTTCAACACTTTGCCATTATTATTGTCATCATTTGAATCAGCCACATGTCATACTTTCCACACTTGCTGAGTACGACATGTACTCACTCTTGCAATCCCCCCCAACAGTTGCAGGTCAAAATTGTGAGTTTAATGGCGATAATGTGGAGATCTAGGTTGTGTCTACCGTCAGCTTTGCCTGTGGTGTTGCATGGAGCTGCGCTATCCCTTTTGCTTAGTTTGCTTAGTTGCTTAATTAGTTTATTTCCACTGCATTAGTTGAACTTGTCATTAATATTCATTAGAGCTTGTATTCGAGGATAATATGGTTTGTGTAATAAAATTTGATAATTAATCTTGTTCTGTGGTAATTTTCTATATACTCTTTTGTGATTGCACTCGTGTATGTGTGTTGAACATCCTGGGCGCACATATGCGTTAGCTTGGTTCAGTTTTTGGAACCGAGCGTCACAGATTGGTATCAGAGCCACATGTTGACCGTAGGATGCAGCCTAGATAGAATGAACACTTTAGAGCACATAGGAGCACTCAGGAATCGATGTGTTTTTGCTTAGTGTGCTGTTTGCTATGTATATTGGTTGCTTGTGTGCTTAATAGAGGATTTTGGGATGCTTTAGCATTGCCATGTCCACCTAGGCTAGTGTAGCTAGTTGTTTAGTTCCATATCCCTTGATGCATATAGTTGGGGACGTTTTCTAATTCTTACCTATTGCTTTTCTTCAGATGGTGAGTACTCGCAACCAGAGGGATGACAATGATGAGGAGGAGAACCATGGAGTACCTCAGAACAACGTTGGACAAGGATCTACTCAGGGAGCTATCAACATTGAGCAGCTATTGGCTATGCAAAACCAGCTCATGCAGACCATGATACAAACAATGAGACAGCTGCAGGCTGGCAATATCAACAATCAGCCCCACATGCCTCCACTGCCACCCCCACCTCCTCATAACTGATTGGGAGAGTTTATGAGGACTAGGCCGCCGACCTTTGCTCAAGCTGCTGACCCTATGGATGCGGATGATTGCCTCAAGTCCGTGGAGAAGAAGCTAGCCATTGTCCAATGCAGTGACCGGGAGAAGGTCCTGTTCGCTTCTCATCAACTAGTTGGAGCAGCTGCGGATTGGTGGGATTCTTATTGCAATGCTCATGAGAACCAAGAGAGAATTACTTGGGCCGAATTCAAGGAGAATTTTCGTTCTCATTATGTGCCCGAGGGTGCTATGATCTTGAAGAGGCAAGAATTTGAGAATTTAAGGCAAGGAAGATCAAGCGTGAGTGAATATCTCAACAAGTTCACTCAACTCTCAAGGTATGCACCTGAGGATGTTAGTCGGGACAGCCGGAAACAATACTTGTTCATGAGGGGCTTGAACAATGAGATCCAAGTGCAACTACTCAACTGCGATTATGCCAATTTTCAGAAGCTTGTGGACAAAGCAATTGTGGTTGAGAACAAGATTCGTGAGATGGAGCAAGAAATCAAGAGGAAGGCGCCATATCAAGGACAGCAACAAGGAAGTAATGTGTGCCCTCACTTTGCACCGCCCAATGCGCCTCATTACAGCTCCTCTATTCCTGCTCAGCACCCTGGTTATGCACCACGCCCAACTCAGTTCGTGCAGCAACGCCCTGTCATGCAAGCACCTAGGCCTCCGATGCCTTATACGCCTCGTGCTGATTTTCCTGGAGCCAATGTTCAAAACCAAGCTCGTCCCAAAAATTCTGGTGGGGTTAAGAAGTCTTATACTTGTGGAGAAGCTGGACACTTTGCGCATCAATGTCCTAAGTCGGGCCTTGGTCAAGGAAGCAATGCACCGAGGCAAAACCCAAGACCTAATGGAGGACAACCACAAGGAAGCCGTGGATAGCAGAATTTTGCTCGTGGCAACGTGAACCATGTCTCCACGGAGGATGCTCAACAAGCGGATGACGTGGTCATTGGTATGTTTCTCATCAACTCCAACCCCGCGACTATGTTATTTGATTCTGGAGCATCGCATTCATTCATTGCATCGAAGTATGTTGTCAAGTATAGTTTTCCTATCTCTCATATGAAGTTTACCATGTTGGTTAAGTCTCCTAGAGGAGAGATGAGGACAAATAGAGTATGTCCAAAAGTAAGCCTTAGAATAAGGGGGGTAGACTTCTCCGCCAACCTCATAGTTTTGGATTCTCAAGGATTGGACATTATACTTGGTATGGACTGGTTGAGGAAGCACAATGGAGTTATTGAGTGTGCCATGAAGACGGTGAAGTTGACCAATGAGGAAGGGATCGCCGTAGAATTTGAAGCATCTCAAACCGCACCGAAGCAATTGGAATTGAATCATATGGACAGTGCTGCAATTGAGGAGATTCCGGTGGTGTGTGAATTTTTGGATATTTTTCCGGATGAGTTGCCAGGTATGCCACCTGATCAAGACATTGAGTTTGTTATTGATTTAATACCTGGAACTGCACCTATAGCTAAGAGGCCGTATAGGATGCCTCCTATGGAATTAGCAGAGCTCAAGAAGCAAATTCAAGAGCAATTAGAGAAAGGTTTTATTCGCCCTAGCTCTTCACCTTGGGGAGCGCCTGTTCTATTTGTGGACAAGAAGGATGGATCCCAAAGGATGTGCGTGGATTACCGAGCTCTCAACGAGGTAACAATCAAGAACAAGTACACCTTGCCCCGTATAGAGGATTTGTTTGATCAGATGAAAGGCGCCTGTGTGTTTTCCAAGATTGATTTGAAGTCGGGATACTTTCAAATGAAGATTAGACCATCGGACATACCCAAGACAGCTTTTAGGACACGGTATGTATCTTATGAGTACACCGTGATGTCTTTTGGATTGACAAATGCGCCTGCCTACTTTATGTTCCTCATGAATAAAGTCTTCATGGAGTACTTGGACAAGTTCGTTGTGGTGTTTATTGATGACATTATGATCTACTCGAAGGATGAGAAGGAACATGAGGAACACTTGAGGCTTACGCTGCAGAAATTGAGGGAGCATCAATTGTATGCCAAGTTCAACAAGTGCCAGTTTTGGTTGAAAGAGGTGCCATTTTTGGGTCATATAATCTCAGGAGGAGGAGTATCGGTTGACCCCGGAAAAGTGAGAGACGTGTTGAAGTGGGAGCCGCCACAAAATGTCAAGGAAATAAGGAGTTTTCTTGGGATGGCTGGATATTACCGCCGATTTATCAAGGATTTTTCCAAGATAGCCAAGCCTATGACAGAGTTGCTAATGAAGGGAAAGGCGTTCCAATGGACTGAAGCTTGTCAAAACAGTTTTGAGGAGTTGAAGAAGAGGTTAACAACAGCCCTAGTTTTGGTATTGCCAGATGTAAGCAAGAGTTTTGATATCTATTGTGACGCATCAAGACAAGGACTCGGATGCGTGCTTATGCAAGAAGGTCAAGTGGTCGCCTATGCGTCCAGACAATTGAAGAAACATGAGCAGAATTACCCAACACATGATTTAGAACTTGCAGTCGTGGTACATGCATTGAAGATTTGGAGACACTATATTCTTGGACTTAGGTGTGAAATTTACACGGATCATAAGAGTTTGAAGTATATTTTCACACAAACGGATATGAACTTGAGGCAACGAAGATGGTTGGAGCTCATCAAAGATTATGATTTGGGGATCAACTATCATCCGGGAAAAGCCAATGTAGTCGCCGATGCTTTGAGTAGAAAAGCAGTAAGTCATCAACTCACGGCTCGAGAGTTACCATTCGAGTTATGTAAGGAGTTTGAACGGTTGAACCTCGGGTTTGTAAATGAGATGGAGATGATGGAGTTAAACCCAACCTTGGAGCAAGAAATTCGAGAAGCACAAACCACGGATGAGGAGATCAAGGAAATCAAGGAAAGGATCGAGGAAGGGAGAGAATTCAGATTTGATGAAGATGAACATGGTACCTTATGGCTTGGAAAGAGGATCGTTGTGCCTAATGTAAAGCATATTCGGGAGACAATATTAAAGGAGGCACATGACTCGCCTTACTCAATTCACCCTGGTTGTACAAAGATGTACAAAGACTTGAAGACTTGATGTTGGTGGGATAGCATGAAGAAGGACATAGCTGAATACGTAGCATTGTGTGATGTGTGCCAACGAGTCTAGGCGGAACATCAAAGGCCAGCCGGATTATTGCAACCGTTGAAGATTCCGGAATGGAAGTGGGAAGAAATTGGAATGGACTTCATAGTTCGGTTACCACGTACTCAGTCCGGGTATGACTCAATTTGGGTAATTGTGGTTCGCTTAACCAAGTCAGCTCATTTTGTCCCTAAGAAGACCAAGTATACAACTGCACGATTGGCCGAAATATACATGGAGCATATTGTGTGTCAACACGGAGTACCGAAGAAGATAGTCTCGGATAGAGGTTCTCAGTTTACCTCCAGATTTTGGCAGAAATTGCATGAAGCAATGGGAACAAGGTTGAACTTTAGTTTGGCGTATCACCCTCAAACAGATGGACAAACCGAGAGGACCAACCAAATTTTGGAAGACATGTTAAGAGCTTGTGCATTAAAGCATGGGAAAAGTTGGGATAAAAGTTTGTCGTATGTTGAATCCTCGTACAACAATAGCTACCAAGCAAGTCTGAAAATGTCACCCTACGAAGAATTGTACGGAAGAAAGTGTAGGACTCCCTTGTTTTGGAATGAAACAGGAGAGAACCAAGTGTTTGGTCCCGATGTGTTACAAGATGTTGAAAGGCAAGTCCAAATAATACGGGAAAACTTAAAGGTTGCCCAGTCTCGACAGAAAGGTTATGCTGATAATAGGCGAAGGAGTCTGACTTTTGAAGTTGGAGATTTTGTATACCTCAAAGTGTCACCTATCAGAGGTCAGTGACGGTTTAACGTCAAAGGAAAACTAGCACCACGTTACATTGGACCGTTCAAGATTTTGGACAAGTGAGGAGAAGTGGCATATCGACTTGAGCTGTCGACGTATCTCTCCGATGTACACGACGTATTTCACGTCTCTCAACTCAAGAAGTGTCTCAGGGTACCGGAAGAACAAGTGCCGATGGACGAGTTAGAACTTCAAGAGGATTTGTCCTACGTCGAGCAACCTATCAAGATCTTGGACGTAACGGAAAGAGTCACGAGAAATAAGAGGATCCGTTGGTGCAAAGTGCAATGGAAACACCATACGGAAACCGAAGCTACGTGGGAACGTGAAGAAGACCTGAAGGCAGAATTCCCTCATCTTTTCTCCACACTATCGAATCTCGAGGGCGAGATTCACTTTAAGGGGGGTAGGTTTGTAACACCCTCAATTTTTGCATCATGCATTGTATACATGATCACGCATTAAACATTAGTTGGATAAAAGAAAGATAATAAAAGATAAAACATACATATATGGTGTAGCAAAAAGAAGAAAAAAATAATAGCCTAAAACTTGTAATAGGGAATAAGTATAAAAATAAATACAACAACAACAACAACAACAACCAAGCCTTTGTCCCAAACAAGTTGGGGTCGGCTAGAAATGAAACCCAACAATTTTGAAGAAAAGTAATAGAAAATAAGATGAAAGTAAAAAAAATCTACATTTTATTTATTCTAGAAATGGGTTAAAAAGAAAGAAGATAAGAGTAACAAATTACGAATAAACTAAGATTCTGGCACATGAATTGCTAATTTCCATGCAGTTCTATCATGAGCCAAATCTCTAGCTATGTCCCACTCCTTTAAATCCCGTTTCACCGCCTCCTGCCATGTCAACCTTGGTCGACCTCTACCCCTCCTAAAATTTTCTCCACTTTTTATAATCCCACTGTTAACCGGTGCGTCTGGAGGTCTCCGCTGGATATGCCCAAACCACCGTAGGCGATGTTGGACTAGCTTCTCCTCAATCGGTGCCACTCCTAACCTATCACGTATAAAAATAAATAATAATCAATAATATAAAAAAATAAAATAAAAAAAGAGAGTGTATATATAAAAAATATATAATATATATTAATATTTAGAATGAAAAAAAGGAAAAAAAAAGAAAAAAGAAAAGGGGGCCCCTGCCGGCCAGGCCAAACCGGCCCAGCCAGCGAGCGCCCCACCCAGCGCGGCCCCCGACCGGCCCCGCTCGCCCACGCGCCAGCACCCGCGTTGACCCAGCCGCCAACCAGCGCGCTCCCACGCTCCCGCCGAGCGCGCCCGCACCACGCTCCCGCTCCTGTGCCTTGGACCCACCCCACGCGACCCGCTCGCCCGAGCGCCCGACCGGTCGTGCGCCACGCAGCCGCTCCCGCGCGTTGGCCGAGCGCCCTGCCTGCTTCCCGGCCCCGCACGCGCCCACGTGCCCCGTGCCTTAGCGCCAGCCCACGCACCGCGCACACCCGCGCGCTAGCGCACTCGCCAGCCCCGGTACGAGTTGGTACCGACTCCCTGCCGCCGCCTATATATACCCCCGTAGGGTTCGTAAATTTTCCCAACGCCAGAAAACCACCGCCGCCAGGAAAAAGGGAAGGAACCCTAGCACCACCGGTAGAAAAGAGGGACCAGAGGGCTGCGCTGCCAGGGGAAGAAAAGGAAGAAAAAAAGAGGGGAAGAAGAGGAAGAAAAAGAGGAGGGTGCCATCGTCCGCCGGAGATCGTCGTCGTCGTCGTGCCGTCGGAGGACCTTGCGCATCTACTTCGTCTTTGCGTTGTTCCCATCCCGCAATCTTCGAAGCCATCACATCTACGGTAGGATTCGTTTTTCCCGATGCGAATTTTTGCGACGTATTAGATCTAATAGACGTAAATTGATTTTAGTTGCATCGTCATTTTATTTTCAGCCGCATTAATTCTCGCTAAAAACCCCGTAAACTCGGATGAACACGTATGAACTAGTTGCATCTAATTAATAAACAACCATAGTTAATTAATAATTGATCTTTGCATGCATGCATATCATCGCATGTTGATTTGTATACATTTTCTTGTATGTGTGATCGCGAGTAGAGGGAAGTTCTCAAGACATTGTGTACGAGGATTTCGAGAACCAAGACTTCGAAGCGCTTGAGCAACCCTATCCGCCGGAGCAAGGCAAGTGTCCTTGAAGCATATTGATCCTGTTTTTAAAATAAATGTTTTGTTTGCAAACTGCATGCTTGCGTCAATTTGATGGGAATCCTATGGTAGGAAGTTTACTAGATTTGTTTAACCACCCTTGTCACCTAGAATGTATGGTAGAGGGTCGGGAAGGGCTTTTTACCTTTTTGCTTCGCTTAATCAACTGGGATGGGAAATAACTATACCACTCAAGTTAATTATGCATGGATGAGATTATGGTTAACATGAACTGGTTAAATATGGTATGGTAATGGGCGATCTAAGCAAGCCTGGTATGTGGATGGGTTGAATGTCATGGTGGTTTTGCTTGCTTTAGATCTAAGGACCGATTCATGCGAGAATAAGCCAGGACTACAGTGCCACCACGAGGCCAAGTATGGGTGCGGCGTAGCTGATTAATTAGGGCTTTGCCAGTGCTATTTGGACCATTAAGGATGCTCGGGGAAGGGGTAGTCGGATTGGGTTGTTGATGATTGGTGGGACTACCCTGGGATCCGAATAGCTCAAGAGGGGGCCCTTGGTTGAAGATGTGCTCACTTGGAGGCATCGCCACCGGTGAAACCTCGGTGGGGTCTAAATAGGCTAGTAATCCCTTTGTAAAGGCTATTTTGTGATCTCTTGGCCACATGCCAACGGAAGTGTGTAATATGACTGACGGGTCATGGGCATAAGAGAGATTCTTAGTCGCCGAAAGGTGATGAAATCACGAACACGTGGGTAAAGAGGTACAAACTCTGCAGAGTTAATTAAAACTATCATGATAGCCGTGCTCCCGATTATGAGCACCTGGACAACTTCCATGATTAGAGGGAATTTGGTATTGGAATGGTTATGGTTTGCTAACGGTTATGGATTTAATTTCTGGTATTGAATATGGTTATTGGCAAATGGTGAAATCTGAAATTATGGATGAGGATGGTGAATTATGGACTGGTATTATGATATTATTTATGATTATGATGGGTTTACTTCACATACATATAATATATTGCTTTTCAAATGTTTTAATGTACTTTTCAGCACTTTGCCATTATTATTGTCGTCATTAGAATCAGCCACATGTCATACTTTCCACACTTGCTGAGTACGACATGTACTCACTCTTGCAATCCCCCCCAACAGTTGCAGGTCAAAATTGTGAGTTTAATGGCGATAATGTGGAGATCTAGGCCGTGTCTACCGTCAGCTTTGCCTGTGGTGTTGTGACACCCGGTTCCGAATATGAACCAAGCGTAACGCATATGTGTGCCCAGGATGTTCATCACACATACACGAGTGATTCACAAATGATAAACAGAATTTAACCACGTCTTAACTAATAAATAAGTACTTTATTACAATAATCCAATAGTTCACGAATAGTAAAACTCTAAATAATTGCAGCGGAAAATAAACTAAGCAACACGACTCCAATCCACAGGCAATTGACGGCGGTACGCAACCTAGTACTCCACGTGATCCTCAGGGTACTCCCAATTGTCTCCAGTAGCTGTTGGGGGGGGGATTGCAAGGGTGAGTACATGTCGTACTCAGCAAGTGTGGAAAGTATGACATGTGGCTAATTCAAATGACGAATGTAATAAATGGCTAAGTGCTGAAAAGTACAGTAAAACATTTGAAAAACATTATACTATGTCTATGTGAAACAAATCCCATCATATTAACAAAATATAACCATATCCAATTATTGCCAACATTACCATTATCCATGCCCAATTACCATAACTCAATTTCATGACCATGACCATAATCCATAAACCATAACCATTACCAACACATAACCATAAACCAACCATAACCCAATTCCATACCCTAACCATCCCAAATCCCAATTTCCAACTCTAATCATGTAGGTCATCCAGGCGCTCATAACCGGGAGCACGACTATCATGATAGTTTTTAAACACTCTGCAGAGGTTGTACCACTTTACCCACATGTTTGTGATTTTATCACCTTTCAATGACTAAGAAACCTCCATTGTGCCATCTCACACTTCCGTAGGTGTGTGGCCAAGAGATCACAAAATAGCCTTTCAAAAGGGACTACTAGTATGTACGGGCCCACTAAGGTTTCACCGGCAGGCTTGAATCTCTATTCTCCCACCCACGGGCCCCCTCGTGTGCCATGCGGATCCCAGGGCAGTCCTCCTCGACTCCCATTCCCCGCGCCATCCAATGGTGCATACAATACTAGCAGCGCTCCTAATTATTCAACTACGCCGCACCCATACTTGGCCTTGTGGTGGCACTGTTGACCTGGCATATTCTCGCACGAACCGGTCCTTAGATCTAAGGCAAGCAAACCACCATAACGTCCAACCCATTCACAAAACCATGCTTGCTTAGATCACCCATCGTATTGACCAGTTCACATTAACCAGAACATCATTGATGTATAATTAAATGTGTAGTGTTGTTTGCCATCCCAATTAATTAAACGAAGCAAAAAGGTAAAAACCCTTCCCGACTCTCTACCATAAATTCCAGGTGACAAGGGTGGTCAAACAAACTAGTAAACTTCCTACCATAGGATTCCCATCAATTTGACACAAGCATACAAGTTCGCAAACAAAACATTTAATTTAAAATAGGATCAATATGCTTCAAGGACACTTGCCTTGCTCCGGCGGATGGGGTTGTTCAAGCGCTTTGAAGTCTTGGTTTTGGAAATCCTCGTATGCGCCCTCTTGAGCACGTTCCTCTACGCGTGATCATACATACAAGAAAACATATACAATTCAACATAATGCACACAAAATAATCAACATGCAATGACATGCATGCATGCACAGTTTAATAATAATTTACTACAGTCGTTTATTAATTAGATACGACTAGTTCATACGTGTTCATATGAGTTTACGGGGGTTTTAGGGTGGATTAATGCTGCTGAAATAAAATTTATGGTGCAACTAAAATCAATTTACGCCTATTAGATTCAATATGATCGCAAAAATTCGCATCGGGAACGAACCCTACCGTAGATCTGACGGCTTGACGGTCGCGGAACAAATGCGACGCGTAGACGAAATAGATGGTGCAGCAGTCCTTCGGCGGCACAACGACGGCGGCACGATGTCGGCGACGATCTCCGGCGAACGGTGGTCCCCTCCTCTTTTTCTCCCTCTTCTTCCCCTTCTTTTTTCTCCTTTTTTCTTCCCTGGGCGCAGCTCTCTGGACTCCCCTTTTTCCCTCTGTTCGGCGGCTGCTTCTGGCGGCAGCATCGTGGGGCTTCCGTCGTATTTATAGGGGCGGCGGGAGTCATCCGGAATCGGTTCCGGAGCCGGCGGGATCGGGAGAAATCGTAACCGACTTGGTCGTTACGGCGCTGAGCGGGACGAGAGGCGTACGGCGGCGGGAGTCGGGACGCGAAAAATTTTCGGAGGCGGGACGGCGCGGGAGACCGGGCGCTCGTAGGAAAACCGGGAGGGGGCGGGATTCGGTCGGGGGCGGGCGGCCGAGCCGAGGCGCGGGCGGCACACTCGGGGCGGGACCCATGCGGGCGGCAGGCGGCGGGCGACGGTTCGGCGTGGGGGCGGGGCCCGGCTGCGGCCTCGGGGCTTGCGTCCGGTACGGCGGGGCCAGGCGCCTCGGCGCTGGTGCGGAGCGGGGCCGGCTCGGCTGGCTGGGCCGCTGGCCTGGCCGCCGGGTTGCCCTTTTTCTTTTCTTTTTTCTCCTTTTTTTTCTTCTTTTTTTTTTCTTTTTATACTATTACTATTAATATATATTTTATTATATATATTTTATTTTATTATTTTTTTTTCTTATTCCCTATTACAAATTTTAGGCTATAATTATTATTTTCTATTTCTTCTTTTGCTACATACATTTGTATATGTATATGTTTTATTATTTTTCTTTTATTCTACTAGTGTTTAATGCATGACCATGTATGCAAAGCATGATGCGAAAATTTAGGGTGTTACAAACCTACCCCCCTTAAAGTGAATCTCGCCCTCGAGATTCGATAGCGTGGAGAAAAGGTGAGGGAATTCTGCCTTCAGGTCTTCTTCACGTTCCCATGTAGCTTCAGCTTCCGTATGGTGTTTCCATTGCACTTTGCACCAACGGATCCTCTTATTTCTCGTGACCCTTTCCTTCATATCCAAAATTTTGATAGGTTGCTCGACATAGGACAAATCCTCCTGAAGTTCTAACTCGTCCATCGGCACTTGTTCTTCCGGTACCCTGAGACACTTCTTGAGTTGAGAGACGTGAAACACGTCGTGTACATCGGAGAGATACGTCGGCAGCTCAAGTCGATAAGCTACCTCTCCTCGCTTGTCCAAAATCTTGAACGGTCCGATGTAACGTGGTGCCAGTTTTCCTTTGACGTTAAACCGTCGCTGACCTCTGACAGGTGACACTTTGAGGTATACAAAATCTCCAACTTCAAAAGTCAAACTCCTTCGCCTATTATCAGCATAACCTTTCTGTCGAGACTGGGCAGCCTTTAAGTTTTCCCGTATTATTTGGACTTGCCTTTCAGCTTCTTGTAACACGTCGGGACCAAACACTTGATTCTCTCCGGTTTCATTCCAAAACAAGGGAGTCCTACATTTCCTTCCGTATAATGCTTCATAGGGTGACATTTTCAAACTTGCTTGGTAACTATTGTTGTACGAGAATTCAGCATACGGCACTTTTATCCCAACTTTTCCTATGCTTTAAAGCACATGCTCTTAACATGTCTTCCAAAATTTGGTTGGTCCTCTCGGTTTGTCCATCTGTTTGAGGGTGATACGCTGAACTAAAGTTCAGCCTTGTTCCCATTGCTTCATGCAATTTCTGCCAAAATCTGGAGGTGAATTGAGAACCTCTATCCGAGACTATCTTCTTCGGTACTCCGTGTCGGCACACAATATGTTCCATATACAATTATGCTAGCTTCGCGGTGGTATATGTGGTCTTGACAGGGATGAAATGAGCCGATTTCGTCAATCGATCCACAATAACCCATATTGAATCATAGCCAGACTGAGTTCGCGGTAATCCAACTATAAAGTCCATACCAATCTCTTCCCACTTCCATTCCGGGATCCTTAAAGGTTGTAACAATCCTGCTGGCCTTTGATGTTCAGCTTTAACTCGTTGGCACACATCACACAATGCAACATATTCAGCTATGTCCTTCTTCATGCTGGCCCACCAATAGCATGTCTTTAAGTCCTTGTACATCTTTGTACAGCCGGGATGAATTGAGTAAGGCGAGTCATGTGCCTCCTTCAATATTGTTTCACGAATATGCCTGACATTAGGTACCACAATCCTCTTTCCAAGCCATAAGGTACCCTGTTCGTCCTCATCAAATCTGAATTCCTTTCCTTCTTGGGTCCTTTCTTTGATTTCTTGTATTTCCTTGTCCTTTGTCTGTCCTTCCCGTATTTCCTGCTCTAATGTTGGGTTGACTTCCATCGTTCCCATCTCATTTATGAATCCAAGGTTCAACCGTTCAAACTCCTTACCTAACTCAGATGGCAGTTCTTGAACTGTGA
This sequence comes from Tuctoria greenei, assembly GCA_036927565.1. Classification (NCBI taxonomy): domain Eukaryota; kingdom Viridiplantae; phylum Streptophyta; class Magnoliopsida; order Poales; family Poaceae; genus Tuctoria; species Tuctoria greenei. The sequence goes on along the minus strand of JAYESD010000010.1, from coordinate 153,346,023 downwards.
GTTGATGACTTACTCCCTTTCGGCTCAAAGCATCGGCCACTACGTTGGCCTTCCCTGGGTGATAGTTGATTCCTACTTCATAATCCTTGATGAGCTCCAACCATCGGCGTTGCCTCAGATTCAGATCCGTTTGCGTAAATATGTACTTGAGACTCTTGTGATCTGTATAAATCTCACATCGGTGACCAAAAACATAGTGTCTCCATATTTTCAAGGCGTGTACCACGGCTGCGAGTTCAAGGTCGTGCGTAGGATAATTTAACTCATGTTTCTTTAGTTGCCTCGATGCATAAGCTACCACTTGGCCTTCTTGCATGAGCACACATCCTAATCCTTGTCTTGATGCATCACAGTATATATCAAAACTCTTGCTCACGTCTGGTAATACTAACACCGGGGCGGTTGTCAACCTTTTCTTTAACTCTTCAAAGCTATCCTGACAAGCTTGAGTCCATCGGAATGCCTTCCCTTTCATGAGTAATTCGGTCATAGGCTTGGCTATTTTGGAAAAATCCTTTATGAATCGACGGTAATATCCAGCCATTCCAAGGAAACTCCGAATCTCCTTGACATTTTGTGGCGGTTCCCACTTAAGCACATCTCTCACCTTCCCTGGGTCAACTGATACTCCTCCTCCGGAAATAATATGGCCTAAGAAAGAAACTTCCCGTAACCAAAATTGACATTTACTGAACTTGGCATACAATTGGTGCTCCCTCAATTTCTGCAGCGTAAGTCTCAAGTGTTCCTCGTGTTCCTTCTCATCCTTCGAGTAGATCATAATATCATCGATGAACACTACAACGAACTTATCCAGATATTCCATGAAGACCTTATTCATGAGATACATAAAGTATGCAGGCGCGTTTGTCAATCCAAATGACATGACGGTGTACTCATAAGATCCATATCGTGTCCGAAATGCTGTCTTGGGTATATCCGATGGTCTAATCTTCATTTGGAAGTATCCTGACTGCAAGTCGATCTTGGAGAAGATACAGACACCCTTCATTTGGTCGAACAAATCCTCTATACGGGGCAGTGAGTACTTGTTCTTAATTGTCACTTCATTGAGAGACCTATAGTCCACACACATCCTCTGGGTTCCATCCTTCTTATCTACGAAGAGCACTGGGGCTCCCCACGGGGATGAACTTGGGCGTATAAAACCCTTCTCTAGCTGCTCTTGAATTTGCTTCTTGAGCTCTGCTAATTCCTTAGGAGGCATCCTATACGGCCTCTTAGCTATAGGTGCAGTTCCGGGTATCAACTCAATGGCGAATTCTATGTCACGATCAGGTGGCATACCTGGTAACTCATCTGGAAACACGTTCGGGTACTCGCGAACGATCGGAATGCTTTCCAATGTCACTTCTTCCACGTGATTCAGCATCGCTTTCCCTCTTGCAGGTTGGGCTGCTTCAACTTCAATGCGGGTACCATGTTCACTTGTCAACTGCACAATCCTCTCGGCGCATTGAATGACTCCATTATACTTGCTCAACCAGTCCATTCCAAGTATTATGTATATTCCTTGGGAGTCCAATACTATGAGGTTCGCGAGAAAGTCTACCCCCCTTATTTTAATGCTTACTTTCGGACATACTATATTTGTCCTCATCTCTCCGCCAGGAGAACTTACTAGCATAGTTTGCTTCATATGAGATATAGGCAAATTGTACTTGGCAACATACTTTGATGAGATGAATGAATGAGATGCTCCTGAATCAAATAAAACAGTCGCGGGGTTGGAGTTGGCGAGAAACATACCAATCACGACGTCATCAGCTTGTTGGGCTTCCTCAGTAGAGACATGATTCACATTGCCACGAGCAAAATTCTGCTGTCCACGGTTGCCTTGTGGTGCTCCTCCATTTGGCCGCGGGTGATTTGGCCTTGGTGCATTGTTCATAGGTCCATTGTTTCTCTTGGGGCATTGACTTGCAAAGTGTCCGGGTTCTCCACACGCATAGCATATCTTACCACCCATAGCATTGGGGAAGTTTGGGCGCAACTGGTTTTGAGCATTTGCCGCCATGTTAGGACGCGGCGCAGGTGGCACAGGATTGCGAGGCGCTTGCATGGCGGGGCGTTGCTGCGGTGGCTGATTTGGGCGGGGTGGATAAGCAGTGCGGTATGCAGGAGCAGAGGGGTTGTATTGTGGTGCAGTAGGTGGTGCATTGCGGGGGCGAACATTGCTTCCTTGCTGCGGTCCATGATATGACATCTTCCTCTTGTTGTCCTGCTCCATCTCACGAATCTTGTTCTCAACCACAATAGCCTTGTCAACCAGCTTTTGGAAGTTTGGATAATCAGTATTGAGCAACTGGACTTGAATTTCATTGTTGAGACCCCTCATAAACAGATACTGCTTCCTACTATCAGTTTTAATGTCTTCTGGAGCATATCTTGATAATTGAGTGAATTTGTTGAGATACTCACTCACGCTCATCCTTCCTTGCCTGAGATTTTCAAAGTCTTGTCTCCTCAGTATCATAACTCCTTCAGGTACATAGTGGGAACGGAAACTCTGCTTAAACTCAGCCCAAGTGATTGTCTCCTGATTATCATGAGCGTTGCAAAGAGCTTCCCACCAGTCAGCGGCTGCTCCAACTAGTTGATGTGATGCAAAGAGAACCTTCTCCCTGTCAGTACACTGGACAATAGCAAGTTTCTTCTCAACAGACTTCAGCCAATCATCAGCTTCCATTGGGTCTGTGGCTTGTGCAAAGGTAGGCGGTCTGGTCCTCATGAACTCTCCCAAACAGTTATGATGTGGCGGGGGTGGCGGTGGAGGCAGGTGGGGCTGATTGTTGTTGCCAGCTTGCAGCTGTCCCATGGTCTGTATCATGGTCTGCATGAGCTGGTTCTGCATAGCTAACAGTTGTTCAATATTGATGGCTCCATGAGCATGTCCCTGGTTGTTCTGAGGTACTTCATTGCGCTCCTCCTCATCGTTGGCATCCCTCTGGTTACGAGTTCTCACCATCTGTTGGCGAAAGAAGGGTGGGGACAGAAGGATTTAGAATTTTGAAAGAAACGTCCCAACTATATGCATCAAGGGATGTGACACTAAATAATCCTTTATTAATATAGACCTATATTATGAGGATGTGGACAATCGCCGAAGCATCCCACAACTCTCTACTAAGCACACAAGCACTCAAACAAGCACCAAACAGAATTTACAAAGATCCTAAAAGAAGTAACACAACTCAAGGTCACACAAATATATCTACATCACTCTTATTTACTAATGGGGGTGTGCCTATCCTTGAGTCGTGGCATAGGTCGAGGACTACTCGTCGTCGGGCGGGAACTCATCCGGGTCCTCGTCGTCGTCATCGTCGTTGGGGTCCTCGGGGTCCTGTGGGTCCTGGGGTGGTGAGGCAGCAGGCGGCGGTGGTGCGGTAGACGCCACACTGGAAGGCTCCTCGTCATAGGACTCCTCAGAAGACGACTCACGCTGACCGTTGCGACGGTCTGGAGAGTCTGGGGTCCACATCGGGGTGTCAGACGCATAGTCGTCCGGGTCCTCATCGGTGATCCGACGATACCTCCTGATTATCGCCTCGTGGCGCTGGGCGAGGTCACGTCCATCCTGAATCTCCTGCTGCACCCTCTGAAGTCGGGCACTGAGCTGGGTCACGTCGTCAATAGTCTGACGAGACTGCGGGAGGTCCAGGGGTCCCTCCACGTGCCTGGAGACGAAGCGCGCAGTGCCACTGGGACGCTGCGGGACGAAGGCGTGCACCGTGTCCTCCAGACGGAAACGGCGGGCGTGGCTCCAAAAAGTGGCTGCTTCCCAGCTAGCATCCTGCTCTGCAGATCGGCGGGAGCTCCTCCAAGCAGGACTGATGTGGGTCTTCACCAACTCGTCACCGTAGTAGATATAGATCTTGCAGCTCCACTCCTTCCTGTCGGGGCGCTGCACTCCAGTGGTGTGGTAGGAGAGCGAGAGGCTGTGGTGACGGTAGCCAGCCTCACGGAGTAGGGCACGGAGACGGTGACGCAGTTGTCCTGCGGCTCTGCCGTCAGAACGGATCACCACGGGGTGACGGGGGTCGACGGCCGGAGAGCGACTGGCCAACCTACGCGGGGGCACAAGTCCACCGGTCGACTTACGGGGGGTTGTCTTGGTGCGGGCCATCTACAGAAAACAAGAATACATTAGAGGAAAAAGAAATAGCCAAATACAAATCTGAAAATTTCAGCAGCTAAAACGGCGGAAAAAGAGCGGTGCAGCGGTTCCAAAAGAATGAAAAATAAAGAGAAAAAAAATACAGCAACCAACACAATAATTTTACCCACACATAACAGCGGCAAAACACACTTTTTCCGCGAAAATTTACGCAGCAAAACAGCAGCACTCAATATTGCTCACTTCCGAAAATTTTTATCAAAAACGCAGCAGCGATCAGTACTTTTTGCGGCTGAAAATAAGGGAAACAAAACAGCAGCAAAAATTTTTGAAAATAGCATATTAGAAGAGTGTTCCTAAGTGCTCTAGAGTGTCCATTCTACCTAGGCTTGCGTCCTACGGTCAACGCGGCTCTGATACCAATTTGTGACACCCGGTTCCGAATATGAACCAAGCGTAACGCATATGTGTGCCCAGGATGTTCATCACACATACACGAGTGATTCACAAATGATAAACAGAATTTAACCACGTCTTAACTAATAAATAAGTACTTTATTACAATAATCCAATAGTTCACGAATAGTAAAACTCTAAATAATTGCAGCGGAAAATAAACTAAGCAACACGACTCCAATCCATAGGCAATTGACGGCGGTACGCAACCTAGTACTCCACGTGATCCTCAGGGTACTCCCAATTGTCTCCAGTAGCTGTTGGGGGGGGGGGATTGCAAGGGTGAGTACATGTCGTACTCAGCAAGTGTGGAAAGTATGACATGTGGCTAATTCAAATGACGAATGTAATAAATGGCTAAGTGCTGAAAAGTACAGTAAAACATTTGAAAAACATTATACTATGTCTATGTGAAACAAATCCCATCATATTAACAAAATATAACCATATCCAATTATTGCCAACATTATCATTATCCATGCCCAATTACCATAACTCAATTTCATGACCATGACCATAATCCATAAACCATAACCATTACCAACCCATAACCATAAACCAACCATAACCCAATTCCATACCCTAACCATCCCAAATCCCAATTTCCAACTCTAATCATGTAGGTCATCCATGCGCTCATAACCGGGAGCACGGCTATCATGATAGTTTTTAAACACTCTGCAGAGGTTGTACCACTTTACCCACATGTTTGTGATTTTATCACCTTTCGATGACTAAGAAACCTCCATTGTGCCATCTCACACTTCCGTAGGTGTGTGGCCAAGAGATCACAAAATAGCCTTTCAAAAGGGACTACTAGTATGTACGGGCCCACTAAGGTTTCACCGGCAGGCTTGAATCTCTATTCTCCCACCCACGGGCCCCCTCGTGTGCCATGCGGATCCCAGGGCAGTCCTCCTCGACTCCCATTCCCCGTGCCATCCAATGTTCCATACAATACTAGCAGCGCTCCTAATTATTCAGCTACGCCGCACCCATACTTGGCCTTGTGGTGGCACTGTTGACCTGGCATATTCTCGCATGAACCGGTCCTTAGATCTAAGGCAAGCAAACCATCATAATGTCCAACCCATTCACAAAACCATGCTTGCTTAGATCACCCATCGTATTGACCAGTTCACATTAACCAGAACATCATTGATGTATAATTAAATGTGTAGTGTTGTTTGCCATCCCAATTAATTAAACGAAGCAAAAAGGTAAAAACCCTTCCCGACTCTCTACCATAAATTCCAGGTGACAAGGGTGGTCAAACAAACTAGTAAACTTCCTACCATAGGATTCCCATCAATTTGACACAAGCATGCAAGTTCGCAAACAAAACATTTAATTTAAAATAGGATCAATATGCTTCAAGGATACTTGCCTTGCTCCGGCGGATGGGGTTGTTCAAGCGCTTTGAAGTCTTGGTTTTGGAAATCCTCGTATGCGGCCTCTTGAGCACGTTCCTCTACGCGTGATCATACATACAAGAAAACATATACAATTCAACATAATGCACACAAAATAATCAACATGCAATGACATGCATGCATGCACAGTTTATAATTAATTTACTACGGTCGTTTATTAATTAGATACGACTAGTTCATACGTGTTCATATGAGTTTACGGGGGTTTTAGGGTGGATTAATGCTGCTGAAATAAAATTTATGGTGCAACTAAAATCAATTTACGCCTATTAGATTCAATATGATCGCGAAAATTCGCATCGGGAACGAACCCTACCGTAGATCTGACGGCTTGACGGTCGCGGAACAAATGCGACGCGTAGACGAAATACATGGTGCAGCAGTCCTTCGGCGGCACAACGACGGCGGCGCGATGTCGGCGACGATCTCCGGCGAACGGTGGTCCCCTCCTCTTTTTCTCCCTCTTCTTCCCCTTCTTTTTCTCCTTTTTTCTTCCCTGGGCGCAGCTCTCTGGACTCCCCTTTTTCCCTCTGTTCGGCGGCTGCTTCTGGCGGCAGCATCGTGGGGCTTCCGTCGTATTTATAGGGGCGGCGGGAGTCATCCGGAATCGGTTCCGGAGCCGGCGGGATCGGGAGAAATCGTAACCGGCTCGGTCGTTACGGCGCTGAGCGGGACGGGAGGTGTACGGCGGCGGGAGTCAGGACGCGAAAAATTTTCGGAGGCAGGACGGCGCGGGAGACCGGGCGCTCGCAGGAAAACCGGGAGGGGGCGGGATTCGGTCGGGGGCGGGCGGCCGAGCCGAGGCGCGGGCGGCACGCTCGGGGCGGGACCCAGGCGGGGTCGGGCGCAGCGCGCGCTGCGCGCTGCAGCGGCAGGCGGCGGTTCGGCGTGGGGGGCGGGGCCCGGCTGCGGCCTCGAGGCTGGCGTCCGGTACGGCGGGGCCAGGCGCCTCGGCGCTGGTGCGGAGCGGGGCCGGCTCGGCTGGCTGGGCCGCTGGCCTGGCCGCCGGGTTGCCCTTTTTCTTTTTTTTTCTCCTTTTTTTTTCTTCTTTTTTTTTCTTTTTATACTATTATTATTAATATATATTTTATTATTTATATTTTATTTTATTATTATTTTTTTTCTTATTCCCTATTACAAATTTTAGGCTATAATTATTATTTTCTATTTCTTCTTTTGCTACATACATTTGTATATGTATATGTTTTATTATTTTTCTTTTATTCTACTAGTGTTTAATGCATGACCATGTATGCAATGCATGATGCGAAAATTTAGGGTGTTACAGGTGTTGCATGGAGTTGCGCTATCCCTTTTGCTTAGTTTGCTTAGTTGCTTAATTAGTTTATTTCTGCTGCATTAGTTGAACTTGTCATTAATATTCATTAGAGCTTGTATTCGAGGATAATATGGTTTGTGTAATAAAATTTGATAATTAATCTTGTTTTGTGATAATTTTCTGTATACTCTTTTGTGATTGCACTCGTGTATGTGTGTTGAACATCCTGGGCACACATATGCGTTAGCTTGGTTCAGTTTTCGGAATCGGGCATCACAGTTCCAATGGCTACGTGGCAGCCCTGGAGCCCGCCTCGTCGGGGAGGCAAGGGTACGGTTCTGCCGGCCATGTGGCATCCCCGGAGCCTGCCTCGGCGGGGAGGCGAGGGTACGGTTCTATGTGCCACGTGGTTGTCCTAGAGCCCGCCTCGACGGGGAGGCGAGGGTCTGGTCCTGCCGGCCATGTGGAAGCCCGGGAGCTCGCCTCGACGGGGAGGTAGGATCTGGTCCTTCCCTCCACGACGTGCAGCCTCGGACTCTGCCTCCAAGTAGAGGCCGAGTCTTTAGCCGTTTTCTCCTTGTGTGCGGGGGTACCCGGTCTGCGGGGTACCGATAGGCGCACTTTGAAAGGAAAAGCTGCTCAACCTTTGATGAGGTAGTTCAGGCAATGGAGAAGCATGGATTGAAGGATCTGTTTGCCTTCAAGAACAATTGGAACGATGAAGTCATTGCTTAGTTCTATGCTACATGCTACTTTGCAAGTGATGAGGAAGAGCAGGTGGCTTGGATGACTCATGGATACAAGTACACCATTACCTATGATGAGTTTTCAAGGCTGCTACATCTTGATAGCTCCAGCAACGACAACTTAATCATTCACAACATTGGTGTCCTTGAGAAGGACAAAATGAAGTTCCTTCATGACACCCGCTCGACTTTCAACCCTCCTTCCACCAAGAATATGAAGTCATTATTTGTGGTCCTCAATAGGGTCTTGAGGAAGACTATTGCCCCGAAGGATGGGGATGCAGGGAGTGTCCAAGGCTATATCAGGACACTGATGAAGGTGATAAGCAAAGACAGGAAGTTTGATGTCTTTAACTACATATGGAATGACATGGTGAACATCTCCTGCACTCCTAACGGATCATGTGGCTATGCACCTTACTTGATGTTCATGATTGAGAAGGTCACATGGATCGAGTTTGTGAAGGATGTGGAGCACACTCCATTGAGGCCCCAGAAGCCTCCCCAAGTCTCTATCCAAGCTGCCCCTTCTCCTGCATCCAGTGAAGAAGCTCCGAGGAGAGCTAGAGGAGATGCAAGGGCTGATCCCGCCACTAGGGCCACTCCCCAAAAAGGGTCTCCTAGTGGAATCCTAAAGTACTTGGCAGCAATCTTTGCCCCATGCAAGAAGGCCAAAGTGAACACTCACAAGCTGAACAAGGCGAGGAAGGCTGATATGCGGTATGTCAAAGAATATGTCAAACACATTTGCCAGAAGCTGGAGATCGAGCCCATTGGATCTCCAGTCGTTTCTGAAGATTCAGCCTCGGATTTCACCGAGCTCGGGCCTTTGACTCCCTCCGAGCTTGCTTACTTTGGCATTGGGGGTTCAAGCGGATCCGCTCCTCCTCCTCCTCCTCCTCCTCAGCCCGAGAATGAAGATGAAGATGATGAGAGGACCGACAGTGAGGACTAAAGATCTTAGATCCCCCCTCTCCTTCTTTTTGGTGTCTTGATGCCAAAGGGGGAGAGATTGAGGGGGAGTCACTAGGTCTTAGCTATAGGTTGAGAGATGAGAGCTTCATTTATGCATCTTCTGTCTCTTTTTGGGTTGTAAGACTTCATATTATGCTCTTTTGATACTTTTGGTCTTGTGATGCAATGTTATGAACTATTTAGGCTCATATTTATGAAATCTGCTCATATTTATGAAATTTGTGATTTTGCCCGAAAATTGACATATATGCTTGTTGTTGATATATTGATGTCAATTATTTCACTGTCATCATGATTACTGCTCACACTCACTTAGTTTTGAACCCCACCATAAAGAGTGCACAGATGTATTATGTTCTCATTGCTAAATGAGTTTCGAGCTCATATGTGCACACTTTATGAAAATCTCAATTTTTATCATACTTTGTGAAATCTTAATTGGTTGTCATCAATCACCAAAAAGGGGGAGATTGAAAGTGCATCTAGGCATCCCTTTTGGGTTTTGGTTGATTTATGACAAACAAATGAGATCCTAACCACATTATTGAGATGAGCGCATGTTTTAATGAAAGAATGAATAAAGCGCCAAAAAGAAAGAAGAATGAGGATCCATTCGGGAAAGAGCTCAAGAACTGAATAGAATACATCATTGTGTAGGGAGTGTGTTGGTGTAACACATCCCAAGAGCTCAAGCTCAAAAATCCTCACACACCTCACGTTTCACAGGAAAAACGGACTAGTCCGATATCCTCTCTGTATAGGTTTGGACAAGTCCTGCCAGTCCAGACGTGTCCGCACCGGACTAGTCCGATAATGTTCGGACTAGTCCGATAATGCCTCTGACTAAAAACAGACAAGTCCTATCTCTTCACGGACTAGTTTGAAAAACCCTCTGATTAAAATCGGAAAAGTCCTCCAAGTGCGGACTTGTCCTCGATTCACTAAGGGTATCACCACACCGGACTAGTCCGATATTACAACGGAGAAGTCCGAAAACCTTTCTGACTAAAATCGGACAAGTTTGCTCCTAGCCGGACAAGTTCGATATTCCTAGACACTTAGGGTTTCCTACACGCTGCACACCGTACTAGTCCGAACTCCACCACGGACTAGTCCGGACCCTTGAAACCCTAACGGTAACTTTTGGAAACACCCTATAAATAGAAGTGCATGGCCCTACCTTCAATTCTCTCGATCCCTTGCGCCGTCACACCCTCTAAGAGCCTAGAAAACACATCTCTCCATGCAATCCAACACAAGAAAGATCAATCCCTTGAGGATTCACTTTGGATCAAAGGAGAGATACGATTCCACACGTTTGAGCTCTTGGGTTTGATCTCTAACACACTCCTGTTGTTTCATTGTTGATCTTAAGAGTGTGATCTTGGTGGTGTTTGCTTTGTAATCTTGGGGATCCCTCAACTTGTGAGAAGGCCCCTTTAACTTGGTTATTTGCCCCTTTGTGATAGTGGAAGAAGAATTGGCCTTTGTGGCTATTCGACGAGGTTAGGGTTGGTGAAGACCCGGTCCTTTCGTGGGCTCCTCAACGTGGACGTAGGTTGCCTCTGTGGGAACCGGACCACGGGATAAAAATTGTGTGTCAAACTTGTTCTTAAGTTTCTCATATCATATTCTAGGGTTTGATTGATCTTGTCCATCTTACGTTAAAACGTTCAATCAAAGTTAATTTGTACTACACTTAATTTCATTGACTCAATACTTTCAATTTACATACTATATTTCGATGTGTATTGTGCTTGTATTGAAATTATTGTTTGAACTTGATCAATTTAGTCTGCATGCACCGGACTAGTTCGCACTCTACCGGACTAGTCCGATATCTCGGGGTTTGATCAGTTTGTTAAGTGTTGCAGGTTTCGACTAAAATTCAAAAAGGCCTATTCACCCCCCCCCTCTAGGCCACATTCACTTGGCTTCAGCACAGTACGTCCGGGTAATCCAGTGTCAGAGCTGGACGAAGCATTGGCGGCTCTTAGCTCCACTACTGGCAAGCTCGATGCAATGGGTGACATCATCGCGGACCAGCTGGAAACAGAGGGGAGGTCCTTGGCCAAGACCATCGCCGAGTACGTGCTGGCGTGTTATCGGAGCTGGGACCCCCACTTTCCCCTAGGCCCGGCGATTGAAGGGCCCGTCGAGGAAGGGTTGGATGCCGCCAGGGCAAGTGTTCAGGAGGCTGCTCAAGCCGCCGCCTCAGCTATCTGTAGGACCTAGGCTTTTCCTTTCTTGCTCTCGCCTGTACATTTCCAATTTTGTAATGAAATCCTTCGACTTTGTAATATGATCTTTCAATGAATGAGGTCCTCCTAATTTTTGTCCTTAATATTTTGTGGTTTTCCCCTGGTAGATGTACGTAATTTTGATTGTGTACATGTACCAAGTAGAACTAACACTTGTTTCTAGGACGTCGATGTCGGGCCCCCTGGCGGAGCTTAGGAGCTTAGGAGCTCAGGAGCTCCGGCGACACCCATTGCCCATGTAGAAGATGTCAACGTCGGGCCCCCTGGGGTTGTTGGAGCTTAGGAGCTCCGACGACGCCCATTGTTAATGTAGAACATCGACGTCGGGCCCTCTGGTGTTGTCGGGGCCTAGGAGCTCTGGTGGCACCCATTGTCCACGTAGAGGGTGTCGACGCTGGGCCCCCTGGGTTGTCGGAGCTTAGGAGCTTTGGCAACACCCATTGTCAATGTAGGACGTCGACGCTGGGCCCCCTGGGGTTTTCAGAGCTCATGAGCTCTGGCGACACCCATTGTCAACATAGGACGTCGACGTTGGTCCCCCTAGGGTTGTCGGAGCTCAGGAGCTCCGGCGACACCCATTGCCAACATAGGACATCGATGTCGGGCCCCCGAGCCTACCTCCGATGCGGCAACTGTCCATCAACAGTAGTATGCGACTGGCTTTACTAGCATCACAACCTTAGCAGCATGCACACATGACAGATAAAAAGTAGTTCCGCTCTCCGGTCACTCTTCTCCCACGCTCTATTAGTGTCGTTTGTCTTATAGTCCTATGCTGACGTGGGGAACTTGAGTAACTCAGTGCCTCCACACCCAGAACTCGATACCCACCATGGGCAGAGAGTGGGTTTGAAGGCTTCAGATACATAGCAAGTACCTCAAGTAACCCCACCTGCAATCGGATCGCAAAACTCCCACTATTTGCAGAGAAGAGGGAAAATCTGTGACGCTCGGTTCCGGAAAATGAACCAAGCTAACGCATATGTGTGCCCAGGATGTTCATCACACATACACGAGTGCAATCACAAAAGAGTATACAGAAAATTACCACAGAACAAATTAATTAACCAAATTTTATTACACAAACCAGATTATCCTTGAATACAAGCTCTAATGAATATTAATGACAAGTTCAACTAATGCAGCGGAAATAAACTAATTAAGCAAACTAAGCAACTAAGCAGCATAAGCGATAGGGTATGTATGCGCAGCTCCAATCAACACCACAGGCAAAGCTGACGGTAGACACGGCCTAGAACTTCGCATTATCACCATTAAACTCCCAATCCTGACCTGCAACTGTTGGGGGGGGGGGATTGCAAGAGTGAGTATATGTCGTACTCAGCAAGTGTGGAAAGTATGATCTGTGGCTGATTCAAATGACGACAATAATAATGGCAAAGTGCTGCAAAGTACATTAAAACATTTGAAAAGCCATATATTACATGTATGTGAAGTAAACCCATCATAACCATAAGTAATACCATAATACCAATCTGAATTCACTACCATCATCAATAATTTCAGATTTCACCATTGTCAATAACCATATTCAATACCAGAAATTAATCCATAATCATCCATAACCATTACCAAACCATAACCATCCCAAATTCCATCCCAATACCGAATTCCCTCTAATCATGGAAGTTGTCCAAGTGCTCATAACCGGGAGCACGGCTATCATGATAGTTTATTTAGACTCTGCAGAGTTTGTACCTCTTTACCCAAGTGTTTGTGATTTCATCACCCGTCGGCGACTAAAGAACCTCCCTTATGCCAATTACACTTCCTTTGGTGTATGGCCAAGAGATCACAAAATAGTCTTTACAAAGGGATTACTAGCCTATTTAGACCCCATTGAGGTTTCGCCGCTGGCGATGTCTCCCGCAGAGCACATCTTCAACCAAGGGCCCCCTCTTGAGCCATTCGGATCCCAGGGTAGTCCCACCAATCATCAACAAACCCAATCCGACTACCCCTTCCCCGAGCATCCACAATGGTCCAAACAGTACTAACAAAGCCCTAATTAATCAGCTACACCGCACCCATACTTGGCCTCGTGGTGGCACTGTAGTCCTGGCTTATTCTCGCATGAACCGGTCCTTAGATCCAAAGCAAGCAAACCACCATAACATCCAACCCATCCACATACCAGGCTTGCTTAGATCACCCATTACCATATCATATTTAACCTGTTCATGTTAACCATAATCTCATCCATGCATAATTAAATTGAATGATATAGTTGTTCCCATCCCAGTTGATTAAGCGAAGCAAAAGGTAAAAAGCCCTTCCCGACTCTCTACCATATATTCCAGGTGACAAGGGTGGTTTAAACAAATCTAGTAAACTTCCTACCATAGGATTCCCATCAAATTGACACAAGCAAACAAAACATTTATTTTAAAAACAGGATCAATATGCTTCAAGGACACTTGCCTTGCTCTTGTTGTTGATTAGGATCAAAGCCTTCAAACTCTTGGTGCTGTAGATCCTCCGCGGCACTTTCTAGCGCAAATCCATCTAATCCACACAATAAATATATAAGACTAATGAGTGCACAAATATTACTCAATATGTCATGACATGCATGATTAATGCAAATGAAAGGTAGAACTTGTTACTAGATTGCTTTTAATGATCACTAACTAGTTCTAATAGCTTTTAACGAGTTTATACAGGTTTGAATTTGATTAGATCAAATTTTAGAGTCAATTCAACACAATTTAACCAGGAAGATCAGACTAGTCCGCTAGGGACCAGACAAGTCTGCACTTGACGAGATCAGCAGATTAGGGTTTTCTAGATCGACGTAAATTCGGAGATTAGGGGTTGAATTCATGTAAGGAAAAGATAATAGAAGGTATACCAGGTGTTTAGGACTCCAATGAATCAAGAAACTTGGAGGTAGCACTCGGATCTTGGTGATCTAGGGTTGGTGATGAACTTGGGGATGAATTGGTGCTGAAGGACGAAACTTGGTGGAGATCTTGATCCTCTTCCGTTTCCTCCTCTTCTTCTTCTTTCTTGGGATCTTCTCCTCCCTCCTTGATGGTGGCTCTCCACGAACTAGGGTTTGAGTGGGTGGAAAAGTGGCAAATAGATGTCAACCCAAGGGGTGGGGCTGTTTATATAGAGGTGGAGGCTAGGGTTAGATGGATTTCGAGTTTTGGGGTGAGTAGAGGCCGGTTTAGAGTCCCACACGGGCTCTAGAAGAGTTGGGCATGATGTCCCTAGGCCCACTTAACGTGAAACCCAAGAAACAAGTCGTAAAACAAAAGATCAATTCGGAGTCACGAAATATCGGACAAGTCCAGACAGGACCGGACTAGTCCGAAGTCGTCCAGAGAGAAAATCGGACAAGTCTGGCCAAACATCGGACAAGTCCGAATTCGAACAGAAATGAAAACGAACAAGTCCGCTGGAACACCGGACTAGTCCGGAAAAGTCCAGGGACTTAGCAAATTTTCAAGGATTCTTGGAGCATCGGACTAGTCCGCACAAAATCGGACAACTCCGAAAGTTTCCAGTGCCAAAAATCGGACTAATCCGCAGCAAAAACAGACAAGTCTGTTTTCAGTTAGAGAGAAATCAGACTAGTCCGCAGCAAAACCGGACTAGTCCGCACTTTCCTACATTTTAAGTGTGGTTTTGTTCTAAATCAATTTTAAATGCTCCAAATCAATTTTAAACTCATTCCTCTTGTTGTGGGTTAATGTTAAACATGTATATGAGTGTATGTAGGGCATGATGCATGAAAATGAGGGTGTTACAAAATCTGACTGCACCCACGCTAGGTGATGAGCTAAGGTGAACGTATGCCGATATTCATAAGAACTAAATGTAATTTCAAATGAATAAAACACTTCAGGGTAGGGCAAACATTCTTTCATTATAGCTTTCATAGGAGATAACAGACTTTACAGGAAGAACGACCCGGTGTGGGTGACAGGGAGCTGAGTGTACCTACTCAGGGTACTGGACCATGCCAAGTAAGGCGTACACTCGGAGCTCATCTCCCTGGCCTTGGTTAACCCAAGTGTTGTCTCTAGACACTATGCTTCCTTTATAACGAAAGAAAAAATGTCCTACCGCTGGACTATGGCTAAAACTTATGGAGGTGTTCGATATTCCATGGGTTGGGCACTCGTTCTCCATTCTCCATAGCTAGGCGAACGCATTCAGGGCGACAAGCTTCTATTACCTGGAAGGGGCCCTTCGAGCCGGGGGAGAGCTTATTTGCTCCTTCACGGGAGAGTATACGTCGCAGCACCAGGTTGTTTACCTTCATCTCCCTATTGCGCACGGTCCGCTGATGGTAGCGCCAGAGCGCTTGCCTGTACCGTGCGTTTCGAAGGGCTGCTCGTATCCGTCCCTCGTCGATGAGGTCAATGTCTTCACGCCTGAACTGTTCCTGCGTGGATTCGTCGTACATCCGTACACGGGGAAAGCCCATGGTGATCTCTAGGGGAAAGACGGCCTCCGCCCCATACACCAAGAAGTAGGGTGTTTCTCCCGTAGCCCAGCTGGTTGATGTCCGGCTAGCCCACAGCGCATATGGTAGCTCATCCACCCAATTTGCACCATGCCTCTCAAGGCTTGAGTATGTACGAGTCTTGAGGCCCTTGAGAATCTCTGCGTTTTCCCTCTCTACCTGTCCGTTGCTCTCAGAGTGAGCAACAGAGGCATAACAAATTTGGATCCCAAGGTCTTCACAGTATTCTTGGAATGCTTCACTCGTGAATTGGGTCCTGTTATCAGTGATGATCCTATTCGAGACCCCGAACCTGCAGACGATCGACTTGATGAACTTCACTACCGACTGCTTGTTAATGGTGACAACTGGGGTGGCTTCTGGCCACTTGGTGAATTTGTCTACGGCGACGTATAGGTACCGAAATCCTCCGAAGGGTCTAGGGAAAGGTCCCAGGATGTCCAACCCCCACACGGTGAATGGCCACGAGGGGGGGGGGGTCATCTGCAGCGCTTGAGCTGGTGTGTGGATCTGCTTGGCATGGAACTGGCACGCCTTGCATCTGTTGACCATCTCAACGGCATCCTGGAGTGCTGTTGGCCACTAGAAGCCCTGCTGGATGGCTTTTCCGACCAGCGTGCAAGATGATGCGTGGTTCCCGCAGTCACCTCCATGAATTTCTGCGAGCAAGTCGCAGCCTTCCTCCCGGGTAATGCATCGCAGTAGGATGCCGCTGACGCCGTGGCGGTAGAGATCCCCCTCCACCAGCGTGTATCTCTTAGCCATCTGCACAATCCGTTCTGCCAGCGCATGTTCTTCAGGAAGGAAATTGTCTTTCAAGTAGTACCGGACCTCCGAGATCCATGCATCGGGACCTTCTTGAGCTTCTGGGTCTTGGGCGCCCGACTGCTCGGAGCTGCTGGTGACGCATAAGAACCTTGGCGGGCACCACGGTTGTAGGGCCGTCGGGATTGCCAGCTTCGAGGTGCTAGATTCATCCCCTTCACCCTGTTCGGCAGCTTGGGCGGTTGGTCGCGATAACGTCCTTGCAAAGACTCCTTCAGGCACTGGGGCCTCTGTGGAGGCCTTTGTTGACAGGTCGTCTGTGACTGAGTTGCCAGTTCAGGGAACATGGCACAGATCCAAGACTTCAAGGTCTTTCTCCAGCTTTCTAATGTGCAGCAAATATGCTGCTAGCTGGGGGTCATTGCAACTACACTCTCCCTTGACCTGCTTGATAATTAGCTGGGAATCACATTTGGCCAGGAGCTGTCGGACATTGAGGGTCAACGTTGTCTTCAGTCCGAAGATAAGGGCTTCATACTCTGCCATGTTGTTGGTGGCCTTGAAGTCAAGACCAACCATATACTTGAACTACTCCCCGGTCGGGGTGATCAGCAGTACCCCAACTCCGACCCCCTGCTTCCATGCGAAACCATCGAAGTAAAGTGTCCAGGGGGTCTCGGTGAAGACTGGTGCACTAGGAACTGTTTCTCCGCTATTCGGACCCCCTGGGTTGCTAGGTGATAGAGTCCACTCAGCCAAGAAATCAGCCAATGCCCGACTCTTGACTGCATGCCGAGGGAGGAACTCAAGCTCAAACTCTTCCAGCTCTGCATCCCACTTGGTGATATTGTCGGCCGCATTAGGGTTGTGGAGCACGGTTCTCAGTGGAAAGGAGGTGACCACCGAGACCTTGTGGCTCTGGAAATAGTGTCGGAGCTTCCTCGATGCTATCAACACGGCATACAACAACTTGTGTACCTCCAGGTACCTTGTTTTTGCTTCATGGTGGACTTCGCTGATGTAGTAGACTGGTCGTTGAGTGGTCTGAACCCTGTCTGAGAGGTTCGGTGCTCCTCGCAGCGGTTCTAGGTCCCGGGGCTCCTGGCCCCCAGGCTTTGAGTCAACCTCTGGGGGTTGGGACCCGGGGGTTCCCTGGTTTCCGGGGCTCCCCAAGGAGAGTTCCATGGCCAGGTCTGAGCTTGGAGGATCAGTGCTTGTGTCGTGAGTTCCATCCCGTGTCTGCTGGTGTTGTGGCTCCGACTGCTCTGTGACCAGGACCATGCTGACCACTTCGATTGTCGCGGTGATATATAGCAGCAAGGGCTCGCCTAACTCTGGCGCCACCATAATGGGCAGGGACGTCAGGTGCTTTTTGAGCTCCTGGAACGCTGCTTCCACCTCTTTTGTCCATGCAAAGGGACCTACCTTTTGCAGAATCTTAAAGACGGGGAGTGCTCGCTCTGCCAGTCTCGAGATAAACTGGCTGAGGGCCGCAAGGCACCCTGCGAGCTTCTGCACATCTCTGATGCGAGCCGGAGGCCGCATCAGCTCTATCACCTTAATATTCATGGGATTAGCGTCGATTCCATGGTGTGAAACTAGGAAACCAAGCAGCTTCCCAGAAGAGACCCCAAAGACACACATCTCGGGATTCAGCATCATGCGCGTGATGCGCAGCCTGCTGAAGACTTGCGCTAGTGTTGACGGCTGTTATATACCAATTCCATCTGTCAATTTAACTCAATTATGTGAATGATTTGTCATTTCTTGCACACATCACCTTTCTATCTAACCCAATTCCACTGGGACTTGCAGAAATATGTGTATGCAGCATTTTATGCAGGAAATGAGAAAATGTAGAGGGACCAATCCTATAAAATATCATCGCAGCCAATCAGGCAACGACATGTGGCATCCCATGGATCAAATGGCCCACAAACAGAAGTATTCGAGGAGATCCAACAGTGTATCACCCAGATACATCAAGGGGGCCCACCTGGCAGCCACCTGGAGGAAGCACTCCACGTTTGGAGTGCTGACCAGGTCGGCCGAACCAGGGGTTCGGCCGACCCCTTCCTGGCGCCAAACGCGTTCAAACGAAGCATGTTGGCTCCTCCCAGCTTGAAGGAGTCAATGATGTCTGATTCACGCGCTTTTGGTGGCGGGAACCGACCTCAACACTAGTATAAATAGGACCCCTACCCCTCACTTCAACACACACCACTTGAGCTTCATCTCTATTGTATACACTATCATCTATAGTCTTAGAGGAGTTAGGTTGTAGAGAGGAGAGTCTCTAGTCCCAAGTCCAAATTGTGAAAGGAGTAAGGAGTCTATCTCTTCCCAATCCTACATTGGGAAAGGTATGACTCATGTATTCTTTCTTGTATTTGTGACTTTATGCATAATAAAGATAGTATCTTTAGTCTCTACTTATACATATACTTGGGCAAAGCGTTTCTTGTTTGATTGTGGAGTCCATGTATGTGGAAGGTATAGCTTCTATGACGGTTTCATCATGAACATATCTCATTATCATAGAACCTATAGACCCCCACTATAGTCTAGTTAATTATAACATAACTAGGTTAGTATGGATAATTATGTTGTGTATCAACATTGGTTGAATGATGATTCAATTCATTGCCTTAGGATGGATTGTGCCTAGGCTCTTAAGGTAATTACTTAATATGCTAGCATGGTGCTAGGATAGCTAAGTAGCATTGGATGTCTCGTAGACCCACGGATTGAAGAGGTAGGCAGTAGGTGGTGACAGCCCTATCTGTCCTTTGTAATCCTCCACGTTCGGCTATGCCACAGGATCTTGGCGGGAGTCGCCCTAGTATTGCTAGGGGTAAGCTCGTGTCCGATGTATTGAACCACATAGCATAAGTATTCACTATTGATCTAGTATATGAATAATTAGTTTAGACTATGTATATGTACAATAGAGCATAGTAGGAGTACCTCCATAACTCTCAACCTTAACTAACCTCTAGGATCCTCTTAGCCCCCTTAGACTTGAAAGCTTTTGTGTGTGTCACACTACCTCCACTATTATTTTATCCATCCTTACTAGATTCTTACCTAGACCTTTCTACCCTTTCCACTTGATGATTGTTATATCTCTTATGTGCCTTCCTTTGGGATCAAATAAATGACACCCTTCGAAATACTCTTAAGGGGAAATGCTACAATGATACCTCCGTGCGCTTGCGGAACTCACTCTGTGATCCAAAAGAACCATTAACAAGCATTTCTGACACATCATTTGGAGATGTTTAGTTAATGGTGCATAAGAAATACCAACAAGCATTTCTAGGGCCGTTGCTGGGGATGATTTGTTAGTATATCTTAGGAGCCGTCAACAAGCATTTCTGGTGCCGTTGTCGGGGATGATTTGTTAGTATATCTTAGGAGCCGTCAACAGCTAGGTTGTCCAGCAATGATTCGTGGTTTCTGATTTTTACCACAATGTCATCGACATACACTTCTACCAGGTCTCTAATGAGGTCCCCAAATGTTTAATGCATTGCACGTACAGAAGTAGGGAGAGCATTCTTAAGACCATAAGGCATGGAGACATAATAATACATGCCATCTACTGTTATGAAAGCAGTGTGTTCTTCATCATCTCTAGACATTGGTATTTGGTGGAAACCAAAATACGCGTCTAGGAAACACAGCAGATCACAACCCGATGTAGATTCTACAATTTGATCTATCCTAGGGAGTGGGAATGGATCATTTGGACATGCCTTGTTTAGGTTGGTGTAGTCGATGCACATCCGGAGCTTCCCACCGGCCTTGGGGACGATAACAGGATTAGCCAACCACCGAGGATGGTGGACATCCCGGATAAAGACTGCGTCAAGCAACTTCTTAATCTCATCTCGGATGAAGTTTTGGCGCTCGACGGACTACTTTTGGGGCTTCTGTAGTACTAGGCAGGCGTCTGGGTAGATCTTCAGATGGTGCTCGATCACCTCCCTGGGGATCTTGGGCATTTGCGATGGTTGTCAGGCAAACACTTCAACATTATCCCAGAGGAAAGTGACGAACGCGAGTTCCTATTTGCTGTCTAGGTTACTCACTATGCGAGTCGTCTAGGCAGCCTCGGAGCCGATTCTGACGACCTTGACTGGGACGTCATCTTCGGCGAGCAACACACGTGGAGCTGCGGTGGAGGTCTATTGGGACGGGCCTTGGCTTGGTCGGCTTTCCCTTGTGCCATCAAGTCTTGGGGCACGCCCTGCTGCGAGTGCTTAGAGCTGCTCCAAGGCTGACACCGCAACAGCGCGATCTCCCCGGACCTTGAGGACTCCATATGGCATCAGCATCTTCAGGATTAGATAGCCGTAGTGGGCTACAGCCATGAACTGGTACAACGTTGGCCTTCCGATGATGGCATTGAAGGGAAGCTTGACGTCTGCCACATTGAACAGGACGCTCTCTGTGCGGTAGTTCTCCGGAGTACCGAAGGTTACCGGGAGGTGGAGGCTACTGCTCGGCATTATTTGCCCTGGGCCCACACCTGAGAACGGGCTCCAAGGTGTGAGCCGGGACATGGGTATCTAGAGCTTTCGGAAGGTAGCAGGTGATATGAGGTTGAGGCCTGCACCACCGTCAATCAGCACATAATGGAGCTTTGCATTGGCGATGGTCGAGGCCACAAGCAACGGGAGCACTCCAGCTCCTGCCTTGTTCTTTGGGCAGTTTGAGGCATCAAAGCCAATTGTAGTGCTCATCCACTTGTTGTGGTGAGCAGGGCTTGGTGCCGGGGCCATCGCAGCCATAGCCCGTCGTAGGACTTTCACCGCATTCCGAGATGAGGGGTCCGTGGCTCCTCCGTAGATGACATAGAGGAGCTTCTGACGCTCCTGGTCACTGCTAGTGTCTGAGTTAGCACTCGCGAAGACGGCTTTCACTGCCCTGTGGGGCTCCTAGTACCCCATGTCCTCGTCTTTGTCCTCCATGGGGTCAAGCTTCTGCTTACCCTCCCTCTGGCGGGGAGGCTCGCCCTCTTGGCGCTGCTGCTTCTGCCTCTGCTCGCGGTAACGCTCCGCGAGCTTCTTGACCTCCCGTCACTCGCTAGCACTGTGGCCATTGGTCCGGTGCACCTAGCACTTAAAGTCAGTGTCGTCACCCTTTGATGACTGACGTGGTCGCTTGTCCTGGTGCGGGCCCCAGGCTCCACCGGCTGCCGTAGCTGCCACCATGGAGGCTCCGGGCCTCGGCTTATTCCTACCGCGACCTCTGTTCTTTTTATTCCCGCCTCCACCCCTGGTAGCAGCTTCTGCTTCAGACTGCGAGGGCTCCTCACTCTCTGAGGAGGGTTGGGAGTGCCAGTTACGGCCTTCCGCAACTTTGGCGCATCTGACTGCTAAGGCAAAGAACCCGGAGACATCGCGCACGTTGTGCGTGGCGAGCTTCTCGAGAATCTTCTTGTCCCTCACACCTTGTCTAAATGCAACTATGATAGATGCATTCGAGATGTGTGGGATGGTATTCCGTACCTGGGAGAATTGCTGGATGAACATTCGCAGCGGCTCCCCCGTGCGCTGCCTAACAGCGTGGAGGTTGAGCTCCGTGCCAGGGCGCTTGTATGAGCTTCCGAAGTTCGCCACAAATTGTCAGCATAGCTCCTCCCAGGAGGTGATGGACCTCTGTGGAAGGTTCATGAGCCATGATTGGGCTGGGCCGGCCAGGACAACGGGGAAGTAGTTGGCCATGATGACCTCGTCACCCCCTGCAGCTAGGATCGTGGTGGAGTAGATCTGCAGGAACTCACTCGGGTTGACGCTTCTGTCATACTTCTCCGACCTATGCGGTCAGAACTTGTGGGGCCATACCACCCCCCGTAGGTGTGGGGCTAAAGCCGCACACCCTCCATCAGTGCTTGCGGGCGCTGGGTTTGGCGCTGCATAGCCTTGGTGAACAGGTGGCACTGCATACGCCTGGTGTTGGGCCGGAACAGCAGACACCTGATGCCGCGAAGGCACACCATACTCCTAGAGCGGAGGAGGCGCAACGTATGCCCGGTGCTGCATGGGAGGCACCTCATACGCCTGACGTGGTGGAGGAGCGTCTTGCAGCTGGGGTCCGGGACCCAACAGGCTGTAGTCGGCTTCAAGATTGCGGTGTCGCTCCCGCTGATGCTCAATGACGACTCGACAGACCTCTCTAGCCCTGCAGCGCTGCAACTCAGCCCGTAGGTCTGCCGTCGAGAGCCTAGTTGAGCGGCTATCAGCGTTCCACCGGTCAACAGTTGATGTATGCGACAGCGACACAAATGTCGACACCGCTCGCCTCCCGCCTTGTGGAGTCGCGTGGAGTGCAGCGACAACCAGATGGTCGACATCGCTTACCCACTGTTGGGTTGCCCCCTACAGGTCACCTGCCATCGGTGCGTTGCGGAGTAGTGCACGCGCTCCCAGGAGTTCACTTTCTGGGCTCGTCATCGGTGGCGTTGTAGCAACTGTCATGGCGGGAGTTCGCTGTGCCGTGTTGTGCAGGCCTGCAACCGGTGGAGTGGCTGCATGGCGACGCGATGGTCCAGATCTTCCCGCCCTGGAGCGGGACCCATCCCTAGGTGGGATGAACCTTGGTCCTCCCCCGCCGTCTACTGGCGAGGCTGTGGCCTGGAGGAGCTAGCATTGGAATGGGCGTTCACCATGCTACTGGTGAAGATCTTTGCAGCGAAAAAAGCCCCCTACCTGGCGCGCCAAATGTCGAGATGTCTAGATGACACCCCCCGGACCTGCTCGGAAGCAGCCCGCGGATGTTCGATGTATATTTGGGGGCTAGTCCTAATAAGATCGAATGCAGTGGATGATGAACGCAAGGGATTTACGTGGTTCGAGCTGTCGGAGCATAATACCCTACTC
Source organism: Tuctoria greenei (assembly GCA_036927565.1). Taxonomy (NCBI): domain Eukaryota; kingdom Viridiplantae; phylum Streptophyta; class Magnoliopsida; order Poales; family Poaceae; genus Tuctoria; species Tuctoria greenei. The sequence continues at coordinate 153,322,582 of JAYESD010000010.1, read as the reverse complement.
CACAATGGTTTGTATGTGTTGTATTGCTCAAGCATGTGTCGAGTTTCTCTGGGTCTGTCCCTGAGGACGGTCGCCCACCCATTCCTTTTATAGTCTAAGGCCTGGGCAGTTACAAGGTGGGCCCCAGGGCCCGACAGGTGTTCACGGGAGGTACCTAATCCTATCTAAGATCTGGGAGTAAATGCTATCTCCTGACAATGGCTTTAATGTGCCGCCTGGTGATTCCCTGCAGCAGGGCTATACATAGCCTCTCATGATGGTTGGACACATCCCGTCTGTCTTGTCGCGGCTGCCCATTCGTTCGTCGTACATAGCAGTTCGACACCGGCCAGTCATAACAGGACTAGACACTGACCCCTTGACTTATGAGTGCGCACCTCTGCTTACCTAGGGAAGGAGCGCGTACTTACTGCTTGGACACACTAAGCACGTCTTCCTTTACTGCAACCTCCTTCCACCCCCAGTAGTCGTTAACCAAGTGGCTGTGTCGGGGCCCGCTTCCGCAGGAAGGCCTAGGACCGGCGCTGCTGGAAACGTGGTTGCTCCGGTCCTACCTTCAGTGTGGATGGTCGGGCCCGGAGCTGCGGGACACGTGGCTGCGCCGGACCTCCCCTCAGCGGGGAGGCGGGTCCGGAGCTGCAGGACACGTGGCAGCGCCGGACCTCCCCTGAACAGGGAGGCGGGTCCGAAGCTGCTGGACACGTGGCTGCACCGGACCTCCCCTCCGTGGGAAGGCGGGTCCAGAGCTGCAAGACACGTGGCAGCACCAGACCTCCCCTCCGTGAGGGGGCAAGTCCAGATGTGCAGGCCCAGAGCTACGGGACACGTGGCGGCGCCAGTCCTGGCCTCAGCGGTGTGACCAGGGCCGGAGTTGCGGGGCACATAGCGGCTCCAGACCTTCCCTCTGCGGGGAGGTTGGTCCAGGAGCTGTGCGTCACGTGGCATCCTGGAGTTACGCCAGAACCTGCCTCCATGGGGGGCGGGGCCCACTGTGTCCTCTTCCTTGTATCTATGGGTACCCTGTCCGCCAGGTACCAACAAGTACTTTATTATCATTTGTTTCTGACAGACATAATTGTGGGATATTGAATTTAGTAGATTACGTTGGTGACACATGCATATGGGGTTCAAAGCAATACATTACATTGTGGTGTTCTACGTCGGACAATGTTGCAGTTCAGATAAAAACTGATGAACAACTTTTGGATTGGTTTGATCTTAATGTTGAGAATGGTGTTATGTGCATTGATGTTTATATCAAAGATTCTGATGGACCATTGCAATTTTCACCTACTAAACGTCGATGCCATCCTAAAGTGAGAGAAAAATTGATTGAGACATTGAGTACTACACCACCAAATATGAACTGTCCTGATGATACAATAATTGAGGAAGCAACAAATGAGAGTGCATATTCTGACACTGAATCACTTAGAGCTTTAAGTGATAGCAGCTATGATACTAATTTGGCTGCATCATCTGACTCTGATTTCAATTCCGAGGACTCTGATTTTGATCCAGATAATGAAATAGGTTATGAGGATGATGTGGATGATGTCTCTGTTTTTGCATATGATGTTGATGACCCATGTACCGATGTGGGTATGATATTCCCAGATACTAAACAGTGCAAGTCAGCAGTGCAACATCATGTCATTTTGAATGATCATGCTTTTGACACCATAAAGATGGATACTTCAATATTTACAGCAAAATGCAAGAGAGCAGATCAGGGCTGTCAATGGAGGTTTCATGCATCTACTAGCACAAAGAAGTACAGTGGTTGTAAGGTAAATTAGTATATGAAATGTTATTACCATTAATTTTTCTGACATGAGAAGTACTAATATTTTTCTTTATTTTTTGTGCAGGTTAAGACAAATGGTCCAAAGCACATTTGTGGTTCATTCAATAAGTGTGATGACACAATGGCATCAAACAAGTGGGTTGCTGATAGAGCGGTTGATTTGTTAAGGGATGATCCTACAATGGGACCAAAAGAATTGCAAGAAGAGTTAAAAAAGAAATACAAGGTACAAGTTCTATATGACAGAGTATTTAGAGGTAAGGAGAGGGCACTTGACATGATAAATGGGAAGTGGGATGATAGTTATGATTTGTTGCCTACTTATCAAGCTGAGCTTCTCAGATATATTCCTGGTAGCATTGTTGAGCTAGATATTGAAACTCATTCTGGTGACGTGTGTTTCAAAAGGTTTTTTGTAGCTCTCAAACCATGTGTTGATGGTTTTGTGGAGGTTGTAGACCCTATATTGCTATGGACTCCAGTCTCTTCATAGGAATGTCAAGAGGTCAGTTGGCATCAGCTGTTGCAGTAGATGATCATAATTGATTATTTCCTGTGGCTTATGGTGTGATAGTGACAGAGTCTAAGGAAAGTTGGATATGGTTCATCCAGAACTTGAAGAAAGCTATTAGTTCTCCTACAGGTTGAACTTCTAAGGATTTTTATCTTATAGTTTGTTTTTCTAACTTTTTATAACTTATACTAACATGATACTATTATGATATACAGGTTTGGTTATCATTACTGAAGCATGCAAAGGACTTGAAGAAGCTGTTCATCATGTGTATTCGGGTGTGGAACATAGAGAGTGCATGAGGCACTTGTGGAAGAACATGAAGAAGCACTACTATGGTCCACTTCTCTCGCAGAATATGTGGGCTGTCGCTAAAAGTTTCACATTGGAGAGATACAATTACCACATAGAGAAAGATAGAGGAGAAGGCTCCAGATGTCCTTGCATGGTTGGATGATCACCATCCATTTGTGCGGACAAGAAGCAAATTAACAGAACAATCCAAGGTAGATTACATCAATAACAACCTCTTTGAATCTATCAATAGTTGGGTGTCAAAAACAAAAGACCAACATATTGTCAACATGCTTGATAAGATAAGGCAAATGATGATAAATAAATTTGTTGTTAGAAACAATCTTATCAGAAAGATGCAAGGTACGATAATTCCTTCCATTATTCGGGATTTGAATGCTAAAAGTAAGGCTATAAAGGATCATGAGGTCTTAATATGTGGTGGTGTGACTGTTGAAGTAACTGTATCGACAATAAGGCATGCAATCAACATGAACCAAAAGACTTGTAGTTGCAGGGCATGGCAAGTAACTGGAAAACCTTGTAACCATGCTTTGGCTGTTATTGCAAAGCTTAGTAGAGAGGTGCAGATGGGGGAATTTGTCCATGAATTATTTTTTGTTGATATGTTGAGAAAGACATATGCAGGTGCTTTCAATCCAATGACATCCAAGCATCAATGGACGCGTGTTGATTTAGGTCACAAAATTCGCAAGCCTAAATTTAGAAGAAAACCAGGAAGGCTGAGAAAAACAAGAATCAAAGCATCTGATGAAGTTGGCACAAAGAAGAAACGACAATGTAGTGAATGTCATGAATTAGGCCATATAGCGAAGCATTGTCAAGGAGGTCCCACAAATAAAGAGAAGAGAATGAGACTTCCATCTTCAGAAAATGCATCAAAGTAAGTCTTTTAATTAAGTATGAAGCACAAGTAAGTTTTTTACATTTGATTGATATACACTTGTAAACTTATTCATTTTTACTCTCTAATGTAAAGTGCAAGTGAAAGAGGAACGGGAAGGGGAAGAGGAAGGACGAGAGGTGGAAGAAGAGGAAGAGGAGAGAGACTATCAACATTGCTTGGACTTTAAAGATTACTTTAATTATGTATTAGGTGTTGATTTTGTATAAACATGTGACGGTTGATATGTTACACTTTTTTCTGATTCTTATTGACTTACAAAATGTTTTTGTGACTCTATTTGTTGTTTTATTTTCTATGTTTTCTATCAACATATTATTGTTGAAATGTTATGTCAAGTGGAAAAATACTCTCAAAATGCTATTGAAATTTTGTGTGAACAGACTGAAATATTGTGTAGAGAATGCTGAATTATATAAATAATGTTGAAATATTGTATAAACAGTGCTGAAATATTTTTTAAATAATGTTGATATGTATAAATAATTCTAATGTGTTATGTAAGTAATTCTGAAAATATATTAAAAATATTGTTATAATATTATCAAATTTTACATACTAAAACAGGGGTAAAATCACAAATACAAATGAAAGTAGGGGTAAAATCACAAGGGTATTTTAGTCTTTTTTGTCATCTTTAACACCGTTAACACCCACTAATGGAATAGGGGTATACTTTGCCTTCGTTTAAAAAAAACAGGGGTAAATTCACAAACTTTCAATTTGGAGGGTAAATTCACAATTAGCTTTCAAAGTAGGGGCAAAATCACAATAGGCCCAATTTTTAAGGGAGGCGGCTCATGTTGTGTCGCTGTTCGGCTACTTTTCTCAGCAGCCAGGGGCAGTTCTATCAGCGATGGTCTACCTCTCCGCCTCCAGGTCGCCCTTCGCCGCGCGGAGCGCGTCAATCTCGTCTGCGTCGTGGGGCTTAGTGGTGCGGACCTCGCCGTTGATCCCGTACGGATCGAACTCGAACTCCGTGGCAGTAGCCTTGGTTGAGGAGGCGTCGATCCGGCTTGGCTTGCGCATGCGTGTCACAGAGCCGCTGCGCTCGGTACACGACAGGCCTCCGCCGCCCCTCCTCTCAGTCGTCGCCGTGCGTACCGTACATAGCCTTCTTGCTGCCATGGCGACCACGACCGGTTGGGCCATCATCCATCCATCGATGGCACGCCTGCTAGCCACGCCTCACCTCAAGCACCGTGGCTACCTGCCGCGTGCAGCGGCGACCCGACCGCCTTGAGCAAGTGCAGACGAATGTGTACGACAAAGGCGGCGAGCCGCGAGCGCGGGGAGCGGTACATGCTCCCGTTCGGCCCCACAACGGAGTTCCACCGCTACTCCATCCTCTGGACGCCCTCAGTCGTGGCCTTCTATGTTGACGACGTCCCCGTGCGCGAGGTCCGGCGGTCGGCGGCCATGGGATCCAATCGATGCTATCATGCATCTGCTGACGTCAGCATGACATCATGCTGAAGTCAGCAGCAACTGTGTCGTTTTTCATCAAGTTCCCACGTGCTGTTAGGTTACTCGGTAGCAAAAAAAAATTAGTGGTGTTGGCTCCCCTTTGGATTTGGGATGGAATTGACGTCTTTTGAGCGCCTTCGTTTTGGCTGCTTGTGACGTCTTGATCCATCGTTGATTCGGAAGCTTCGCCTCTGCCTCGTAAAAAAAAACTTAATGCTTGCACCACTTTTATTTTTGTGGCTCTTCCCGTCGTCCGCCGCTGCTTATTTTGCGCTCTCGCCGTCGTCGATCATCTTCTTCATGATGACTTCTTCTTTTTTAGGCCGGTATTTTAGTTGTGTGGTGTCTGGTACTTCTCAATTGCATCAATTACTGTGACTGAGTTCCTTGTATGCGTATACATATGTGTGGTCTACGACTTTGGACGTTGCTCACGGATGATCCCTGGTTGGTACTGGCCCTCGTCGTCGTGATTCACAACATCTTTGGAAGCTTGATTGACTTCGTCTTTCTTCCGCTGCGCCTGCCAGTTCTGTCGGCTCCAATTTTGTGACTTCATCTACTTCGATATTCTGCTCAGTGACACCACCTTTTGGATCATCTTTGTGTCTCTTAGCATGATTTTTAACTCTCCAAACTCAATGTTCTTGACGCACATTGAGTTTGAGGGGGGTGTTAGAGATATAATAGTAATATTATATTAGATGATATATTAGAGACTTATTTACATATTTGTCATCTTTGTACATCTATTTATAGAGGGCTCCGATCTTCTTAATAATACAACATATATTTGGAAGCCAGCTCATGGCTTGTTGACAGAAGAGAGCTAGTAGTAGTCTCTCATTGCTGCTGTCCTGACATTGGCACCGAGTTGATCATTCAAAATTGAGTGCCGACAATAAAATAAGCAAAATCTAGAAAGTGCGTAAAATATCATGACCTTCCTAAAATAATCGCAGTAGCAGTTGAGAGAGAGCATTTTTTTCTGCTGAGGATTTGATATCCTCTAAACAATCACCATACCACGACAAATGTCAGGAATTAGAAGAAAGTCGGATAAAAATTGTTTGGTTGAATACGAAGCTAGAGCATCGAGGAGCGAGAATTCCGAGAGGGGCTTGTATCAAACAATAAACTCAGGATATAAAAGTAGCAGTTTTTTTATGCTAGGTATTAGATAAAATTCAACAACGATTAAATTTGCCTTGATCCAGATCGAACACACGTAAGGTAAAATGGAGAGTTTTTTTTGTTATAGTAAAGCAATCAAAAATCATTGCAAGTTGTTCAACCCGTAGCTCACGTTGCCATGGTATGAAGATACGGATATCGCAGAATCCGAGCCGAACCCAGGTTGCAGCAGCTTGATCATTCCACTCTACGCAGTACAACGAACTGAACGAATATCAGTTTTAGGGCTTGAACCCAGATTAGAGATGTGTTTGCAGTATTTGTGTAGCACAAGAACCCATGCCATGATTTGAGGTGGCACAACGCACAATACCATGTGCTGGTATAAGGTACTCAATCTCTTGGACCGTACATCTAGTTTGTGATCCGTATATACTCCATTGTCTATTTGTAGTTAAACTAGAAATTAAGATACCACATGACAGTATTTTAATGCGTAAACAATTGATGACATATGCACCTTCATATTTCATAAGAGTAGTTTACAAAATCTAGCATCGCAATTCGCAAACTACTCAATGTGCATCAAAATAAAATTCTCTCACATTAATATATCAAGATATGAATACTATTCAAATCATTGTGACGTATTCCTACCTTTTTATTTATTTTTGTTATGCAATTAATTGCATAGTCTCTGTAATGTTCTTTTGCACTTGCACACATGATCAGTGAAAAACTTAGAGAAATATTAGAGATCCAAGAAATCAAACCAGTAACCTTTATCAAGTAGTATTATCAATCCATAAATTTCAAGGTAATTTTGCAGTACAACTATTGTACAAATTCGATTATATCCCTTTTAACTTGTACACAAAGTTAGAGCAAAAAATGGAAAACATATATGAGATGCGAGGAATCAAAACTGATATTTTTATCAAGCGCGCTATTATAATCAATTTTTTAATTGTTCATCTTTTGCAATTGCACACACAATTATTAGGAAAAAAAGAGTGCGGTAATGAGGAATTGAACTGTTAATAATATATTAGCGATCTATCCATTAGCTTCATCCTCAATCCTTTTTTCAGGTTCTTCCTCTTGTCTTCACTTTATCTCCACTATTACTCTAACCTTCAAGAGACTCGCATAGTATTCAAACGCTTATACAATTAGTATGATCTAAATCAAAATGACTCAATCCCTTTTCATAGTCCAGTGTTTTCTATAGACTCAAAAGTCTAATGAATGATCACAAATACATCATACTTATTCATCCTCAGTCTTTGAATCACTATATTATCTGAATCTTCATAAATATTTTTCAAATTTAATGAATTAAAATTTAAAACCATCAAAATAATCAAGAGAAATGCTATACTTCAGATGCCTGAAATCAAAAGGAAAACCAGACAACACTTTTGGGTCGTTGGATTGCTTTAAGATTAGTGCAGGTTTCCTATTTTACCCCATTCCTTTTTCTTCTGGCGTCCGACTCTTTTTTCTAACGCCCGACTCCCTGGCAACGCATCTTCCTCACGTTGCGGTGGGCGGTGCGGTTCCGTCGCCCGACTGAGGTAGCGCCAGCAGCAGCGACGCGAGAAGCGCTCGGCGGCAGTGCGGGTCAAGCTCGACGGCGGCTGCCGCGCTTCAGCGACGCGGCTGGTCGGAGACAGCAGCGATACAGCTGGACGACGCGGCTGCTTGGCGACGGTAGCGACACAGCGGGGCGGCGTGGTGGCCAGCAACAGCAGCGCCACAGCGGGGCGACGACACAACAGCGGCTGCCGGATCTGGAGAAGAAAGGAGGTAAGTTTTTTTAATTGTTAATATGTAATTTGTACAGTTATGTAAAATAGTCAAACAAATTTTTTGTGATCGAATAATTTATAGAATTAAGAGTTAATGTTTAATTACAAAGTTTAGTGATTAATTAAAGTAATTAGCTTTTAATTATTCTGTGACTGTTTTTTCCAAATTTATATAGACAGGCCCAATAATCAATCATGATATGACACCGAGATGTCCCCACCTGGCCACTAACAGCGTCATTGTGACGCCAGCGCACAACGCCCGTAACCGTGGGCCGCGCCGCGAGCCCAGTAAAATCCACCCCGCTTTTCCGTTCTCCCACCGCCCCACTCTTTCTCGCTGTACCCTTTCTCTCTCTCCCGTCCTCTCTCCGCCCGGATCTAGGGTTTGCTCGGCCTTCGTTCTTCTTGGGCCGAGCCCTAATCCTGCTGCACCGTCACCAACCAAGCCGAGCCCCCTCCCTGGTTTGGATCGCCTCGCCTCCGCTGCTCCTCGTACGTAAGCCCTCAAACTCCAAAGTTCTCCTCCTCCGGCCCGTCTTCTACCATGTTCCTACGCTAATCTTCGTCGATTGGATTGGACTGGTCTGGCTGCGGGGCTTAGATCTGGTTGCGATTTTTGTTTGGTTCCTGGGCGTGTTATGCTAGGTTCGTCGGATCCGTAGGGGTAGGGCACGCGATTTCGGGGATTGTGATGGCTTCAGATGGCTCTCGACTCGGCGCTATTTTTTCTTTTTGCAGCGATGTTTTCGACTGGGCTTTCTGAGTGCTCTGGTTGTTGCAAGGGGTTATACTATATCTTTTGTGAGCATATCGTGGCATGTTTTTAGTAGTCCTAGATTTCTGTATACTGTCCCTCTTTGTTACTCTGGTTTATGAGCATATCGTGGCTGTGGTACGGACAAGCTGCCGAAAACCTGGTTGAGTTTACTTTGCAGGAAATTACACAGGGTTCTACATGGCTCTAGGGTATTGCTGTCGTCTGTGAGGAATAAGGAGTAAACAGTTTGAATTGGTTCTTAGTGAAACAGTTCGCTGTGCATAGTCCTGTTCACCTATTCTAGGTAGAGAATGCTTGGTGAATTAAAGGCCTGTTTGGATGATGGCTTACTTGTCTAAGCCTAACTTAGTCACATGCCACATTTGTGGTGCGTTGAAGCTAACTAATATTAGCATGTGTTTGGTTCGCTACCATAACCTAAGCTTACACGCTTAAAAAATGTGGCATGTGTTTGACTTGTTATCATGACTAAGCCTAGGCAAGTGGCTAAGCTTAGGCGGTCGATTCGAGCACCACAGTTGAGGCAGTTTTTTTTAGGCAATGGAAGCAAAAATTGCCTAACTTCTGTGGCATACCTAACCTTAGTCAACAACCAAACGCCCGCCTAAAATAATGTGGCATGTCTAACATTAAGTTTAGGCAAGTTAGGCATTGAACCAAACATTACCCTAATTCTGCGAAATTTGAATAGGTTTTATATAAAGCAGCTAGAAAGAAAGAGAGTAGCTCATCCCAGTGCATATTGTGCCTATCTGAAGGGTCATGATGGTTGGATTATCGAAATGAGTTCAATGCCTGCAGCCTAGCTTTCTGCGACCTTGTACAAGTGTAACCGGTCTTTTAAGATAGGTAGTTCTGACAAACATGACTAATTTTGACTTGTGCAAAGGATGAGCAAACAGCAAAGTTATGTCGTGAAGAAGTTAGGTGCGAGCATTTTTAACATTTTATTCTATTAGTGGTTCATCTAGATCTTCTATTAAAGATAACTATGGAGTTCCTTTTTCCCTAGAACTAGCTTCATTTTCTGTTTTACTCCTCAGCATATCCAACTGCTTGCATTCATCATTTTATTTGCTTGGTTTGGTGAATTTAGTGCAGTTTTCTATTGTACTTCTGAATTCTGATGCGCGTGTAAAAATATTGCTAGCATCCATCTCATACTTCTATTATATTGCTAGCATCCCAGACCCCACAACGTGTGGGAGCCTTCGGTACTTTTACACCCTTTTTTTAATCCAGCTCATGCTTACAATATATTTCATACTTGAAATTGGTACACCTTCTGTATTGATAATGCTATCTCAAATAACTTTTGGGAAAGCCTTCACTGCTACTGATGTACAGTGTTATTAGTCGCAGACTAGGCGTGCAAGTGCCCCGACGTGGACGCCATGACCGGTCACCTCGCTTGGCCGGCCGTCGTCGCTGCTGTCGCCGCCAGAGAGGAGAGAGGGTGAGGGAGAAAATGATTAGGGTTAGGGGTAAGGAGTGGGGATAGTTATTTATATGCATCTGATCTGAAAAGAGGACCGTTGGATGAGATCAGACGGTTAACATCTATTGGGGTGAGTCCAGCCCAGCCTGACTTCTCCAGTGTTTGCGTCGCGTCCTCCGCTTCCGCAGCGGGCACCTGGCCGGTCGCCTATGCGTCCAGGCACCCATTTAGAACACTGGTGATGGATGACAAAGTTGTTATTTAGAGATTGACGGGTTTCTGTACCTTGGTACCGAAGAATATGGACCAACAATGGTATTCCGACGCAATACGGGACATGCCGTATTTGACTACTGGCCCAAGGCGGGACGCGACGCCCCGAGCCTCAACCACCAAGGTCGGGACGGGAACCCGCCCGAACCTGATCTTGGGAGATTGAAGTAGGCAGCGACATTCAATGGAAGTGCGTGGGTCAAAGTGGGCACCTTCATTATCGAAAGGACAACCGCACTCAACCTAATCCTAACACAAGCCACAGTCCCTGCTAATGTCTTCCTCACCCCGTCCCGTTCTATACAGCGGTAGATGAAGCGCCGCAGTACAGCACAAGCAATGTTGTGGATCAACGCCTGGACAACTAGGCGCCTAGGCGAGCATCGGGCGGGGGAGGGGGGCGGGGGCGTGGAGGCAATGCCCGACCCAATAAAATCTTTCTAACCCTAAGGGGTTTTCCCCAAATCATCGAGTCGTCCAATCTGGTCTGCTCGTCCCCTGCCTTCGTCTGATCCGCACGCTCCCCTAGCTTCTTTCGCTGCACAGCGCCTCCCGTCCTTCGCCGTCTGCCGCGCCTTCCCTTCCTTCGTCCGCCGCGGCGCATTGCACTGCACCCCACGTCCTTTGCTCGTCGTGCCGCGCTCTCAACCTTCGTCCGCGCCCAATGTCGCCCCCACTTGTCGTCGTCTTGGTGCCGCCAAGTCAGGCGATCGACCATGGCATCCAGGTTGGAGCGCCTGGATGCATAGGGACGCCTAAACAACGCTGGGCGCAGGCTGGTGACAAGATCGAAGCAGGTGCGGTGCCAACTTCTGCGCCCCGAGCTCGGCTTGAGGCAAGCACGAAAAACCCGCCGGAGAGATAAGGAACATTGTACACCCTACCCCATTTATGAGGAACCGGGGTAGATAGAGCGTTTGAACAGGACGATTAGATAGGACACCCTCGAGCCGGCTATAGAAGGGCCCCGAGGTTTCTTCCTCAGACAGGTGACGACGCAAAGAACACACACTTGTAACCCTTGCAACCATGCACCCCGAGCTAACAAAGAGCAAGGCAACGACTGAAACTGGACGTAGAGCATTTAAGCGCGGATACACAATACAAGTCTGTATCCGAACAATGATAGGGATGCTGTTGTAGTCCAGTTAAATCTTATCATAAATGGTACATATGTTTTTTTGTTTTGTTGTGACAACTTTGTTTTTTTTTAATCTCGGCTCAAGTTTAGGATATGACTACTTTAGATAACTAATCCTTTTTCAGTTGTTTGTTTCGATTTGGCAGTCTCTGTGGGCTCCATCAGCTTACATCTTTTAGAATGGATGAACTAAATAGCAATGGAAGTGCAATGGTGCTTGTTGGCAGTGATATAGTTGATGGTAATGGGGTGATCCATGGCGATGATCTGGTTCATGGTGGCGATATGATTCATGGTAATGAGGTTTGCCATGATGTGATGATTCAAGGTAATGAGATAATCCAGGGTAATGAGATGATTGCGGTTGAGGAGTTGATGCATGGTAATGAGATTGCTCATGTTAATGGCATGATGAATGGTCATGATATGATTCATGGTAATGAGTTGATCAGTGCTGAGATGACCCCACAAACCTCATCAAGGCGTCGAAGGAAGAAGTCACTAGTCTGGGAGCACTTCACTATAGAAGCCATGCCAGGGGGGAGCTCCAGAGCATGCTGCAATTTGTGCAAACAAACTTTTGCATACAGTTCTGGCACAAAAATTGCAGGCACTAGCCATCTAAAGAGGCACATCACCCTTGGTTCGTGTCCTGTTATGAAAAACGGCGAGAGGAAGCGGACACTGACTTCAGCAGCAGGCACTGATAATGACGGTGAGGGTACTATTGAACGCCCTACTAAGAGACGCTACAGATATACTGGATTTGCTAATGCAACTTTTGATCAGGACCGTAGTTGCTCATATCTGGCAAAGATGATCATTCTTCATGACTACCCACTTCACATTGTTCAACAACCAGCCTTTACTGTTTTTATTGAAAGCCTGCAGCCCCGTTTCAGGGTCTCAGATGTTGAAACAATTGAAGGAGAGGTGTATGCTGTTTTTCAGAAAGAGAAGCACAACTTGATGCAGGCATTTGGCACTATGCCCGGAAGGATCAGCCTCACTATAGGACTGTGGACAACCAGTCAGACTCTTGGCTATGTTTCACTTGCAGGGCAGTTTATTGATTCAGAGTGGAAAGTACACCGAAGAATGCTTAACTTTATGATGGTTTCTTCTCCTCATTCAGAAAATGCACTTAGTGAAGCAATTAGCATGAGCCTTTCTGACTGGAACATGAAGGACAAGCTATTTACCATCACACTGGATAGCGAGTGCTCCTCTCATGACATCTACAGTGCCAATCTCAGAGATCATCTCTCCAACAAGAATAATCTGATGCTTAAGGGACAACTGTTTGTTGTGAGGTGCTACAGCCATATCCTTAATGCATTAGCAGAGGACGTGATTGCTTCAATTCACGGTGTCGTCTACAATATTCGTGAAAGCATAAAGTACATAAAAGCTTCTCCTAACTGTGAAGAGAAGTTTGCTGAGATTGCTCTGCAGCTGGAGATTCCCAGTACAAAGACCCTTTGTTTGGATGTTACAACCCAGTGGAACACAACCTATCTGATGCTGCTGGCTGCCTTGGATTACAAGCAGGCATTTAGTACACTAGAGACATGTGATGATAATTACAATGAAGGACCTTCAGCTGAGGACTGGAAGAAAGTTGAGGCTGCTTGTAATTACCTGAAGCTGCTCTATGACTCTGCACACAGCATCATGGCTGCAGCAAACCCAACTTCAAATATCTTTTTCCATGAAGCTTGGAAACTTCAGCTAGAGCTAGCTAACGCCACAGGACACGAAGATCCAATTTTTAGTAGCATTGCCAAAGATATGCATGAGAAATTTGACAAGTACTGGAAAGATTGTAGCCTTGTGTTAGCCATTGCTGCTGTCATGGACCCACGTTTCAAGATGAAGCTTGTTGAGTTCAGTTACTCCAAAATTTATGGTGTTGAGGCTACAAAGTATGTTAAGGTGATCGATGATGCTGTGCATGATCTGTATAAGGAGTATGCGGCTCAGCCACTGCCGTCGACTCCGGCCTATGTTGAACAAGGGGAAACTAATAATGGATCTGCCAATGTGAATAACACACACGGAGGTGCCCCTTCCTCTGGTGATGGGCTTGTGGACTTTGATATGTACCTTTCTGAGATTCAGAGTAGCCAGCCCTCAAAATCTGAACTGGAACAGTATCTGGAAGAATCCCTCACTCCCCGAGTCCAGGAGTTTGATATTCTGAAATGGTGGAAGCTTAATACGGTCAAGTTTCCAATTCTCTCTAGACTGGCGCGTGATATTTTGGCCATCCCTATGTCCATGGTAAGCAGTGGGAGTTCTATGTTCTCTAAAATGACCCGTGAGCTTGATGACTACAGGAGCTCTCTCCGTCCCGAGATTGTGGAGGCACTTGTATGTGCGAAAGACTGGCTTCAGTATTCACCTGCTATGACTGAGGGGCCAAGCACAAGCTCTGCACTTGTCAAGGCAGAAGGGGTATCATAGGTCGCCAAGTAGTCAACTCTTCGCTGAAGCATGAATCTATCCTGCTCATTTCGTATATTTAACTCTAGGAGTATTATAGTTTGATGCAGACTGATTGTGAGTTATGCATAGGCAGTGTCACTGCCGTTTTCTTAAAAAAAAAAAAGAGAAAAAAAAAGAAAGACTGATTGTGATGTGTTTCAGTACTGGATGTTCATTTGAATGTCTTATCATACTAACTTTGTATCCAGTCAGTTCACTGACTATTAGCGTGTTGTGCCAGTTAATTGAATCATGGGTGCATCTTTTAGTTATGCGTGTATTAGTGATCTTGCCTAAGATGAATGGGCACCTCGCACCTAGACTCGGTCAGGTTTGTGAAGCTGTAGTTTGCATTGGTAGGTATTGAAATATGATTTGTGCTCTCCGGAGGTACTCGATCGTAAGCTCACAATATGTTTGCTGTTGTAAAGACTTCAAATGAGACCTGGCCTTGCAAATCTCCCACAAAACATGAGGACGAGCTACCGCTCAAGTGACGAGCGCAGAGCGTTCGTTCTTGGGATCGGCACTGGTGCCTCACCGGAGTTTATCCTCAACTAGAATTCTAGATTCGTGGGCATTGGTGCCTTACTAGGGTTTATTCTCAAATAATATTTAGATGTCTTTTACGCATAGAGTCACGAAATAGGAACGCTGTTTTTGCATGGGATCCTGGTACGTCCAGCGATCTCTCAAAATATACGGATATAGAAGCTTAGTTAGATATAGGGTTGAATGGATGTAGCCATGTAGGTGTGCAAGTAATATGAGCGAATACGTACGCATATGAACATATACGAAAGAGAAAAAAAAAACGCCCACAAAACACTGGTGCTCACCCGATCTAGATCTCGGAGACTACAAAATAAGGCTGTCTACAGCAGAGGAGGCAAATGCAAAATTATTCCTCAAATGCCTCTTCCTCTCACTTTTCACTCTCTAGACGAGCCATACCAGATTTGTATTTTGCGTCCTGGCATCCTCCGTCCGCAAATATACCGGCGCTGGACGAGCGGCACATCTTCTGTGGACCGTCATCTTCGTCGCGTCTTCTTCCTCGATGATTTCCGCCTTTCCTCCGTCCACGATCTCGAGCAGGTGACGCCGGCCGCTGCCGCTCTTGACTCGCCGCGCGCCGGCGGCCGCCGCCGCTCTCGCCTCGTCGCGCAACGCCAGTCGTCGCCGTTCCCACCTCGCTGCGCGACGCCGGCTGCTGCTGCTCCCGTCTCGCCGCGGCAAAGGAAGTCTCTGTGGATGTGGGCTTGGAGAATGCACGAGGCAAGATAGATGGAGATGGAGATGTGTTCTGTTGGAGATGTGGAAATTTTGCCAATCGAAAAACTACTGCAGCAGTGAGTAAAATTTCAAATAGAGCACAATTTTTGTATATCATTGTTGGAGATAGCCTAACACCAGCAATATTGAAGCCTGACGCGCACCAACAAACCCCCAGATCTAGCAAGGTCCAGCGCCAATTGGGTGATCGATGGATCCAAGTATCTAACGGTGCCGGAGTACAAACTAGCTCGCGTCTGCGCCACACGCGGACAGCCATCACAAATCTGCCGGTGCTGGGGCTGGCCTTAGCGCTCGTCTTTAACTTGCGCTAACTCACTGAGCCCATTACTCAGCTCACCTACTCCAGATCTCATGGCGCACCGGCGATGCCACCTCACCGCTGCCATGCTCGCGGTGTGCCTCCACGTGTCCTCCTCCTCGCGCTCTGCGCCGTCGGCCCACGGCGCGAGTCCCGTCACCAAGGCGTCGCCGGCGGGCGGCAACAGCACAGCACCAGCAACAACACGGCGGACAACGAGTACCTGGCGCCGCACAACCAAGCGCGCGCGGCGGTGAGCATGTCCCCGCTGCGATGGAGCGCGGATCTGGCTGCCGCGCGGGGAAGGTGGTCCAACTCCAGCTCCAGCAGCCGGGCGGGTGCTCGTTCGCGGACATGGACGGCAGCCCCTACGGCGCGAACCACGGGTGGGCGAGCTACCGTGCGCGCCCCGCCGAGGTGGTGGCGTCGTGGGTGGCGCAGGGCGAGTACTACAGCCACGCCAACAAACACGTGCGCGGCGGGTCAGCAGTGCGGGACGTACACGCTGGTGGTGTGGCGCCGCACCGCCGAGGTCGGGTGCGCGCAGTCCAGCTGCGCCGTCGGCGCCATGCTCACGCTGTGCCTCTACGACCCGCACGGTAACTGTTGGTAAGCCGAACCGTTTTATCTATCCTTAGTTGCATTGTATATTTGCTTGAAATATGTATTAGTTGCTTGCATGTAGAATGGGTCATCCGAACTTGTGGGCATGAGCACCGGCCTGTGGCTGCCATGACGCACGAACTGGTCAGGTGACCGAGTCTACAGCGTGTGCATGCAAGAATAGCTGAGCGTGAGTACGTTCATTGGTTCTCCTGATTTGTAAGCATGTTTACTTGTACTACCACCGAATATTAATAGAAGATGCATGAGAAAAGGCTGCTCAGTTCGCAGCGCAAACTCCAGTGCGTTATCTGTTCTTCCTCTGTTTTGTGTCCAACTCACTTGTGTGTGCGTCCAGGCCAGCGGCGATCCTAACATTTGGCATCAGAGCGACAGTTGATCGATGGCTCCCGCTCTCCTGTCGATGGTGACGGTCGTGGCCGGTCACCTCAGCGTAGACCGCGGGGACTACACGGCGGCAATCGCATCGTGGTGGAGCGGGTGGTGGAGAAAGTTGCGTCGGCGGGTCCGGCGAACTATCCGCTACTGACGAAGACCAACTACAACGATTGCTCATTGCTGATGAAGATCGAACTTGAGGCTCGACTGCTCTGGGAGACAATTGATCCCGGAGATGTTGACTTTCAGGTGGACCGCATGGCTGTAAGGATCGAATGCCCAAGAGGGGGGGGGGGGGTGAATTGGGCTTCTTTAAAAGATCTAAGCAATAAAACTTAATTCCTAAAAGCCCAATTCCCTACGCAAACTATTTATGCATTCAAGCAAAATAGGAACTTTGCAGAATTTAAAATGCATAAACGTAAGGGAAAGGAGGGGGATGCAAACTCCCGAGGAGACATGAGGTTTTATCCCGTGGTTCGGCAAGATCGTCAAGATCTTCCTACATCCACATTGTGGCACCCACCAAAGAGTTTTGCCACACCCAAGTCACTGAGACGAGGGATCTTCACTATTCCTCTCTGTTTGCCAACCTCGGCAAGGTGGAGCTCAAGCCTTGTACAACTTCGACCCTCCGGGCTTCCACAAACGCCTTGGCAAGCTCCGAAAGTCTCCTCATATTTACAAACACCAAGGGCACTCCCTTGAGGCTCTCACTATCCTAGAGAGTCCACTCACCCAGAATGGAGGCACACAAGCTCTCTCTGTAGCTAGTTCTAGCCTAACTCTTGGTGTATAGGTGATCGAAATGATGTGGAAGTGATTGCTCTTGTCTTGAACGCTTATGGATGTGTTGATAGTGTCTGGTAATCAAGACTTGGCGAAATGACAGGATTAGGGGGTATTTATAGCCAGCCTCCCCGAAATAGCCGTTGGAAAAGTAGGCTGACAGAACTTTACTGTGAACATCGGATGATCCGATGTCTCCCCTTTAGTTATCATCGGTCAAGTTTACTTTAGCTGACGTCATTGTGTCAGATATGACCGCTGTTAGACCGATGTTGCTCC
This sequence comes from Tuctoria greenei, assembly GCA_036927565.1. Lineage (NCBI taxonomy): Eukaryota > Viridiplantae > Streptophyta > Magnoliopsida > Poales > Poaceae > Tuctoria > Tuctoria greenei. Next base: position 153,304,843 of record JAYESD010000010.1, on the reverse strand, counting down.
TGTCTTCTCATTGGATGATCCGGTGGCTCTTCCTCCAGAATTGACTCAGACTTGATGCTTACTGGAGTGATTGACCGATGTGTATATTTCTGTACATCGGATGATCCGGTGCTACACTTGGTCCAATGATATTGCAAACTGTACTGATGGACTGATGTAGATGAGCCATTCACATCGGATGATCCGGTGAGTGCTTTGTTCTGAGGTCTTCTTCTTCAGCTGAACCAACTCGACCGATGTGTATATTTCTGAAACCATCGGTGGACCTGGTGAGTTGATTTTGTTTGCTTCGAGTTGTTTCTAAGTGATTTTGTATCTTGCTCGATTGACCTCTTTGATATTTGTTGCAAAGGCATTTCTGATGATCTTCAAGCATTGAATGTAGTCAATTTAAAGTTGGATGATTTTGACATAAGAGCTTTCACTTCTTGTCTTCATATAATTGATTTGATCTCATAAATTGATTGTATATGGGTCTCCAATGACATATTGATTTCATTTGATTGAGTGATTATGGGGACCTTGCATTCACAAATTCATTAGTAAAATCCAATGGTTGTCATTAATCACTAAAACCGTACCTCATGGTGGCCTAGATGATTTCAATCTCCCTCTTTTTGGTGATTGATGACAAAACAGCGATTAAAGCGCAATAGTAATGAATTTGATAGAATGAAACTTAAACGGATATGTAATGAATACAAGATTATCACACTTAAAATTTGAAGGCTCAAAATCAAGTGATCACAAAATATAGATAGACATCAAATAAGCTCAATCGATTAATAACTTAAGAGTACTTAATAAACATCAAATGAGTAGCAAAAGTATCAAATTACACAAGATAATATAGATAAACTCCAAATTACAAAAGGACTCCCCCTATAGCTAGGACACTCCCTCCGAGACTAAGCTCTCCTCCCCCTGACTCCTCTAACTCTTCTCCCCCTTTGGCATCAAGACACCAAAAAGGGATCCGAGTGCCTAAGGACCCTGAGTACTAGGCGCGATGACGAACTGGTCACCGTCGCTGTCGTCGGAGCTACTGCCTGGAGTAGTGGAAGGAGCTGTCGGAGCCGTAGGAGCTGTCGGAGGTGCCTGCTGGGTAGGTGCTGCTGGAACAGGGGCACTAGCGACGGATGCCGGCGTCTGCTGGAACAGTGTCGTGGCCGGCATCGGAGAGTGAATCGGTGCGCCCGAAACCAGTAGTGGAGACATGCTGATGGAAGGGATCGGCGTAGTCAGCATCGGAGCTGCAGCTGGAGCCAGGACTGGTGGTGGTGGAGCAACTCCTGGCAGCTGCGACGGGAGGGCAATCCTGGTGTGGGTGTAGAGGTTGGTGATCAACCCCAGAATGCCCATCGTCGCCTGCTGCGTCTGCTGCTGCTGGTCGAGGGAGCGCTGATGCATCTGGTCGATCAGCCCCGTCAGCCGGTCAGTGTCCTCTCGCCTCTCACAGGCGATCTGACGCTGCATCTCCTGCTGTTGTTGCTGGAGCTCCAGAAGTCGTGCGACCTGCTACGCTCGGGCCTGCTCAGCTGCAAGCTGGTCCAGGCGCTGCTGCTCAACCATCTGTTGCAGGAGCGAAGTGAGCTCTGACGGCTGAGTGACCTATGCCTCACTGACGGGGGGTGGAGTAGGTGGTGGCACTGTAGAGCCTCCAGCCTCCGCGTCGTGCTGCCTGGGTGAGGGTGGAGGTGGAAAGTACTCCTCGACACTGTCGTTGGTGTCGCTCTCGGACCAGATGTGCTGCAAGTCCTCACCCTGTGCCTCTGCCTCAGCTAGCCTCTCATCCTCCTTCTCCAAGTCCGACCAGTCCTCCTCAGATAAGCGTGCACGGACCTGACGCTCGACTGGACGGCCAAGACAGCAGTCTCCAGGAGTTGGGGCACGGTAGTGACCGAACTGTGTGACACTCTCGTCAGTGAGACGGTCATGCACGGCGGACTCCTCAGGGACCATCATGGAGAGCAGGTAGCTGATCCAGTGTCCATACACGAGCTACCTCATCATCCCCACTCCATTTGTGATCACGTCCTCCATCTCGCATATGAGGACGTTCACTATGTCGAACTCCATCCCGTTCATGATGTAGAACAGGAGAGTCTGTTGTAGGCTAGTGAACCCCTCCAAGTAACCTGACCTCGGGAAGAGCGTGCGGCGCAAGGCAAGGTGCACTGTGCGCGCAGCTGGAGTCAGCAATGCCGGTACCCTCGGCTGGTCAGGAGAGAAAGTAGGACCAAACAAAGAGCAGATCTCCTCCAGAGCTGGTGCCACTCCTCCAGTGAGCGGCCTCCTCGGCGGGTCTGCCTGACCATATACTCTCTCATGCACGCAAGTGTCGTGCAGGTCCACGCCTAGCAGCTGTGCCAGTTTCTTCCTCGTCAAGTGGTAGTGTTGTCCCATGAACATGAAATCAATCGACCTGCGGCCCTCAAAGACGTATAAGGTAGCATAGAACACGCGTACCCAGTCCTCCACATAAGCACTCCTCTCATAGGACATCAGGTGCACCAGCCCTCTGTACCTCTCAAAGTATGGGCGAATCTCTGTCTCTGCTGTGAGGGCAAGCTGATGCCAATCCAAAAAGTTGTGCTGGAACAACTTGTGGCCTCGGCGTCTGTAGGTCTCGTAGAGGGACGCTTGCGTCATAGTCCAGAAACAACTTTCCACAAGAGCTTCTCTGGGCTGCGGGTACCACTCCTCAAGCAACACACTCCACCTGAGTCTGCGGAGCTACTTTGCCTTCATCTTCCGGTAGTCAGTCAACCAGACTCCTTCAGCGACATGGATAGTGGTGTCCATCTCGTAGATGGCTCGCTGGGCCTCCCTGTCCTCACGACGATCGGCAGCCGTCGGTCTTGGACGTGGTGCTGCCGGGGGATGTCCCCCACGGGTCCGTGCTGAGCGCCGGCGGACAAGTGGCTCTTCCGGCTCTTCTTCGGCCTCGGAGTCATCGATCACAGGAGGCTGCCTCGTACGAGCCTCACGGATCCTTAGTGATCCCCCTCGGCCACGCTCACGCTCCTCGGTGGCGCGAGCGTCCATCAATGCCTTCTTCTCCTCCTTCGACAATTTTTGCTTCTTCGCGGCTGGCTCCGCGATGGCCTTGCCCTTGTTCTTCTTGTCGTGAGCCATTGCGACCGGGCGCGTGAACGGAGTCGACGACATCGAACACACGGAACGGCGATGCGGAGATCGACGCGGTCGGAAACCCTAGCGACAACAAAACGGTGACCGTTGAGAGTGGTGGTGGTGTGGCTGGGCGGCGGTGGTGCGCGAGCGGTGGTCGGCGGCACAGGAGGGGCGGCGGCGGCGCTTGGGTGGAGCGGCGGCGGCGCTTGGTGATGGAGGCGGCGGCCTTGGGCGGCGGCGACTGCAGTGGAGGCGAGTGGCGGCGGCGACGATGGTGTTGCGGTGGTGCGACGACCGTAGGCGGCGGGCGGCGACGGGCGGCAGCGGCCGGAGGGCGGCGGCGGTGGCGCAAGGGCGAGTGAGGTCGGCGGCGGAGGTGCGTGGCGGCGTCGGGATCGGGAGAGAGAAGGGAAAAAGGTGAACGGGCGTTTAAATAGTGGGTCCCAAACCCTAGCCAACTTTTTAACATTGGATGGACCGATGTTGAACAATAGATGCATCGGTCGAATGTCGCAGTAAGGGTTTTCAGAAAAGTGCCGTTGACACCGGATGGACCGACGTTGAAGGATGGGAGCATCGGTTGGCACAGTAAGGGTATTCAAAAATGGAATGTTGACACCGGATGGTCCGACGTGGGATGAAGTAGCATCAGTGGAATTTGCAACAGCTCCAGAATTGTGAACACCGGGTGGACCGATGCTTTTCAGGATGAACTCGTCGGTTGATTTGTCACACTAGACAGAACTGACTCTTGGAGATTGAACACTAATTGATCCAATGAGAGATTGACCTAGGCATCGGATAATCCGATGAGAACAAAACAGCAACATCCTATATATGTCCTTTGACCAAACAAACAAGCAAAGAGAAACACATGTCTTAGGACTTTTTGGGCAACCCCTTACCCCTCAAAGATACTAATATGCCAATAACTATGCTAGGCCTTAAAGCAAATGGAACATCGAGAAAAATAGGAGGAAATTATCCAAATAAAATATAAAGCTCATGCTTTGTGAGGTAGAGTATGAAGACTTCTATCTCTTTAGAGCATGTTCCTCTAGGCATTAACGCACCTAACATTTTGTTCTTTCCACCTTATATGAGTTGAGATATTGCATTTCAAACAAGTCTCTTTCTCATGAAGTGGGTTCCCCTTTGTGACAATCTACCGTATGCAATGCCAAACATTTTATAATGCAAGAAATTATAAGTCTATATGGCAAGCATCATGCAAGGCATAAAATAAATCTATCTTGCCAAATTTGAACCTTTCAAAGGCTTCTTCAGGGAGAGCCACTCTCCAAACCTTGGGGAAATCCAAAAGAACCTCCATCCCAAGCTAACCCTTGCTCACTCCTATCCTTTGAGAGTTAGGTAAGACCTATATGAGATGCATTCTTACATGACGTTTGTTGCATCTAGCACATTTAACTCACTTCTTAGCCTAGAAAAAGTTTTCTCATCTAGTGGTTTAGTGAAGATATCCGCCAATTGTTCTTCGGACCTAACACCTCGCAATGATATGTCTCCCTTAGCTTCATGGTCCCTCAAGAAATGATGGTGAATATCAATGTGCTTAGTGCGGGAGTGTTGAACGGGGTTTTTAGCTAACTTAACCGCACTTTCATTGTCACAAAGGAGAGGCACACAACCAAGTTTAATACCAAAGTCCAAAAGGGTTTGTTTCATATAAAGAATTTGGGCACAACATGCACCAGCCGCTATATATTCCGCTTCCGCCGTGGACAAAGCGACGGAATTTTGCTTCTTGCTAGACCAAGATACTAGGGAACGCCCAAGCAAGTGACACCCACTGGAGGTACTCTTGCGATCCACGCGGCATCCGGCAAAGTCCGAATCCGAGTATCCCAAGAGGTGGAATTTTGCACCTTTAGGGTACCACAAGCCCATACTAGGGGTATGCTTAAGATACCTAAGTATCCTAAAGACCGCCTTCCTATGCGATTCTTTAGGTGCCGCTTGAAAGCGAGCACACAAGCATACACTAAACAAGATATCGGGCCTAGATGCGGTAAGATAAAGCAATGAGCCAATCATAGAATGGTAGTTAGATTGATCAATAGGTTTACCGTCCTTATCCGCGTCGAGATGACAATTTGTTACCATTGGAGTGCTTCTTGAGCTACAATCTCCCATCTCAAATTTCTTCAAGAGGTCCTTGGTGTACTTCTCTTGATAGACGAAGGTCCCCTCTTGAATTTGCTTGATTTGAAATCCAAGGAAGAAGTTGAGTTCTCCAATCATTGACATCTCGAATTCCCTAGACATCATTTTGCCAAACTCATGGCTAAGAGCTTCGTTAGTTGAACCAAAAATAATATCATCAACATAAATTTGACAAATAAACAAATCTCCGTTGATGTCTTTGGTGAAGAGTGTAGTGTCCACCCTCCCGATCTTGAATCCTTGCATGATAAGGAAATCCCGTAGTCGTTCATACCACGCTCTGGGTGCTTGTTTGAGCCCGTAGAGCGTCTTGTGCAACCTATACACATGATTAGGATTCCTCGGATCTTCAAACCCGGGAGGTTGTTCAACATAAACAAGCTCGTTAATGTAACCATTAAGAAAGACACTTTTCACATCCATTTGATAAAGTCTAATATTATGATGTGAAGCAAAAGCAAGGAGTATACGGACGGCTTCTAGCCGGGCGACCGGGGCAAATGTCTCCCCAAAGTCTAATCCTTCAACTTGTGAGAACCCTTTGGCCACAAGTCTTGCCTTGTTGCGGACCACAACGCCATTCTCGTCTTGTTTGTTGCAGTACACCCACTTTGTTCCGATGACCTTCTTGTCCTTGGGTCGCTCCTACAACACCCAAACTTCATTGCAGATGAAGTTGTTGAGTTCTTCTTGCATGGCCATCATCCAATTTGGGTCTTGGAGTGCTTCCTCAATGTGAATGGGTTCTACACACGAAACAAACGAGTAGTGCTCACAAAATGAAGCGAAATGGCGAGAACGCGTACTTACACCCCATGACGGACTTCCAATGATTTGGTCCATCGGATGCGCCTTGGATATGCGTTCATGCCTCATAAGTGGTTGTGAAGCACTTGGCGAAGGTGATGCGTGTTGCTCCTCTTTTGGTTGGACTTGATCATAGACTTCTTCTTCTTCTTGATGTTGTTGTGCTTGTGAGTCTTGAGTCGGCAATGGATCATCCTTCTCCTCTTCGTCAACTTGAGGCGCCATGGAGGTGTTGATGTTGGGACTTGACACTCCCCCTTGATCATGGCCCTCCTCAACTTCGGGCTTGATATCTCCAATGGTCATGTTCTTCATGGATTCTCGTAGAGGCTCGTCATCTATTTCATCATGACCAAAATTCTCCTCTTGTGAGCCATTAGATTCATCAAACTCAACATCACAACTTTCCTCATCTAAACCGGAGGTTTGGTTGAATACTCGATATGCTTTTGAGTTTGATGCATAACCAAGAAATATGCCAACATCACATCTTCTTTCAAACTTATCGAGCCTTTTCTTGCGGTAGATGTAGCACTTGCATCCAAAGACTCGAAAGTAGGAGATGTTGGGCTTTCTCCCAATGAGAAGCTCGTACGGGGTCTTTTGAAGTAGTCGATGGAGATAGACCCTATTTGCGGCATGGCACGCCGTGTTGATTGCTTCGGCCCAAAACTTCTCTGACGTGCTGTAGTCATCAAGCATTGCTCTCGCAAGAGTGATGAGTGTCTTGTTCTTCCTTTCAACGACACCATTTTGTTGAGGGGTGTATGTGGCCGAAAATTCATGCTTCACGCCTTCACGGTCACACCACTCCCCAATGTTGTAGTTCTTGAATTCGGTGTCGTTGTCACTCCGGACCTTGATGATGGGAAGTTGAAATTCCCTTTGAGCGCGGTTGGCGAAGGTCTTGAACACTTCCGGAGTTTCACTCTTGTCACCTAGAAATAGAGTCCAAGCATAGCGAGAGTAGTCATCAACTATAACAAGACAATAGAGGTTACCGCCAAGGCTTTGATATGTGGACAGTCCGAAGAGGTCCATGTGGAGTAGCTCAAGTGGCTTGGAGGTTGACACCATTGTCTTCATTGGGTGGTGTGAAGCAACTTGCTTCCCGGCTTGACAAGCGCTACAAAGCTTGTTCTTCTCAAATGTGACATCCTTCACGTTGGTCACCATCCCAAACTTGAATGACTTCTTGAGTTTGCTCATCCCTATATGTGCTATGCGTCGGTGCCATAACCAACCCAAGCTTGTCTTAGTGAAAAGACAAGTGGTCAAGCTAGCATTCTTGTTGGAGAAGTCTACTAGGTAGAGATGTCCATGCCGAAATCCTTTGAAGACTATGTCTTGGCTTGTTTCACTACTCACAACAACATCATTTTTGCTAAATGTGCATGTTAGTCCAAGATCACATAGTTGTGCAATAGAAAGTAAATTAAAGCTAAGTGACTTAACGTACAAAACATTAGAAATGGATAAATCATTTGAAATAGCAATTTTACCTAACCCAATTACCTTTCCCTTAGAGTTATCACCAAAGGTGACTTGTTCATGATTGTCGGGGTTTTCTATGGTGGTGAACATACCATCATTGTCGCTCATATGTTGGGTGCACCAGCTATCGAGTACCCAATGCTTTCCTCCGGCTTTGTAGTTCACCTACACACATGAATTCAATTTTTAACTTTAGTCACTCAAGCCAACTTAGGTCCTTGTATGTGTGATACAAGTGTCTTTGGGACCCAAAGTTGCTTGGGGAGCTTCCCCTTCATGTCCTTCATGTCTTTGCCGATGAACCTAGCCTTCACCTCGCCATCTACTTTACTTAAGAGATAATAGCGATCATTGAAAGTAGATTTGTAATTAATAGGCAATTTTGGAGAAGGTCGGTTAGTAAGAGGACACTCCCTTGTGTGGTGACCGGTGACCTCACAATGTTGGCAATAAGAACCAACTTCCTTGATGAAGCTTGTTCTTAGCTCCGGTGAGGGCACCTTTCCTTTGTTAGGCACCGGGAAGGATCCAAGTCCTCTCTTATTGAAGGCCTTTGCTTGTTGGAAGAGTATTTCCTTATGTTTGACTTCCCCTTTTGAAAGTCTAGCCACACTAGTGCGGAGACTCTCAATTTCTTCCAACAAGTCCTTCTCCCTAGCATTTGCTTTCAAAGGCAAAGACTTGTTCAAGGCATTAGTGACATGAGAAGTAATGGATATCCTATCATTAAGAGTTTGCTTCTTTGTATTTTTCAATTCTTGATCAAGCATGTCATGAGCAAGGTTAAGTGTTTGATGTTCTTGTACTAACTTGTTGTGCTCTTCCAAGAGTGTTTGGTGTGCTAAGTTAAGCTCATGATTATCTAACTTGATTTTAGCCTTTTCTTCCTCAATTTGCTTGACATGAGATTTGAGCGTGTCATGCTCTTTGAGTATGCTTTCATACTTGTCAAGCAAATCGAGGTTAGCACTCTCAAGTCTAGCACGAGTTTCTTCAAGAGTTTTAACCTTACTCTTTTCCCTCTTAATGATAGCATGATATTCATTTATCAAAGAAGTTAAATCATCGGGGGAAAGCTCATCATCACTAGAGTCGTCACATACCTTGGTGTTACCTTTTGCCATGAGCCACATGGGCGGTGGATGAAGAGGTGAGTCATCATTGTTGGCAATGGCGAGACCGGCCAAACTTTCTTCTTCCACTTCACTCTCTTCATCACTTGTTTCTTCGTCGGTGACCCATTCATTTGCCTCACACATGAACACCTTTTGTGGGCCATTTTTCTTCTTTGGGAAGAGTCTTTCCTTCTTGCCCTTGTCATGTTTCTTCTTCCCAAAAGATCTTGGCTTGGGTTTGGCCTCTTCTTCATCTTCTTCACTTTCTTCAAGCTTGCGATGCTTGCTCTTGTGGTTCTCTCTTCGTTTGTCCGATCTTGGACAATCATAGGAGATGTGGCCTTGATCACCACAATTGTAGCAAGTCTTGTGATCATCTCTCCTTGGTAGAAACGCTTTGTTCTTGGGATCAAAGGTGTATCCCTTCTTGGTAATCTTGGAGTTCAAGCGTGAGAACTTTCTCATCATCAATGCAAGCTCATCATCATCATCATCTTCACTTGATACTTGCTCTTCTTCACTTGAGCTAGGCTCAACCACCTTCTTCTTCTTGAGGCTTGTTTTCTCGGTGGAGGCCTTTAGAGCAATTGTTTTTGAGGATGATTGCTCCATCATCCCAAGCACACTCATCTCATGAGCGTGAATTTCTCCAATGAGCTTTGAAACTTCAATGTGGTCTAGTGACTCTTTTTGGAGCATGGAGTTGATGATCTAGCAAGGTTCAGCGCCAATTGGGTGATCTATGGATCCAAGTATCCAACGGTGCCGGAGTACAAACTAGCTCGCGTCTGCGCCGCACGCGGACATCCATCACAAATCTGCCGGTGCTGGGGCTGGCCTTAGCGCTCGTCTTTAACTTGCGCTAACTCACTGAGCCCATTACTCAGCTCACCTACTCCAGATCTCATGGCGCATCAGTGATGCCACCTCACCGCTGCCATGCCCGCGGTGTGCCTCCACGTCCTCCTCCTCGCGCTCCGCGCCGCGCCGGCCCACGGCGCGGGTCCCGTCACCAAGGCGCCGCCGGCGGGCGGCAACAGCACCAGCAACGACGCGGCGGACAACGAGTACCTAGCGCCGCACAACCAAGCGCGCGCGGCGGTGAGCGTGTCCCCTCTGCGATGGAGCGCGGACCTGGCTGCCGCGCGGGGAAGGTGGTCCAGCTCCAGCTCCAGCAGCCCGGCGGGTGCTCGTATGCGGACATGGACGGCAGCCCCTACGGCGCGAACCAGGGGTGGGCGAGCTACCGTGCGCGCCCCATCGAGGTGGTGGCGTCGTGGGTGGCGCAGGGCGAGTACTACAGCCACGCCAACAAACACGTGCACGGCGGGTCAGCAGTGCGGGACGTAATCACAGGTGGTGTGGCGCCGCACCGCCGAGGTCGGGTGCGCGCAGTCCAGCTGCGCCCCCGGCGCCACGCTCACGATGTGCCTCTACGACCCGCACGGTAACTGTTGGTAAGTCGAACCATTTTATCTATCCTTAGTTGCATTGTACATTTGCTTGAAATATGTATTAGTTGCTTGCATGTAGAATGGGTCATCCGAACTTGTGGGCATGAGCACCGGCCTGTGGCTGCCATGATGCACGAACTGGTCAGGTGACCGAGTCTACAGCGTGTGCACGCAAGAATAGCTGAGCGTGGGTACGTTCGTTGGTTCTCCTGATTTGTAAGCATGTTTACTTGTACTAACACCGAATATTAATAGAAGATGCATGAGAAAAGGCTGCTCAGTTCGCAGCGCAAACTCCAGTGCGTTCTCTGTTCTTCCTCTGTTTTGTGTCCAACTCACTTATGTGTGCGTCCAGGCCAGCGGCGATCCTAACATTTGGCATCAGAGCGACAGTTGATCGATGGCGTCCCGCTCTCCTGTCGACGGTGACGGTCCTGGCTGGTCACCTCAGCGTAGACCGCGGGGACTACACGGCGGCAATCGCATCGTGGTGGAGCGGGTGGTGGAGAAAGTTGCGTCGGCAGGTCCGGCGAACTATCCGCTACTGACGAAGACCAACTACAACGATTGCTCATTGCTGATGAAGATCGAACTTGAGGCGCGACTGCTCTGGGAGGCAATTGATCCCGGAGATGTTGACTTTCAGGTGGACCGCATGGCTGTAAGGATCGAATGCCCAAGAGGGGGGTGAATTGGGCTTCTTTAAAAAATCTAAGCAATAAAACTTAATTCCTAAAAGCCCAATTCCCTACGCAAACTATCTATGCATTCAAGTAAATAAGAACTTTGCGGAATGTAAAATGCATAAACGTAAGGGAAAGGAGGAGGATGCAAACTCCCGAGGAGACACGAGGTTTTATCCCGTGGTTCGGCAAGATCGTCAAGGTCTTCCTACATCCACGTTGTGGCACCCACCAAAGGGTTTTGCCATACCCAAGTCACCGAGACGAGGGATCTTCACTATTCATCTCCGTTTGCCAACCTCGGCAAGGTGGAGCTCAAGCCTTGTACAACTTCAACTCTCCGGGCTTCCACAAACGCCTTGGCAAGCTCCGGAAGTCTCCTCACAGTTACAAACACCAAGGGCACTCACTTGAGGCTCTCACTATCCTAGAGAGTCCACTCACCCAGAATGGAGGCACACAAGCTCTCTCTCTAGCTAGTTCTAGCCTAACTCTTGGTGTATAGGTGATCGAAATGATGTGGAAGTGATTGCTCTTGGTCTTGAACGCTTGTGGATGTGTTGATAGTGTCTGGTGATCAAGACTTGGCGAAATGACAGGATTAGGGGGTATTTATAGCCAGCCTCCCCGAAATAGCCGTTGGAAAAGTAGGCTGACAGAACTTTACTGTGAACACCGGATGATCCGATGTCTTCCCTTTAGTTATCATCGGTCAAGTTTACTTTAGCTGACGTCATTGTGTGAGATATGACCGTTGTTAGACCGATGTTGCTCCTGTCTTCTCATCGGATGATCCGGTGGCTCTTTCTTCAGAATTGACTCAAACTTGATGCTTACTGGAGTGATTGACCGATGTGTATATTTTTGTACATCGGATGATCCGGTGCTACACTTGGTCCAATGATACTGCAAACTGTACTGATGGACTGATGTAGATGAGCCATTCACATCGGATGATCCGGTGAGTGCTTTGTTCTGAGGTCTTCTTCTTCAGCTGAACCAACTCGACCGATGTGTATATTTCTAGAACCATCGGTGGATCCGGTGAGTTGATTTTATTTGCTTCGAGTTGTTTCTAAGTGATTTTTTATCTTGCTCGATTGACCTCTTTGATATTTGTTGCAAAGGCATTTCTGATGATCTTCAAGCATTGAATGTAATCAATTTAAAGTTGAATGATTTTGACATAAGAGCTTTCACTTCTTGTCTTCATATAATTGATTTGATCTCATAAATTGATTGTATATGGGTCTCCAATGACATATTGATTTCATTTGATTGAGTGATTATGGGGACCTTGCATTCACAAATTCATTAGTAAAATCCAATGGTTGTCATTAATTATCGAAACCGTACCTCATGGGGGCCTAGATGCTTTCAATGGCGCTCGACGCCATCTGCAGTGTGGTTCCGCCCGAACTGATATCGACTCTTGCGACCAAGCCGTCGGCAAGAGAGGCATGTGATTCAATCAAGATCATGAGAATTGGTGGAGATCGAGTTCGCAAGGCGAGCTCCCAGAAGCTGTGACGGGAGTACGAGCAAATCACATTTCGAGATGGTGAGTCAGTGGAGGACTTCTCGATGCGGCTGGTGAGTTTGACGAACCAACTCGCAACACTGGGCAATCCGGAGCCTGATGACAAGATCGTCGCGACGTATTTGCGAGTTGCAAGGCCCATGTATCGACAATTGGTAGTTTCCATTGAAACTTTGTTGGATATCTCCTCACTGTCGGTGGAGAAGATCACATCTCAATTGAATGCAGTTGAGGATGATGAGAAGGCCAGTGAAAGGCGACATGATGGGGATAAGCTTTATCTCACTGAGGAGGAGTGGCTCGAGCGCTACAGGCAGAAGGACCCGGAAGGCGGCCGTCACGGCGGCGGCTCCGGTGGCCGCAGCAGAGGACGCGGTTGGAAGAAGAAGACAACTCAACATTCGAACGGCAATGGGCCGACACCAAATCGCGGGGGCGACAAATGTCGCGCCTGTGGCAAAACCGGACACTGGGCCAGGGAGTGTCGGAGCAAGCCCAAGCGCGAAGAACAGGCCCATGTGGCTGAAGTGGAGGAAGATACCCTTCTATTGGTCCACGCAGAAGTGGATGATTCGGATTTGCCGAATCCCACTCGAGTAGAGGCGGAGCCAACGAAGCAGGTGGCGTCGACTCAACGATGGCCGCTCACCATCCCGATGGGTCCAAGGTGCGGCGTCGAGCTAGAGGAGAAAGAAGCTCACACAGTCTTGGAAGAGGGTCTAAACGGAGATCCCAAGCGGTGGATCTTCGACACTGGAGCCTCCAACCACATGACCGACATGAAGGAGGCCTCCGCGGATCTTGACACTGGCGTCACCGACATAGTATAGTTCGGCGATGGCTCCACTGTGCAGATCGAGGGATGCAACACAATTCTTTTCACGTGCAAAAATGCGGAACACCGCACCCTCACCAACACCTACTACATCCCGCGCCTTGCCGCCAATATCGTCAGCTGTGGACAGCTCGACGAGGATGGGTTCCAGATTCAAATCGAACAAGGGGTCATGAGATCCGTGATGAGAAGATGCAGCTACTTGTGAAGATCTGGCACAGCGCTGGGTGGCTGTATGTGCTCTACATCAACATTGCACAGCCGGTCTACCTGGCGGCGTGCGCAGGGGAAGATGCCTGGAGGTGGCATGCTCGTTTTGGCCACATCAATTTTGAAGCTCTGCGTAAGATGGGTCGAGAACAGCTGGTGTGAGGTCTCCCCATCCTCTCTCAAGTGAACAAGCTCTGTGAGGCGTGCCTTGCCGACAAACACCGCAGGACACCATTCCCGCGACAAGCTCTTCGGCGAGCAGTGGAACCACTGGAGCTCGTACATGGTGACATCTGCGGTCCAATCTCCCCGGTAACACCAAGTGGAAATCGCTATTTTCTTCTACTTGTTGATGACTTCAGCAGATACATGTGGGTTGTGTTACTACCCACCAAGGACTGCGCGCCGGCGGCCATCAAGAAAGTACAAGCATCCGCAGAAAGGAAAAGCGGCAAGCAATTGTGCGCCCTACGTACTGATCGTGGGGGTGAATTCATAGCGAATCACTTCAAGGAGTACTTTGAAGAACTGGGTGTTCAACGTCAGCTCACCGCACCGTACTCACCACCCAAAAACGGAGTTGTGGAGCGGAGAAATCAAACTGTGGTGGGGGCAGCGCAGAGCATGCTCAAGGCTAAGGGACTTCCCGCCACATTTTGGGGGGAGGTTGTGACAGCGGCAGTATACGTCCTCAACCGATCGACATCCAAGGGTGATGGCGGGAAGACGACGTACCAGCTGTGTACCGGCAACACGCCATCCGTACAACACCCCCGCACATTTGGATGTGTGGCGCACATGAAGAACACAATACCTCACCTGCAAAAGCTTGAGGACAGAAGCAAGCCTATGATCTTTGTGGGCTATGAGGCTGGATTAGCAGCCTACCGCGTGTACGACCCAACATCCAAGAGTGTCCACATTACTCGAGATGTGGTGTTTGATGAAGACGGGAAGTGGAATTGGGACTGTGACAAGGTCGATAGCAATTTCGTCGTCGACTACATTGGGTCTGATCACCAGGAAGTGGTACTCACTCGACATGAAGAGCGTGTGGGGTCTCCTGTCCCTTAAAGGGGTGTGGGATCACCTGATCCTGCTCCATATCCTGCATCCCCATCCATCGGGCAAGATTCTCCAAATCCCGCAGTCATACTTGCAACACCGCCTGCTGGAGCGAAAGTGTAATTAGATGCAGATCATGGTGATGAAGCGCCACTTCGGTTTCGTACCTTGAGGAACATCGACAACATTGGGCCAGCGTCTGGGTTCATACAACCCGAACACGCTGCGGACCTACTGATGGTGGACCCAGGGGAACCTGCATCTTACCAGGAAGCACAAGAGCATGAGTGTTGGTGTGAAGCAATGCTCGACGAGCTGACAACAATTGAGGCAAATGGGACTTGGAAGCTGGAGGAAGCACCTGTCGGTATCCCTCCGATCGGACTGAAGTGGGTCTTCAAAACAAAGAGAGATGTTGCAGGAAACATTAACAAGTACAAGGCACGACTCGTAGCGAAAGGCTACATGCAACAACAAGGTGTGGACTTCGACGAGGTGTTTGCACCGGTCGCACGACTTGAGTCAGTGCGACTCCTGTTGTCCTATGCGGCGGGAGAAGGGTGGACGGTCCATCACACGGATGTGAAATCGGCATTCCTCAATGGCGAGCTGCAAGAAGAGGTCTATGTTGCACAACCACCGAGATTTGTCGTTGCTGGTAAGGAAACAAAGGTGTTGCGACTGCACAAGGCACTCTACGGACTGCGACAAGCACCTCCTGCATGGTATGCCAAACTAGATTTTGTTATGCTTACACTTGGTTTTCACCCCAGCAAGTCAGAGCATGCCGTGTACATGCGAGGAGGAGGGAAACAACATGGGCACCAGCTTATTGTTGGAGTATATGTCGATGACCTTGTTATAACTGGTAGTGATTTTGATGATCTCACCCAGTTCAAGCAGGAGATGAAGAGGACCTTCCAAATGGCCGACCTCGGTCTGCTGCAGTACTATCTCGGGTTGGAGGTAAGTCAAAATGAAGATAGCATAACAGTGAGACAGAAGGGATATGCATTGAAGATCTTAGCAGTTGCAGGCTTGGAGGATTGTAACCCAAGTCATGTTCCCATGGAGAGCAGGCTAAAGCTAAGAAAGTCAAGTATTGCCCCTCTTGTTGATGCTACTGATTATAGGAAGATTGTGGCTGCTTTGAGATACTTGCTGAATTCAAGACTAGATATGGCATACGTAGTTGGGTATGTGAGCAGATTTATGGATAAACCCACTACTGAACACCTCCTGGTTGTGAAGAAGGTGTTGAGGTACATTGTAGAGACAGTGGAATATGGGTGTTACTATGGAAGGAAGAAGGGAAGTGATGCTCTAATCGGCTATAGCGACAGTGATCTTGCCGGGGATGTTGACACACGCAAGAGCACCATAGGAGTGCTTTTCTTCTTGAATGGCAACCTGGTCACCTGGCAGTCCCAGAAACAAAGAATTGTGGCCTTGTCAAGCTGTGAAGCATAATATATTGCAGCCGCAACAGTAGTGTGCCAAGGAGTTTGGCTCAGCAGACTCCTGACAGAGTTTAAAGGAGAGACAAAAGTCGAACCATTTACACTGAAGATCGACAACTAGTCAGCCATCCAACTGTGTCGAAATCCTGTCTTCCATGAGCGCAGTAAACACATTGACACTAAGTTTCACTTCATTAGGCAGTGTGTTGATGAAGGCAGGGTGAATCTAGAACATGTTGAGTCTGGGAGACAACTGGCTGACATCCCGATGAAGTCTCTTGGGCGGGATCATTTTGTTGAGCTGGGCACAAGACTCGGCCTCGTCAAAATAAAATGAAGACAGTCAGGCTTAGGGGGAGAAATGTTGGTAAGCCTGACCGTTTTATCTATCCTTAGTTGCATTGCATATTTGCTTGAAACATGGATTAGTTGCTTGCATGTAGAATGGGTCATCCGAACTTGTGGGCATGAGCACCGGCCTGTGGCTGCCATGACGCACGAACTGGTCATGTGACCGAGTCTACAGCGTGTGCACGCTAGAATAGCTGAGCGTGGGCACGTTCGTTGGTTCTCCTGATTTGTAGGCATGTTTATTTGTACTATGCCCAAATATTAATAGAAGATGCATCATAAAAGGTTGCTCAGTTCGCAGCACAAACTCCAGTGCATTCTCTGTTCTTCCTCTGTTTTATGTCCAACTCGTGTGTGTGCGCGTCCGGACCACCGGCGATCCTAACAGTAACGTGCAGGGGCAGAGCCCCTACTAGGTTTGTCTCCGTTTGTCCGTCAGGTTGGTGCCGCTTCCCTTCCCTTGGACTGCACTCGGCGGCTCGGCTGATCATCAGCCATGGTCGTACATCATGTCTAACTAGAGTAAGAGACGCGTACACTGTAGCTTTAGTCGATTCTGCCTTTGTGCGTGCGTGTGTGATCTGGTGGTGTTTTGTGTGTTCAGAAATGCGTGCTTCGCTGTTACGTGTCAGCACGTGTTGCTGTCAAAACGCTTGTGACTCTCTGTGCTGGGTTACGCACCAACAGGTTCTTTGATCGCTCATGGACTTGAGGGGTGAACAAAAAACTGAGACCGAAAAATCGAGACCGAGACCGAAAAACCGAATTATCGGGTATCGGGTACCTATTCGGGTAACAAATCTAAATAACCGACATATTTATTTTGGGTTCGAGTATTACCCACGGGCACCCAAAATACCCGAATAACCGAACAATAAAATAATTAAGTTCAATTATGATATATGAACTCTAAACAATATGAATTTTGAGGTTTCATTTGTGAGTTATGATATGTGAAGTCATTAGATTAAACTATTTATTTACGATCCATAATTAGTAAACTAAAAAATTGTTTCTCTCGAGATTAAATTTATGAATGATATAAAACTTATATTGATTATTAGGAACATGAAATGAGCATACTGTACAATTCGAGTATTTTGAGTAAGACCGAAGACCGAACCAAAATTTAGATAACCAAACATTTCGGATACCTAATATTTGTATAACATTTTGGGTAGTGATTTTTGAAAACCGAAATTCAAAAAAAGCGAAATAACCAAACCGAATTTAATGGGTAGACCGAACACGTCCCTATGACCAAGGTTGATTGAATAGATGCATGACGACTCGTTGTCACAAAAACTTTGGCGTCGTTTTAGAACGAGTAGCACATTCAGAACGGACATTGGAAAAAAAAAGAAGAGGTTCTCTAGATTTTAGGTGCCTGAAATTTAAAAAACAGGCACCATGTATTTAAGTAGCTAATTACTATTATTATCTACTAATCTTTATAGTTAATCATTATCTTTAATTCTATAGGTTAATCAATTACAAAATTATTTAGTCTTGTTGTTTTACAATTGACATAATCCTTACAAACTACGAATTAATAAATAACAAAATAAATAAAAAGAAACAACTTACGTGTTGTTCGGTGCCAGTTCCCGAACAGTGCGCCAAGCGTCGCCTGACACGAGCGCCAAGTTCAGGCGCCTGTGTTTTAGTATTACCAAAAAAAGAAAGAAGTGAAAATAGGTCCTGCCGTGACCTTGTTCGCCGCATTCTTCTTCAGGAAGAGTGGATCATCGCATTCTTCTTCAGGAAAAGTGGATCGGCAATTGCTGGTTTTAATTTAGTTAGTGTATAGCCTAAATGAGTCGCAGGACACGAGCCCGGAATGAACCCGGTTAGGCCCGGCACTATGCTGCCCGACACTAAGCAGCCCGACTCAGTATCCGTGTCGGGCCGAGTCGAGTCGCCGTGCCGAACAGCCGGTACAGGCATGGCACGACAACTCTTTTTTCGTGCCAAGCCGCCACGATAGCATGAGCGGCTCGGTCGACGGCCAGACCGACGGGCAACATGAGGGGGGGCGCAACCGCGACTGGCGGGCGACGTAACGGGCGACTCGGCCGACGACGTGGCTGCGGTTGTGGAGGCTCATCCGGAGGGAGGCATGATTGGATCCAGAGGGAGGTGCGGCCCGTAGGCCGGAGGGTGGCGCGGTTAGATCCGTAGAGGAAGAGAAGGCCGTCAGCTGCAGGCAGAGGAGAGGGAGAAGGAAAAAATGTTAGGATTTGGTGGAGAGGGCGAGTTTTATATCAATAGTCGGGCCAGCATCGAGGCGACTCAAAAGTCGTGCCGTGCTCGGGTTTGCCCGACGTGCTGAAGGCGTGACCGAGGCACGATAAGATGATAGTGCCCGAACCGCCCAACACTATCCAGTTTGGATCGGGCCCTTCCTCGGGCCGAGTTTTTTTGTGCCGGGCCTCGGGCCGCCCAATAGGCCCGGTCCATTTGGAAATCTATAGGTTAGTGGTGCTACAATTTTGGTGCCACGAGCGGGCTTACTGCAAGGCGATGAACGCGGCAAATTATTAGGAAAGGCCCGTGAAGGGTGCGGCGCATAAACGGGCCCAAATCTAACTAGGCACTTCTAAAAGCCCAGGCCATGTAGCGCGGTCCGACCCGCGGATCCGTATCTGCGAGCCGATGCTCGTTGCTCGGCCGTCCTGCACCGTCGGCCCGCACGCAGGACTGTGCTTGAGTACCAGCGGCAGTGGCCGCCTTGCAACGACGACTTCGGCGCCGCCTTGCTGGCTCGCCCATAATCGAATGAGGCCGTCTAGCCGCGATGGGCTGGGCGCCGACATAGCCGGCCTATGAGCAAATATATCAACTCAAGTTATCACGGGCCCGTTTACAATGCGGAGCGCGATTCCAGTCCACGCGCCGGCAGCGGCGGCAGCCACCCCGATCTTCGGCGAGAGATCGAGATGGCGCTGACTAACTTCATCCTCACGGTGGCGGCGGTGGGCGCTGGGGTGCTGCTCTTCACCACCGACATCCGCAAGTCCGGCGCCCTGTTCCGCCGCAACGCGCGCCAGATCAAGCAGTGGCTCGAGGAGGACGCCTCAGCCGCCGCCGCGCCCAAGTAACTGAGGCCGCCGTGCGCCGGCCCCCACTTACTACTTCTTTATCTAATCCGATGTTTATTCTGCGTGTTGACTGAATTAGATGGAACGCTATGCGGATTTGCCTTAGCCCTACTTTTTAGATTTTTCGGGTTTGTTTGGTACGACAACAGTGCCTGACGAGTGAAGTGATGCGGTTGCCTTGTTTTATGGTCTTGTGTAGAGCGCTGAGATTACGAGTACTTCTGATGAAGTTGCTTGTTATATTAGTTTTATTGGCTGTTCGGGTTTAGAATGGCTGTTTCAGTGGCCGATTCTAGTATGATTCGTGCACGCATCACATGCTTTAGGCTGTCGTGCTAGAGTTGTTTAAGTTCTTGGACTGATGGCCTAAAGATGGATGAGTGATTTAGTTTGATCCCCAGAGAATCTATGCCGTTACAATGGGAACGGAAGAATATTTTGTATTGGGGTTTGGAAAACTTAGGCCTAAAACTCTGATCCATTTGTTTTATAGCTGAATAAGTACAATCAGAAGAAACCTGTTCGTCTAGCAACCAGGATTATGTGATTATGTTCCTGTGTCACCTAATGGACCATAACTAGACTAACATTTGTTTGGCACTGTATTCATCAGCAGTGGCCATTTGAAACGAGTTAAGGTTCTTCTCATGGATACAGATACACTCTTTTTGCACTTCACCCAATTTGTAATAGCAAACAAATTGCTTACATTATGCTAGAGAAACAATTTGGTATTAGTTAGGTTTGAACTGAATTTAACACGGGAACATTTCTGGCTGGGCATGACGTGGTTGGGTTGGGCCAAGGCTCCATAGAAGCATCCAATTTCCTTGCTTCCTATTTTGGCATGCTTCGAGTATGCATCTGGAATACATACATAATACTGCACTATAAATACGCTTACTGATCTACATGAAATTTCATATTTTATATAGGTTGATTAGTCACATACTTCACTTAGATATTGAGTCCTAATTGTGTACTTAATTTGTATCTTGAGTTGTTTAAAACATGAGTATGAAAAAGGGCAATACTTGTGTTCTCGAATTGACTTACAGAATTGTATCCGAGTGACTCTGTTGGCGTGTAGATGCAGTGTAGGATTGGCACTTACATGACGGAGCAAATTCTTATTAGGGTTGTTTTCTTTTAATCTGATTGTTAAGAAGATTTATCTACTTGAACAAACATCATGATTAGTGAGCATAGCAAGCTATGCTTTTTCAGTTGTTTGTGAGTACAACCATTCTTTATATACTTGATTCCCTTGGATAAACTAAACATTGTTGCAGGTCTGCAAAAGATGCAGCTTCGAAGAAGCTTGATTCAGCAGTCACCAAAGAGAAGCCAAAGGAAGATAATCACTGATTGGAGTTGTTTATATGAATTGTATGACCTTCTTTATGTCTACCCATCCTCTTTTTCCTGTTCTTACAAACCATTAGTCCTTAAGTACACTTAGGAATTTTTTTTTTGTTCGAGTGCATCTGTGGGGCAGCTAATTGATGTTTTTATAACTTGTTTATAATGATCTAAAGCTCTAAGCTAATTAATATTTGATGCATTATCCAGTAAATAGGCATAATTGTGGTCTTCTATGAAGCATTTTTGCTGTCTGCCATTTTTACTCAGAAATCGTATGTCTATTTGATTTTTTCAACTAAAATTGTTATGGGTTCCGTGTTAGAGCAGCAGTCCAGATCCTGATACGACTCCCAGATTTCAGAAATGCTTGAAACTGTAATTCTGACAAGAAGAACGAAATTGAGATTCCTGGTTCACGAAAGATTGTGTATGGCAAATCCATCTTCGCAACACATCTTTTTACTGCGCGTCTATATATGTTCAGTGCGACAGTGCTCCAAAACAGTGTTGGCCTTTGCGTTTCAGAAGAGAACCAGATTAATTGAACTATTCAGATCGCTGCTACATATTTAGCTCAAACTTGGTTGGTCTTGCTGTACATATATTTGAGGCGACTTGTGTCTATTGGTTTTCTGCTAGAACAGACAACAAAAACTTTTGTACGGCCGTAATTAGTATGCTCCCTGCGACTTCCAGCTCGCCTAACGTAACGTCTGCCTGAGTGTTATTCCAAGCAGAAAAGAGAAACTCACCTCCGCCCTGAGTACGGTTGAGGCCACTTGATCTGCCATATCAACCAGATCGTTCAGATGGATGGTCCATTGATTGGTGGAGAGAGAGGTGCGCGGCAACTGTGTACCGGAAGGAAGGTTTGGTTGCAAGTTGGAAAGAAGCAAGGTGGCATTGCACTGGGCCACGAGTTCCTGTCCCATTCTGTTGTCGATACAAATGCAATAGTATGTCGTTGTGCGAGAAGGACGTGTAATAACCTACAGCGGTCGGGACTTGTTCAGTACTCCCTCCGTCCTATTACGATAGGCTTGTCCCACAACGTTCGATGTTTTGATCTGTCCGCTTGCCACCAATTACGAAACCCTCAGCCATCCAGAAATACAGAAATAAAGTCTCCGCCTCCAGCCAAGCGTCTGGACATCATTCGCACGGTTTCTGGCCTCGCAATAAACCATGCGCCAAAATGGACGGACGAGACGACCGGCGCAACAGGAGTGTGGTTGGAACAGCTCAGATCTGAGGAAAGCGTCCCCGGTCGTGCCATTCAAGGCAGGCGGTTGACTTGCGACGCAGTGCCTGCGCGGTCGACGTGTTAACCATGCCTCCTAAGCAGAACCCCAGGTGTTTAGCGTGCTGAACCGGAACCACCACTTATTAACTAACCTCCCCAACCAAACGCATCCCGCACAGCTCCATTTCGCTGTCCGAACGGAAGGGGAAGGTAAGGGCTGCCGATCTGAATGGTCCCGCACGCGGCCCTCGGCTGCTGCATCTGCATTGATCGATGGACCCCGTCCTCTTCTCCTCCGTCTCTGGCAACCAAATCTGAACTAAACCACACGCACGCGCCGATCAAGGCGCCTGCCAACCACCATTTCCCGCATTAACCGCTCAATCATGTCGGCGCCACAGTGGAGGTCGACGGCATCGGCGTCCTGCCCTCCGCCGTTGCCGCTTCTACTAGAGTCAGTCAACCTCGCAACGAGTCGTACGTAACCTCGCTCCCCGGTGGGCATCGGCCTTCTTGCCGACTTGCCCGACAGTCCCGGCGGCGGTCTCACGACGGTTGCCCCATAGATGTGGGCGGCCGGCGTGCAAGCAGCAAGCGGTGGTCATCTCGGCACGGGAGGGTTGACGCTGACGACTGCTGGCGTGGCTACAAGAATCTTGACGATTTAGCCGTTGCAAATAAGTAAAAAATCGTCGCAGATAAGCTATTTGCGACGATTTTCAACTGTCACTCAAGTTTTGTCGCAATTTAGACCGTCGCAAATAAGCTTATTTACGATGTCTTGCGACGGCCGTCACAAACAAAAGTTCGGATCTAGCAAATGAGTCAGGTCTTACGACGGCTAGCGTTGACTGTCACAATTAAAACTCTATTTGTGACGACTTATGATGGCCGTCACAAATAACATAGATTAATTTACGACGGTAAAAAGTCTGATTTGCCACTGTGATGTATAAAAGTTGTCGCGAATAAGATTTTTTATTTTAAAAAAAACAGGACGTTCTACTCGACTCGATGGACATAAACACAATATATAATAACAGAAAAACACAATAACAGTAGCATAACATCTCCATCCATCACAACACAAAGTTCATTCATCACAACATAAAGTTCATCCATCACAACACAAACACAAACACAAAATAAAAACAAATGCATCTCCATCCATCAATTCTAGTACCTACCGTGCTGCCAACGTCCTCGTCGCGCGTTAGCTCAGGCGCCGGTATAGACAGCGATGGAATTTGAGCCTCCGTCGCCGATCCCTGCAACACGTAAAAATTGTTTGACATATTGATTAGTTTGGAACTTCATTTTTACTAGAATTGATTAAACAAGCTAGAATTGATCATATTGAATTTACTTTAGATAATTTGAGTTAGATTTACTATATTTGATTATTTAAGATTAAGTAAGACTACAATAGCTAAGTTGAATTAGATTTGCCTATATTTGATAAATTAAGACTAAGTAAGAACATTTTTGATTACCTGAAAACCCGGAGAAGTGTGCACCGACAGTGATACCTGCATTTCTGGCGGTGGAATTGGCGGTGGCAGTGGAGGTAGCTCGAGATGCAACCCCTGGACTCGGTGGCCTTGAAAGAAACTCTTTCATTGAAAATGTTACGATTGATTACATATGTGACACCCAGTTCTGAAAACGAACCAAGTGGAATGTATGTGTGTCCAGAATGTTGCTTCACACATACACATCAACATCACAAATGATAATTAGAAATGATCATATCACGAATAATATATATATATATATATACATACATATATATATATATATATATATATATATATATATATATATATACCTTGATTCTATTGTAGCGGTAAATAATCTAGCGTAGGCGACTCCAACTCCACAGGCAATCGACGATAGTACGCATGCCTAGTACTTCATGACAACCTCCAAAATATCTCTTGTAGCTAAATTAATGTGGGAATAGCAAGAGTGAGCACATGTCGTACTCAGCAAATGTGGAAAGTATGATATATAGCTTAAACAAGGCATGATAATAAACAATAGCTATTTGCATAAAGTACATTTAAAACGTGTAAAAAGCATCATACTATTTCTATGTGAAGTAATCCCATCATAAACCAATAATAATTAATTATCAATCCACATTTCAGATGCCTCAGTGGTGAAACCTTAGTGGTCTAGTGCTAGTCAGGAGTGCCTTTGTAAAGATCTCGTAGTGATCTCTTGACCACACACCTACGAAAGTGTGAAATGTGGTTGATCACCACTGGCAACAGAGAGGTTTATTCAGTCCACCTGGCAACAGGGGATGAAATCACGGCTTGTGGGTAAAAAGTACATTCTCTGCGGAGATTTAAAAACTGTCATGACAGTTGTGCTCACAAACAAGGGCAGGTTGGTGTCCAATTCATAATTAGTCAATGGATGGGAATGGTGGTCTGGTTGGTTGGCATTTGGCTTATAAATGGGTTATGGTTGGGTTCACTCACCTAGAAGTAGGTGCTAATAAAAGCTAAGGGTAGGATGTAATGCTATAGTGCTTAACCCGGCTTGGCCTTCCTTCTAAAAGTTTGCATGTCATCTCTTTCCCCACTTGCTGAGTTTCGTTGGTACTTAAACTTGCTTGTTGATTATCTTTCCTCAGTCTACAATGGAGAAGAGGTGGAGAATGAAGACTTCTACGTTGATCCGGACGAGACGTTCTAAGCTAGTGCAACCCTCGGGCAATGCCTGTGCATAGAGCCATGCTAGTTTACTTTTCCGCTATTTTGCTTGAAATCTTATTTAGACCTACGGGTCATTATTGTAAGACATTTATGTATTCGAACATGGCTTGTAATAAATGATATTACACTTTCGTCTACACATGTATGATGTAAACTGATCATAGCATACATGTGGAAGCCATCTGGTTGTCTTGCTGGGATCGGGTGTGACAAAGTGGTATCAGAGCCGTGTTGCCCGTAGGACGCAAGCCTAGGTAGAAAAAGATGACTTAAGGACCCTACTATATTCTAAAAAGTAATTTATAAAATTGCTTTGTATTCCCTACCTTGTCTACTTGTTTTATTTACTCTTTTATTTATATGTTTTGTTATTGACACTCTCCTGTTTCAAAATTTGTAGATGGCCCGCACCAAGATGACCCACCGTAAGTCGACCGGTGGACGTGTACCCCAGTGTAGGCTAGCCAGTCGCTCTCCAAACTTCGATCTCCGTCGCCTCGTTGTGACCCGTTCTG
Source organism: Tuctoria greenei (assembly GCA_036927565.1). Lineage (NCBI taxonomy): Eukaryota > Viridiplantae > Streptophyta > Magnoliopsida > Poales > Poaceae > Tuctoria > Tuctoria greenei. The sequence goes on along the minus strand of JAYESD010000010.1, from coordinate 153,279,557 downwards.
ACGGCAGGGCCGCAGGACGCCTGCGACTTCGTCTCCTAGCCATACTCCATGAGGCTGGCTACCGTCACCACAGCCTCTCGCCTCCTACCACAGCACTGGAGTGCAGCACACAGGCAGGAAGGAGTGAAACTGCAAGATCTACATCTACTACAACGACGAGTTGGTGAAGACCCACAACAGTCCTGCTTGGAGGAGCTCCCGTCGATATGCGGAGCAGGATGCTAGCTAGGAAGCAGCTACCTTTTGGAGTCACGCCCACTGTTTCCATCTGGAGGACACGGTGCACGCCTTCGTTCCACAGCGCCCCAGTGGCACTGCAGGCTTCGTCTCCAGGCACGTGGAGGGACCCCTGAACCTTCCACAGCCTCGTCAGGCTATTAACGACGTGGCACAGCTCAGTGCCCGACTTTAGAAGGCGCAACAGGAGATCCAAGACGGTCGCGACCTAGCCCAGTGCTACGAGGCGGTCAGGAGGTATCATCGTATCACCGACGAGGACCCAAACGGCTACGCGTCCGACGCTTCGACTTGGACCCCGGACTCTCCAAACCGTCATGACGGCCAGCGTGGGTCGTCTTCTTCTGAGGAGTCTTCTGACGAGGAGCCATCCACTGAGGCATCTGCCGCTCCACCATCGCCTACTGACTCACCACCACACGGCCCTGAGGACGACGATGAGGACCACGACGAGGACCCTGACGAGGATGACGATGACGACGAGGACCCAGAGGAGTTCCCACTTGACGATGAGTAGTCCTCGACCTATGCCACGACTCAAGGATAGGCACACCCCCTAATTAGTTAGATGAGAGCGATGTAGACGTACTCATGTGACCTTGAGTTGTGTTACTTCTTTCATGTCTTTCTTTTGGTGTGTTGTGTGTGTTGTGGGATGCCTTGGCGACTTGTCCACAACCACACCTTTTCGATAATTCCTCAATTAGTGAGCTATTAATAAAGAACTTTTTATTTATACTCATGTTTGTTATGATTTTTGCATATAGTAGGGGTATCGTATAGTAGTCTTCTCCTAATTATAAGACTATATTTTCTTCGTAACGCAGATGGCAGGCAGGGGAAGAGGCTGTGGCATCCCCCTCGACAATGATTAGGGTGATGGATTTCAGTTGCCACAATGGAGTGGGAGAGGTGCTCGTGGAGCACCTGCAAAGAATCACATGCAACAAATGATGGTCATGCAGATGCAAATGATGTAGAACTTAACACAAGTGGTGGCCAATATGCAGCAAGCCCAACAAGCCCCTCCACGTCCACCACCAAATCAGTCCCAACCACAGCCCGCAGAAGCACCCATATCACACTTGAGAGACTTCCTGAATACCCAACCCCCAACATTTGCTAGTGCTGTAGATCCCATGGATGCTGATGGTGGCTGAACGTCATCGAGAACAAGCTGAGGATAATACAATGTCCAGGACCTGAGAGAGTTCTACTTGCATCCCATCAACTCACTGGACTAGCAACTTACTGGTGGACTGCATATACTGCTGCAAACGAGGACCCGAATAACATCACTTGGCTGGAGTCTAAGAACAGCTTCAGAAACCATCATGTGCCTGAAGGTGAGGTTGAAGCAAGGCGAGAAGAGTTTCTGAGCCTAAAGCAGGGGAACATGAGTGTTCAGGAGTACCTGAACAAGTTTACACAGCTGTCCCACTATGCACCTGAGGGTGTGGCTGTGGATGAGAGAAAGCAATACTACTTCAAGAAAGGGATGGATAAGGAGCTTCAATATGCAATGTCCTCTTGTGACTATTCTAACTTCCAAAAGTTGGTGGACAAAGCTTTCACAGAGGAGAGGAAGAAGAAAGAACTTTATGAAGATCTTTGTAAGAGAAAGATAGTGCAGGGTCAATCTTCTGGCAGCAACACTCGCCCTCACTTTGCCCCTCAGTTAATGGGACTCGTGAGACACCCTCAAGGTCCTTACCCATACCCAACACAGAGATATCCTAACCCTTCCTACAGACCCCAACCCCATACAACCAGTCGCAACACCCACAAATGCAGCAGCCTCGCCCACCGCGTCCAGCTCCTCGCCCCGCTAGCCAATCACAACACAATCAACAAGCTCCCAATAAAGCTCAGGGCGTCAACCCGTCACTCAAGTGCTATATTTGTGGTGAGCCTGGTCACTACTCCACCCGTTGTCCGAAGAAGCAGTAGAACCAACCTCACGGACGAGTTAACCTTGTGGCCTTGGAGCAAGCTCAGGATGCACCCGATGTTGTGATTGGTACGTTCCCCGTCAACTCTTCCTTCGCCACAGTATTATTTGACTCTGGTGCTACACATTATTTCATATCTAAGTAGTTCGTAAGAAGGCATGGCATTGTAGTTCACCTATGACCCGGGTGCTATTAGTCAATTCTCCTGGAGGGGAGATGGTAACCAGGCATGTATGCCCTAATGTAAGTCTAGACATAAGGGGGGTAGACTTCTTAGCAAACCTCATCGTGCTAGAGTCACAAGGCCTAGATATTATCCTAGGAATGGATTGGTTGACCAAGTATCAAGGGGTAATCCACTGTGCCACCAGGACAATTTGCTTGACCCATACCGATGGTACAAAGGTTGAGTTCTCTCCAGATCAAGCTCCAACACAGAGGATCAGGCCCAATCAAACTGAGGTCGCTGAAGGGATTTGAGTTGTCAGTGAATTCCTGTACTTGTTTCCTGAAGAGTTATCGGGTATGCCTCCTAACTGTGAAATTGAATTCATCATTGAGCTAGTGCCTGGAACAGCCCCAATATATAAGAGGCCATATAGAATGGATGCGAAACAATTAGCCGAGCTAAAGGATCACATTAGAGAGTTGTTGGAGAAAGGATACATTCACCCTAGTTCATCACCTTGGGGTGCTCCTGTCATATTCGTGCCTAAGAAGGATAGCACTCAAAGATTGTGTGTGGATTATCGTGCATTGAATGCAGTGACCATCAAGAATAAGTACCCACTGCCAAGGATTGAAGATTTGTTTGATCCACTACGAGGAGCATCTGTGTTCTCTAAGATTGATCTTCGTTCGGGTTACCACCAGTTGAAGATTCGACTATCGGACATTCCAAGACTGCATTTGTCTCTCGATATGGTCTTTATGAGTATACTGTTATGTCATTCGGGTTGACCAATGCTCCTTCTTACTTCATGTACCTCATGAACAAGGTATTTATGGAGTATCTGGACAAGTTTGTGGTGGTATTCATCGACGATATCTTGATATTCCCCAAGAGTGAATAAGAGCATGAGGAACACCTGAGGTTGGCACTACAGAAGCTGAGAGAGCACCAATTGTACGCTAAATTCAGTAAATGTGAGTTTTGGCTGAAGTAGGTATCATTCTTGGGACATGTCATATCAGAAGGAGGAATATCAGTGGATCCGCGTAAAGTGGCAGATGTTGTCGGTGTTTGGATCCGGTAGATCTCCCGACACTACCTTTGGTAGATCGAGGAGTTGTAGTTCGGTAATGGGCGCACAGAGATTGAAGAAGGTGAAAGACACGTGTACACACAAATTTACCTGGTTCGGTCCGCCTGAGCGTAATAACCTACTCCACGGGGTGTGTTGGTGATGTATTAAGCTTGTGAGTCTAGAAGAAGCTCCAGAAGAAGAATCTCGTCTAGCTCAGGATGTTCAGTCGTGGTCTCGAACCGTCCCTTGTGTATCGTCGACCAATCCTTTTATAGTACCAGGACTGGTCGTTACAATGTTAGCCTGACCCGACAGGTGGCCCCGACGGTTACACATGGTTGATACACAATAAATGGGGTTAATTACCCTTAATAGCCTCGTAATAGGCCTTAACTGTGTCGTTACCAGTATTAAGGATCATCCGATATTGTGTCATTAATATGGTATTAATGACACTTAATTGGGTCTTGAAGTCTTTGATTACTCCTTGAAGGTCCGGAGCCTTTGGGGGATCCACTAGTCTGATCGTTCAAGTTGAAGGTCCGGCGGTTGCCATGTGACAGCTCTGGAGCTCATCGTCGTGGACGGGTAGGTCCGGTGCTGTTGGACACGTGTCAGTACTGGAGCTTCCCTCGGTCTGGTTAGGTCCGGGGGTGCCATATTGGTATTCTGACCGGAGCTTCCCAGGTGTGGGTGATAGCTCCGGTCTTGTGATACACGTGGTGGCCCCAGGACTAACCATATCGGGGAAGCAGGTCCAACTACGCCTGACATGTGGGGCCTTCAAAGGTCTTCAATTCCGGTACATGGAGTTTCCTTGTGATCTTTGCAATCCCAAGGGGTATCCGGTACGGAGGGTACCGACAGTGGCCCCCTGGACTCACCTCCGGGAGAGACCTTTTGTATGAAGTCATTTCGCCGGAGGTGGGTCCATCCTTCGGTTTCTCAACCGTGTATTCAAGGGTCATTGGTTGTGCCATTGGCGGTAGTTCACAATTAAACTTCCGTCGCGTGGTGTATCTTGAAGGCGGCAGGTGAGATCTTAGCGTGCGGATCTCACGCAATTGAAGGTCGTTGGTTCCCGATACGAAAATCGTATCGGTTCCGCGGGCCCTGTCAGGCCGCCGACTTCGGGTTTCCCGCCTTTCATGATGACAACTGTTCGCCTGGGGTAAGAACCTCGACTTGATCGTCGGGGTGGCCCCGGGCCCCCTTGTCATTGGCGGGGTGAAAATTTTGACTGGTATCGTCGGCTCCTCTGCGGTTTCTATCCAGGTGTTGCGGGGGCTTACTTAAGAAGAAAATCATGCACCGTTTGGGGTTCTTTATGCCTTTCAATCGATCTTGCGCTCAAACCTTCCAAACTTTCGCTTGCCTTTCCTCTCTTGCCTCGCTGTGCCGCGATGGAGTTGGGTCTCCGCCAAAGCTAACTGAAGACCGATGACGATTTGAAGAAGGTCCGGGCCCTCATGGGGTGGTCCCCTGATTTCTTCAACCACCTGGTTTGCACCGGCAAGCTTCCGTTCGAGAAGGAGCACGCCAGCGACATGGTGTACTTCTCCGTGTACGCCATGGTGGGGCTGATCCCACCTTTCTCCTCCTTCTTCTTGATGCTGCTAGACTTCTATGATCTGCAGCTTTACCACCTTGGCCCCCACTCCATTCTGTTGGTGTCCATATTTGTCCACTTCTGCGAGATGTGGGTGGGCATTCCCCCCTGCATTGAGCTCTTCCGCACCTTCTTCACTGTCCAAACCACAGGTCGGAGCGACGAGTACCTTGTCTTCTACTATTTTATGAAGCGCAATAAGTGCTCGTACAAGTACTTGCGGTTGTTCCCTTCTGGGAAATGGGACGACTGGGAGAAGGATTGGATTGTAATCAGGGTGGAGGAGCACGAGAAGCTGGAGCTGCCAGAAGGCCTCCCCAACATCGACACTGCAGTTTGGAGTGAAGCTCCGGTGCTGTCGGATGCCTTCGATCCTGCTCTGACCAGGATCCGTCTGTGTGTGGAAGAAGGAGTGACTCCCCAGGCAGTGTTTTGCAACTTCCTGACCAACAGGTGGGCTCTGTTGAAGAGGATGGAGATGTTGGCTTGGGCCCTCAACAGTATGCTGGACGACGACCGGATCGTGACCGTTTTGAAGTCCAACATGGAGGGTGCAACTTTGGAGTTCCACCTGAAGAAATTCTAGCACGACATCGACGTCGAGGGCGATGATTTGGCTCCTCCGCCAGCTTTCCTCCCACTGAACATGGAGGCAACATTCAGTAGGGAGCTCTGGTGGACGATGCCGGTGCTTGATGACCTTGGTGTCGCTGAGAGGCGCTCGACCACCGGGTTGGCGATCTCCGAAACTCCGGAGGGTGGCTCCGTCCCCACCCCTAAGCCAAGAACCGAAGTCGTCGGCAAGGGCAAGGAATTGGCCGAGTCCTCGAGCTGTAAGAGGAAGCATGCCGACAGAAGGGCCAGGCATACTTCTTCCGCAGCGTCTCCTTCTCCCCGGAGGGGAAGGTCTACAACGACTGCGTCTACTCCAGTTGCGGCATCTTCCTGGGGTGCTAGCTCCGGCCAAGTGATTCCGGTCCCAGGGCCAGCTGAGGGCTTCGGGTCCAGAGGTCCTTCCCGGTCAAGGGGGGCCTTGACCAGAGCAACACCGACAGCAGCAGCAAGCTCCTGGGGGCCCTCCGGAACTACCACGCCAGTGTCGGCTAGGGCCAGTCCAGAGCGTCCGGAGAAGAGGTTCCGCGGGAACTGGTGCGTAAGCCTTCCAAGGTAATTTCTGATTTTTTACCTCAGTCAGTTGTTTTGTTGTTAACTGTATTTTGAATCTCTTCGTCCTTCATCAATAGCATGCCCAAGAAAAGGGCTAAAGCTCCGATCCCTGCAGTAGTGGCTGAGGCTATGCAGGATGAAGCTCTGGCTCTGATTCCAGCGGCGCCCCAAGAGGTGGATGAGGCTGCGGCAGCCCCGATGCCGGCTTTCATGGTTTTGGATGACTCATCCCCAGAAGCTCCCGTGGTAGCGCCGGACCACGGGACTGAAGATGTACCAGCAGCGCCAGCCTCAGAGGTTGAAGCTCCGGGCTTAGATGTTGTGATGTTGGACGCTCCGGCCGCGGAGCCGGAGGAAGTTGCGATTCCGGACCTAGAGCCGGATGTTGTTGAAGCCCCGGTAGTCGAGCTGGTGGCTGAAGAAGTCCCGACGGTAGAGCTGGGTGTTGATGAAGCTACGACACTTGAGCCGGTCGTCGAGGAAGCTCTGGCGGCAGAGCCAGTTGCTGCAGAAGTTCCGGCTGTGGACCGGCTGTTGAAGAGGTTCCAACATCTGAGCCCGTTGCTGTGGAGGCGTCGGCGCCTGAGCCTATGGCGGTCGAAGCACCAGCGTCAGAGCCCATGATGGCCGAAGCGCCAACACGTGAGCCAGAGGCGGAGGAAGCGCCTGCGCCGGAGCCAGAAGTGGTTTCTGCTCCGACCGAACCTTCAACACCCGCTCTGGAAGTAGTGATCCCAAAGGTGCCCTCTGTTGAGCCAGGGTGCGGTGATGAAGCTATTGGCCCCCCGCTGGAGGGACCAATTATTGATGACCTGGCGGCTGGGCCTTCAGAACCAATTCCGGAGGTCGAAACTTCTGCTACAAGCACCTCCTTGGCGGTGGCCGAGGCTATCCCGGAGGACGACCCTACTGCCGTGGAAGCTCAGGGTACCGCTCTCGTAGAGTGGGACCCAATTTTTGTTGCTGAAGATCTGCTAGAGCCAGCGGAGAGGACCCCAGGAGGTCCGGACCCGATCCCCCTATCGTTGTCTATCGACAACGCCTGATCCAGTCTTCGCCATGTCCAATTGGCCTTCTACCACGACAGCAAGGCCCTCGAGGAGGAGCGCCAAACCCTTAGGAGGTGGTGCAACTGACTCTATTTCGAGACCAAGCTGGCACAGTCGAGGCTGGCTGACAACAAGGAGTGGGTGAAAAAGGAGAAGGTCCGCCTGGAGTACTGGGGAAAGTATTGGATGAAAGGGAAAGCATGACACGGACCCTCGACAACCAGTCCCGGGACATCTATGAGCAGGCCAAGGCTACGAATAGCACGGCGGATGATCGCCAGGAAAGGCTCACCGCTATCCACGATAGTCTCATCAAGCGTCGGGAGGCTCTTGAAGCGCGGGAAAGACAACTCGAAGATGAAGAGCAGAAATTCCTGGAGCTGCAAGACGACCTCGTGAAGAGGGAGGAGGAGCTTGCCCAAAAGACAGCTCTGGCTGACAAGAGCCTTGAAGAACGCCCCAAGAAATTGGATGAGCGTTGCAAGGAGGAGGAGAAGAAGGCCTGGGAGTGAGGGCAGGAACTCTACAAGCAGGAGAATGCCATCGCTACCCGGGAGAAGAAAGTGCAGGGCCGAGAGAGAGATCTGGTCAACCGCCAGAACGAGATCCACCTCCGGGAGGAAGAGCTCAGCAAGCTCGAAAGGCAAGTTGCTGAAACGATTCAGCAGAATGCCAAAGAGGTGGAGCGTCTTGCTCGGGAGAGCTCGGAGCTAGCGGCGGCCAAAAGATCCTTGGCGGAGATGTGTGGTGCAAGGGCCGCGGAGTCCCAACAAGTTTGGGACTTCCTGGGCAAGGCCAATGACGCGCTGACACCAATGGGCTTCAGTCCCATGCGTTCGGATGATCCGGAGCCGGAGCTGGACCAGGCGTTGGAGGCACTGGGTTCAACAGGCAACAAACTCTCCAAGTTGGGCGATGTCATCACGGACCAATTGGAAACAGAGGGTCAGTCCCTAGCAAAGAACGTCGCAGAGTTTGTGTTGACGTGCTACACCAACAGGGACCCTCAATTCCCTCTGGACCCGGTGCTTGAAGGTCCCATCGAAGGAGAGGGTGAAGCCGCCCGAGCCAACGTGTCGGAGGTGGCCCAAAAGGTTGCCCAGTTCTTCCATAGGGTCTAGGATCGTCTCCCTGTAGCCCCCGTTTGTATTCTCTCTTATTCTTCTCCAATTTTGTAATCTCTTGTCTCCAGATGAATAAAATCCAATTTTTTGTGAATTCGAATTTCATTTTTTGTCTTCAACACCTTTGTCTCGCTTGGACCCCTGGTAGATGTACACAATTTGATTGTGAACATGTACCAAGAGGATGTAACAGTTGTTGAAGACTTGCGTGCTTCGAACTTGTAGAATGTAGGTCTGAAGTCTTTGATAGTGTAGGCCCCCTGAGGCTGTCGGAGCTTAGTGGCTCCAGTATTGACCATCGTCAGAGCTTAGTAGGTCCAGAGCATCGATGGTTAGTCCTCTGGGGTGTCGGAGCTTTGGCAGCTCCGGCAGTGACCTCCGTCAACACGTGTTGTGTCAACGTTAGACTCCACTTTAGAGTCTTTCCACCATATTCACGTTGACGACTTGCCTCCTAGCTTTACCGGAACTGAGTAGCTCCAGAGATGCTCGATGTCAATGTTTGAACATTGACCACAAGCCGCCTAGAGGATGTCGGAGCTTATTTGTTTTTCCTGCACACTGAAGTCAAGAAAAACAGTAAAATCTGTTTCCTATCTATAACTTCATTGTGGCTTACTGTTCTCGAGAAAGTTTTAGGTAGAACACAATTCTAAATACAATCAAGAGTGTCGTCTAGCTTCCTTCAGGTCTGATCGTTTCCGGACTTGCCTTACTTCAGCCTGCCGGGGTGTAGGTAGAGTGCCGTACTTAGGGTGCAGACCAGGCTAAGTCGATAGCACACTCCGGCCCTAGATTGGCTTGGCGGCATTCAGACAAGTAGGCCATCAACAATTCTTTAACCTGGAAGGACAGACAATGCAACTCGAATGGTACATGAACTGGTCGAGCTAAAGTTTCTTAAGAACTGCACAACTTTGTTATAGACAAGAAAGAGAAAAATAAAAGATATTGAGCCTGTACAAAGTAAATGCACGTGGAGTTTGTTTTCACACAATGATGTCTTTCATTATAGGTCCGGGGTACAGGGGAAACAAGTACACTCTTAGGGTACGGAACCAGGCTAAGTGTGTTTCATTTCTCGTTTGACCCAAGGTAGCTAGCTACACTTTTAGTTCTGAGACTGTGACAAGTGTTGTATGGGCGTTGCGGACCTAGCAGGGTAGGTCCGGCTGCCCTCCCGGAGGAGCTACCTGACTCTGTACAATGACTCTATAAACTACACCACATGTAATTACAGACTCACCTCCGTGATACCAAGCGTAGAACTTACGGAGGTGCTCAATGTTCCAAGGATTTGGGAGAGGTGTCCCATCCTCGGTTGCCAAGCGTACGCATTCGGGACGGGATACTTTGATCACTCGGAAGGGTCCCTCCCAGCTGGGGGAGAGTTTGTTTAACCCTTCTCTGGATAGTATTTTCCGTAGCACCAGATCGCCTTCCTCGAGCTGTCGGCTGTGAACATGCCGTTGGTGATAACGCCGGAGAGCTTGGCGGTATCGGGCATTCTGAATAGCTGCTCGACACCTTCCCTCTTCAAGGAGGTCAAGGTCTTCACGCCAGAGCTGGTCCTGCGTGGCTTCGTCAGAGGTCCGGACCCAGAGCAACCCCAAGGTGATTTCCGGAGGTGCTTCAGCTCCGTACACCAGGAAGAAGGGTGTCTCTCCGGTTGACCGGTTGAGTTCCTATTTGTCATTCAGACCTCCCGATATACAGGTGGTCTGAGTGGCATCGGAACTGATTTGGATGACTTTGACGGGTATGTCGGTGTCGCCGCTTAGTTGCATGCGAGGTGCAGAGGTTGAGCCTCGTTGACGAATTCTCAGGGGTTTCGTAGCTTGCTCCTGCGTGGATTCTTCCTCCTGCGCTGTAGCAAGCGCATGAAGTTCCTCCAAAGCAGTCACTCCGGCAGTACGGTCTCTGTGGATCCGGAGAACGCCAGCTGGTGTCGACATCTTCAACACCAAGTAGCCATAATGAGCAGCAGCCATGAATTTGTACAAGGCGGGCCTGCCCAGAATGGCGTTGAAGGGCAAGTTGATCTGAGCGACGTCAAAGATCAACTTCTCAGTGCGATAATTCTCCCGAGTCCTGAAGGTCACAGGGAGAGTAATGGCACCGAGCGGTGTTATGGCCCCCGGACCTACTCCGGAGAAAGGTCGGGAGGGGCGAAGGTCTGAAGGTCAGAGCTGAAGCTTGACAAAAGCTTTGAAGCTTATGAGGTTCAACCCCTAACCTCCGTCCACCATTACATGGTGGAGTTGAATGTTGTTGATGGTAGGTGATACCATCAGAGGTAGCTGGCCAGCCCCGGTCATGTTCCGAGGGCAAACCGAAGCATCAAAAGTGATGGTAGTGTCCATCCACTTTCGATGAGGTTCCGCCCTGGCTATAGGAGCTACTGAGGCCATGTCCCGCCGCATGGTCTTGAGGACACGGTGGGAGTTGATGTCCCATGAACCACCAAAGATGGTGTTCATGGTCTTCCGATGCTCATTGTCGAAGACGTCGGAGTCATCGTCGACGGAGGTGTACACAGCCTTCAGGACCTTTTTAGGGTCCTGGAAGTCCAACTCCTTTTCAGTCGGAGCTTCGTCGACTTTCTGCTTTCCTTCCCTCTGACGGAAAGGAACTTCTTTCCGGCGCTTGTTGTAGCACTCGGCAAGGTTTTGGACCTCTCGGCAGTCCTCCAAGTTGTGTCCGTTCGACTTGTGGATAGTACACCACATTTTGGAGTTGCCACCGTCTTCGGAGGACGACCGAGGTCGTTTCTCGGGCCGTGGCCCCCGGCCACCCGAAGCTGCAGCAGCTGCAGCGGTGGATGTGCCAGCTGACGACTTCTTCTTGCCGTTGGGCTTTTTCTTCTTTTTTCCACTCCCGGTGGTAGTGGCTTCACCTTTGGAGGATTTTTTACATCCTCCGGAGGTGGTTTGGAGTGCATTTCATGGCCCTCTGCAGCTTTGGCACATTTGTCTGCCAAGCTGAAGAGCTCCATGACGCTGGTGATCTCCTTGACCGCCAGCTTCTCCAGCATCTTTTTATCCCGTATGCCCTGTATAAATGCCACGATGAGAGAAGCACTAGAGATAGAAGGAATGGTGTTTCGTACCTTGGAGAACCTCTGGATAAATGAGCGCATGGATTCTCCCCCTTTCTGCACAACTGCAAAAAGGTCTAGTTCGGTGCCTGGTCGGGTGTATGAACTCCCGAAATTGGCGGTAAATTGTTGGCACAATTCCTCCCAACTATTGATAGAGTTGTGAGGAAGGCTCATGAACCAGGACCTGGTTGTCCCAATCAAAGCCACTGGGAAGTAGTTGGCCATTACGACCTCGTTACCTCCGACCGCAAGGATTGCGGTGGTGTAAATTTGGAGAAACTCAGCGGGGTTAACAGTCCTGTCAAATTTCTCCGGCAAGTGTGGCCGGAACTTTTGTGCCATCTGACCATGCGTAGGTGCATGGCCAGGGCAGAACAGCCTCCTCCTACTCCCTCGGGAGCAGGGCTTTCTCGAGCCTCTCGCCTTTCGCGAGCGTGCTCGATATGAACATGGCTGTCCTGTTGACGGTAATGACGATCAAGCTCCGCCCGGAGGTCATGAGTTGACATCCTGGTTACCGTATGAGTATGTCGCGCCCCGGAGGGTAGTGACATAACTTGTTGTGATGCAGCACGCCTCCTATTCTGGGAATCATGCGGACCAAGTCTGCCAGACACGGTCCGGCGCTGCGATGGGGCCTGCCCCGAAGGAGGAGGACCTTGGTTGCTAATGCGGTCGGCTGTTGCTGCAACCAGATGCTCCACATCAGCCCTCCACTGCTCCATTGCACCCTAGGATGCACCTGGATGTGGTGGACGTTGGAGGAGAGCACGCGCTGCGTGAAGCGCGTGTTCAGGGTTGTTGTTGTTTGCCGATGCAGTGACCGACGCCGATGCACCGTCACGCTGCTCAGCTTGACGTGCTAGTGCAGGCGGTGGTGGTGGAGGCATGACTCCTGCTGGAGCCATGGCACCTGCTGGTTGCTGCGTGTTGGAGGGATTGCCTCAAGCGGGTTGAACAATAGGGTTGCTGTTGGATGATCTAGCAGCTACGTTCACCATACTCGAAATCTCGGGCACCCCCTTCCTGGCACGCCAACTGTCGGTGTTTGGATCCAGCAGATCTTCCGACACAACCTTTGGTAGATCGAGGAGTTGTAGTTCGATAATGGGTGCGCAGAGATTCAAGAAGGTGAAAGACACGTGTACACAGAGATTTATGTGGTTCGGGCCGCCTGAGCGTAATACCCTACTCCACGGGGTGTGTTGGTGATGTAGTAAGCTTGTGAGTCTAGAAGAAGCTCCAAAAGAAGAAGCTCGTCTAGCTCAGGGTGTTCAGTCGTGGTCTCAAACCGTCCCTTGTGTATCGTTGACCAGTCCTTTTATAATACAAGAACTTGCCGTTACAATGTTAGCCTGGCCCGACAGGTGGCCCCGACGGTTACACATGGTTGATACACAATATATGGGGTTAATTACCCTTAATAGCCTGGTAACGGGCCTTAACCATGTCGTTACTAGTATTAAGGATCATCCGATCGTGTGTCATTAATATGGTATTAATGACACTTAATTGGGTCTTGAAGTCTTTGATTACTCCTTGAAGGTCCGGAGCCTTTGGGGGATCCACCAGTCTGATTGTTGAAGTTGAAGGTCCGGTGGTTGCCACGTGGCAGCTCTGGAGCTCATCGTCGTGGACACGTGTCAGTACCGGAGCTTCCCTCGGTCTGGGGTTAGGTCCGGGGGCGCCATATTGGTATTCTGACCGGGGCTTCCCAGGTGTGGGTGATAGCTCCGGTCTTGTGATACACGTGGTGGCCCCGGGACTAACCATGTCGGGGAAGCAGGTCCGGCTACGCCTGACATGTGGGGCCTTTGGAGGTCTTCAAATCTGGTACATGGAGTTTCCTTGTTATCTTTGCAATCCCAAGGGGTATCCGGTACGGAGGGTACTGACAAATGTTCTCAAGTGGGAGACACCGGAAAATGTGGGACACATCAGAAGCTTCCTGGGAATGGCTGGTTACTATCGATGATTTATTGAGGGATTTTCAAAGATCTCTCGGCCGCTAACCAAGCTACTCGAGAAGGGAGCTACATTCAAGTGGACACCGAAATGTGAAGCAAGCTTCGCCGGACTGAAGAAGAGGTTGACCACTGCTCCAGTGTTGGTCATGCCAGACATGCAAAAGGAGTTCTTGGTCTATTGTGATGCTTCCGGGCAAGGACTCGGATGTGTTTTGATGCAAGGAGGCCATGTGGTGGCTTACGCTTCAAGACAGCTCAAAAAGCATGAGAAAATTTACCCGACCCATGATCTGGAATTAGCAGCTGTAGTTTATGCACTGAAGATATGGAGACACTACCTGATCAGGAAAAGGACGAAAATCTAAACCGACACAAGAGCTTGAAGTACATCTTCACTCAGTCGGAACTTAATCTTCGCCAACGAAGGTGGCTAGAGCTCATTAATGACTTTGATGTTGGGATCAACTATCACCTTGGAAAGGCGAACGTGGTCGCAGATGCTTTGAGTAGGAAGGCACAATGCAACAGTACGACGATCCAGGCTAATCAACCGCAACTATGTGAGGAGTTTGCGAGATTAAACCTGTGCATAGTGTCTAATGCAGATGCAGTAGCTATGGAAGTGAACTACACGTTGGAACAAGACATTAGATAAGGCCAAAAGGAGGATAAGAAGATCTAGAAACTTAAGAAGCTGATGAAGGTTGGCAAAGCCCCAAATTTTAGGGAAGATGAACACGGAACCCTATGGTTAGGGAAGAGGATATGTGTGCCGAATGTCAAGGGGATCCGAGAACTGATATTGAGAGAAGCCCATGACTCGTACTACTCTATTCATCCTGGGAGTACCAAGATGTACCAAGACCTTAAGGATTGATACTGGTGGCTTGGTATGAAGCGTGATGTGGCCGAATACGTGGCTTTGTGTGACACGTGTCAATTAGTCAAGGCGGAACATCAGAGACCTGTTGGACTACTTCAACCACTCAAGATACCCGAGTGGATATGGGAAGAGATAAGTATGGACTTTATTGTGGGATTTCCAAGGACCCAGTCAGGATATGACTCCATATGTGTTATTGTGGACCGGTTGACTAAAGTCGCTCACTTCATTCCGGTCAAGGAAAGCTACAATGGTTCGCAGTTGGCAGAATTATACATGGTAAGAATTGTGTGTTTGCACGGGGTTCTGAAGAAGATAGTATCTGATCGAGGTACCCAATTCACGTCAAGGTTCTGGCAGAAGCTTTTCTTTTTTCTCCCCGCCGGCCCAAACCGCATTATGGCCCAAGTCAGCCCAGCCGCCCCTCTCCCTTTCCTTGTCTCTCTCTCTGCACACTAAGACACGCCCGTCAAGGCTTTCCCTTTCCTTACGCCACGCGCCCGACCGAGCCCCCGCCGATTCCGCCCCGGTTTCAATCGCCGACAAGAAATTGCCGCTTTTATGGCCCCCGATCACCTTCCCTTGCGCGAAATCCCCTTCCATACTCCCCCGCCCCCGCTCCCCTATAAATCTCGGCCGGCGCCTCTGTCTTTTCCCCACCCCGAAGCTCAAACCCTAGCCGCCACCGGTGCAAGGTTTGTCACCGCCGTTCCCGTCGCTCTAGCCCATGCCTCTCCTCGAATCTTTGCCTTACTTGTTCGCCATGATTGTAGGAACTCGCCGGGCACCTTCAATCGGAGAGTTCGCCGCCGCGTCATCGTTTTTGTCAGGCTCCGCCGAAGGCCGCCGCTGTTCGACGTCGCCGACGCACCTCCACCCCCAATCCGAGCTTTGCGACCCCCTAGGTGAGCTCCCCTCACCCCTCATTCCCCTTCCCGCGTTAGGACCGTAGCTTTGGTGTCGATTTTGGCCGATTGGCCATCGCTGGCGAGGCGCGCCGCTGTGGCCGCCGAGCGTCGTCGCGCTCCTGGGTGCGCGCCACCACTGGCGCCGCCTGGGCGACGTGGCCCATCCTCGGCCGTCGATCTGAGGCCGACGACCCAGATTAAAACGTAGCGTACCCCTTCGGTGTTTTAAACCCCGAGCATCCATTTTAAATCCAACGGCCGATATTAATTCCCGCCATACCCTTTTGCTTTTATACACATAACCCCCTGCACATTTAATTGTAATCGCACATAAGCCCTGAACTTTATGAATTGGCCTCTGTACTTTAAATTAATTTTGTCAACACTATTAATTTGAATAGATAATGCATTTTAGCCCCTGTTTTCACCATTAATTATGTTTTGGCCTCTGTAAATTATAATTAACCCCTAGATATGTTATCAATTATTTATATGCCCTAGTTCCTGTCCGTTTTGCATCAAACCCCCTGTATTCTTTGATATTTACATAAAATCATATGTTTACACTCTTTTTGCACCAGTTATCTTAGGATATTATTTGTTAGTCTTTTTTAATCTGATTAGGGCAAATCAAATTATTTAAATTGTTATTTCATGTTGTGTATTTTGATAAGCACACACATAGACACTAAAATCCAAACTTCAACTCACATCACTAATTAAAATCATAACTAAGGACATAGTAATAGAAACGTAATTGCGTAGGTTTTCTTTTGTGATTGCTTATTTGTGATGTGCCCCTATTTTCTTGCTTCTTATTGTGTGTTGCTACTGTTCGTTCTGCATGCGATGACGTATTTAGAGTCGGTTCCCGAGCCGGCCTACAACCCTCACGACTACTACTCCTACGACCCACACTTCCAAGGAGGCAAGTTCCTTGACCATTTTGCACCTGTTTTATTAGGTTTTAGTTAGTTGCATGCTTAATAATTTGAATCCTATTTACTTTGCCATTCCATGTAATTCCTTGTCACCGCGTTGGTTTGGGTGTATGTTATTATTACTTTTACGCTTAGCCATGCTTAGTATTGGGAGGGAAATACTCTACTTACATGCTATAATATTAATTGTTATGATCATTTATTTTGGTATTATGAAATGAATTGTAGTAGATAGGAATCTGGCGGGTTGGTTTGTTTGGTATGGTGCAGTTTGCACGAGACCCGGGTTTTGGGGTATGGACCTCGCCGGATTCTAAGAACCAGTTTATGGAGAAAGTCACCTAGCTATTTAGTACCACCACAAGGCTGAGTATGGGGCAGCTTGATCAATTAATTAGGTTTCTCCCGGCTTAGTGCTAGTGTTTAGATAGTGCAGGCAATGGGTTCAGAGTAACCGCCCTTGGATCCGCAAGGCTAAAGAGGGGGATTCTGTTGGCGGAGAGGTACTCCAGTAGATGCCTCAGCGGTGAAACCTCAGTGGGCTAGTGCTAGTCAGGAGTGCCTTTGTAAAGATCTCGTAGTGATCTCCTGGCCACACAACTACGGAAGTGTGAAATGTGGTTGATCACCACTGGCAACATAGAGGTTTATTTAGTCCACCTGGCAACAGGGGATGAAATCACGGCTTGTGGGTAAAGGTTACATTCTCTGCAGAGATTTAGAAACTGTCATGATAGCCGTGCTCACGGACAAGAGTGGCTTGGTGTCCAATTCATAATTAGTCAATGGATGGGAATGGTGGTTTGGTTGGTTGGGATTTGGCTTATAAATGGGTTATGGTTGGGTTCACCCACATAGAAGTAGGTGCTAATAAAAGCTAAGGGTAGGATGTAATGCTATAGTGCTTAACCCGGCATAGCCTTCCTTCAAAAAGCTTGCATGTCATCTCTTTCCCCACTTGTTGAGTACTGTTGGTACTCAAACTTGCTCGTTGCTTATCTTTACTCAGTCTACAATGGAGAAGGGGTGGAGAATGAAGAATTTTACGCTGATCCGGACGAGACGTTCTAGGCTAGCGCAACCCCCAGGCAACGCCTGTGCATGGAGCCACGCTAGTTTACTTTTCCGCTGTTTTGCTTGAAATCTTATTTAGACCTACGGGTCACTATTGTAAGAAATTTATGTATTCGAACATGGCTTGTAATAAATGATATTACACTTTCTTCTACACATGTATGATGTAAATTGATCCTGTCATACATGTGGAAGCCATCCGGTTGTCTTGCTGGGACCGGGTGTGACATGAATGTGATGTCCAAAATCAAAGAACATAGTCGTCAGGTTGGAGTTTGCGAGAAACATACCAATCATCACATCATCTCCTTGTTGCGCTTCCTCCATAGAGACATGTTTCACCTTGCCACGAACAAAATTTTGCGATCCGCGACTGCCTTGTAGTGCTCCTCCATTCGGTCTTGGGTTTTGTCTTGGAGCATTGTTCCTTTGACCAATACCTGACTTAGGAAATTGATATGCAAAGTGTCCCACCTCATCACAAGTATAGCACGATCTTGCTGCACCAGAATTGTTAGGGCGAGCTTGGTTTTGAGCATTAGCAGAAAAGTTGGCATGGGGTGCATGAGGCATTGGAGGGCGAGGTGCTTGCATGGCAGGGTGTTGTTGCACGAGATGAGATGTATGTGGTGTAATAGTGGTGTGGTATGCAGGAGTAGAGGGGTTGTAGTATGGTGCATTTGGTGGTGCAAAGCGGGGGTGAACATTGCTTCCTTGTGGTTGTCCTTGATATGGTGTCTTCCTCTTATAATCTTGCTCCATCTCGTGAACCTTGTTCTCAACCACAATAGCTTTGTCCACGTGCTTCTGGAAATTTGCATAGTCACAATTATGCAATTGGACTTGAATCTCATTGTTTGGGCCCCTCATAAACAAGTATTGCTTGTGGTTGTCCCGGTTAACATCCTGTGGAGCACATCTTGAGAGTTGAGTGAATTTATTTAAGTATTCACTCACACTCGACTTCCCCTGCCTTAAGTTCTCAAATTCCTACTGCTTCAAGATCATAACACCTTTAGGAACAAAATGAGAACGAAACCTCTCCTTGAATTCATCCCAAGTGATCCTCTGTTGATTAGCATGGGCATTGCAAAGCGAGTGTCACACCTGGTCCAAACAAGCTAACCACATGCATTCCACATGTATGCCAGGATCAGTTCACTCATACATGTTCGAATTACAAAATAGGTCTTACATCAATGACCCACGGGTCTCAAATAAAACTACAGAAAGCAAATACATAGATAACTAGATAGATTGCAGCAGCGTGACGATCGCTCCAGTCCACAGGCAGCTGCACGAGGGAACGCCCGCCTAGTACATCTCCTCCGGGTCGGTGTAGAATTCTTCGTTAACTGCTTCTTCTTCATAGTCCATAGGGGGAGAGAGGGAATCACTTTGAGTACATAGAGTATTCAACAAGTGTGGGAAAAGAGATGAAATGGAGGCTACAAAAAGGAAGGCTCATGATGGCTTTAAGCACTATGCATTACCTATACCTTAGCTTTCATTAAGCAACCTATAACTAGGTGATTTCACCCATTCAAAATTATAGTAAAAATAATGAGTAAGAAAGTAATAGAACATGTATATTCCCAATCCATAAATCCCAACCATGTACTAATTATGAATTCGACACCAAGCCGCTCCTGTCTGTGAGCACGACTGTCATGATAGTTTCCCAATCTCTGCAGAGAATGTATCCTTTACCCACAAGCCATGATTTCATCCCCTGTTGCCAAGTGGAATAAGCAAACCTCCCTGATGCCCGTGACCCGTCGGTCACATTACACACTTCCGTAGGTGTGCGGCCAGGAGATCACTACGAGGTCTTTACAAAGGTCCTCCTGACTAGTAACCGGCCCGCTGAGGTTTCATCGCTCTGGCTCCTAGAGTCCATTTTACCTCCGACAGGAGAAGCCGGCTCTTGAGCCATGCGGATCACAAGGCAGATACGCTGAACCAATTCCCCGCACTGTCCAACTACCAACACTAAACCGGGAGAGGCCTAATTAATTGACCAAGATGCCTCATACTCAGTCTTGTGGCGATACTGTATATCTTAGTGGCTACTCCATAAACCGGTCCTTAGAATCCGACAAGGTTCAATCCTCAATCCCGGGTCTCGTGCGTACTCCACCGTACCATTCAAACCAACCAGCCAGATTCCTATTTACTACACTTCCTCTTCGAACATCATAATCATGATTATAATAATAAGTCATAAGTAATAAATATGGTCAATTTTTTCCAACCCATCTATTATGCATGGCTAAGCATAAAGTAAATCCCATATACCACCCTTCCATAACCCAAGCGACAAGGTAATAGGGTAAAACAACAGGGCATAACATAGGATTCATATTAATTAACATGCAACTAACTAAACTCTTAAAAAGGTGCAAGATGGTCAAGGGCACTTGCCTCCTTCGAAGTGGTTGTCGAACTGAAGTTCTTGAAAGTTGATCTCCGGCTCGAGAACCGGGTCTACTAGAAAAGAATAACATGCAATAAGTACTAACATACAATGCTAAACATAAATATGCACACAATCACAAAAGTCTACACAACTACGTACCTATGAAAGATTTAATGTGCATGTGCATTTGTTCATTTGTTGATATTCATTAAAGGTGAATTCCTATGTGTTAGAAATATGATTTGGCATTTTATATCACTTTTACAATTATTCTTATGCTTAATACACATTTTTGGGGATTTTCCTACATTAAAATATAATTATTTATTATTATTATGATATTTCAGATTAAAGTAATACATTAAATATTTTTTTAATGTTATGTGATATTTATTTCTAGGCTTAAAATAATTTTATATAATTAATCCTCAATTAAATATAATTTCTACATAATTTTTAGTGGCTAAAATGAATTATTTAAATTTATACAGAAATAAAATATATTTTTAAGTTGTCTACATATTTATTTTGAATTTTATAAAATTTTATTCACTTTTCTGCATTTATTCACAGGGGCTAGAAATAGTATTAAACAAGTTTCCAGGGGCTAGACTTGAATTATGCAGTCCAAACATGATTTTTATAAAGACCAGAGGCTTATCTGCATTTTTCTTGTAATTCTGCACAATTATGTAATTCTCGAGGGGCTAGTCCGCAAAAGGGCAAGGGCCTCGCTGTAAAAATCTAGGTGCGCAAACCGTTTTAAATTCTAGCCGTTGGATCTTAGATCTATGGCCCGGATTTTATGAAACCCGAAGAGGTACGACGTTCTAATCGTGGCCGTTGGCTCCCAACCGAAGGCTAGGATAGGGCCACGTCGCCCTATGGCCGGCGCCAGCGCACTGCGCGGTGGCGCACGGCGACCGACGGCGGCGAGCTCGCCGGAATCGGCGCAATCTAACGCAATAAGCCCTAATACTCAAATCTAAGCGCGGGAAATCGAACGGGAAGGCATTGCGGACACACCAGAGGCGTTGATGGGGCTTGGAAAGGTGCAGAGGGGCGTCGACGTCGAGGGAAGGCGGTGGAGCTCGTCGGTGATCGTCGAAGTCGGCAATGCAGCCTCAATCTCGACCGAGGAGGGTGTCCGACAGCCTGAGGACGATGCCGCACATGATATAGGCCAATAAGAACGCAAGCTAGGTGGCCAAATCGGTGATGCGACGAAGAACGACGGCGGGAACTCACGGCGATCGACAAAACCGACGGTGCGATGATGATCTCCCCGAGCGAGCTTATCTGGCTTGTTCCTGGCGGTGCGGCGAACTCATTAAGCCAATAAAGAAGGAGAATAGAGGGTTGAATCGACAGTAACATGAAGAACAATGTTGACTCATCGACGGCAATGGCGCTAGGGTTTTGAGAGCTCGGGGGAAGAGAGAAAATGGGGGCGGCGGCTCCTTTATAGCGCGGCGGTGGCTGCGGTTGTGGCGCTCATGCGACACTCCAACGGGAGGAGTGGATCCGAGAAGTGGGGAGTGAGGGCACGGGCGAGGTCGTGGGCGCGGGGCGCGGGCGGCAGTTGCACCGCGGGGGAAGAAGGGGAGGGGCGCTGACAGGCGGGCCTAGGCGGCCAGAGAGAGAAGAGAGGGAGAGGGGTGCGGCTGGGCTGATGCAAGGAATTGGGCCGCAGTTCGGATTTGGCCCACGCGGGGGTTTTTCCTTTTTATTTTCTTTTTCTTTTTTTGTTTCCTTTGATTTGATTTTAAATTTCAAATTCTATCAAATTCTACATGTTTCGAATTTAAATTTTCACACAAAAAATGCAAACTCAAATGCACACTAATATATTTGAAAGGTTGATTACAAAGTTTGAAATTTTGGATGTTACAGCGAGTCCCACCAATCTGCAGCTGCTCCAACTAGCTGATGGGAGGAAAAAAGGACCTTCTCCCTGTCATTGCACTTTACAATAGCAAGCTTCTTCACCATATATTTCAGCCAATCATCAACTTTCGTAGGATCATTGGCTTGAGAAAAGGTAGGTGGCCTAGTCCTCATAAACTCTCCCAATCTGTTATGAGGTGGTGGTGGTGGCGGTGGTGGAGGCATATGAGGCTGATTCTGGTTATTGGCTTGTAGTTGTCCCAAAGTTTGCATCACGGTCTGCATAAGTTGATTCTGCATAGCCATCAACCGCTCAAGGTTGCTGGCCTCAGGTCCAAGTCCATTGTTGTTCTGAGGTGCCCCATTGTTCTACTCCGCCTCACAATTGCATTCCTTTGGTTGCGGGTCCTCGGCATCTGAAGAAAGAACAAGAGATAGAATAATTTAGAAAATGTCCCCAACTACATGCATCAAGGGATATGAAACTAAGCAACTACCTATATAAGCCTATATGGATGTGCAAGCGCTAAAGCATCCCACAATCCTCTACTAAGCACACAAGCAACATTACATATCGTTCAACACACCAAACAAACCTCAACTATTCCCAAGTGCTCATATGTGCTCTAAAGTATTCATTCTATATAGGTTGCATCCTATGGTCAACCTATGGCTCTAATACCAATTTGTGTCACCCAATTCCGAAAATAAACCAAGTGAATACATATGTGCCCAGGACGTTGATCACACATACACGAGTACACCGCAAACGATATACATAAAATTACCACAACACGAACTAATAAATAGGTACATTTATTACAATATTCAAATAATTCTCAAATTACAGCTCAAATGATCATCAATACTAATAATTCTGAAACTAATGCAGCGGAAAAATTCTAAGCATCAAGCTAAGAAAACTAAGCATAGGGGATATAACGCGGCTCCAAGCAACACCACAGGCATATCAACGACAGCACAAAACCTAGTACTTTGCATTATCCTCACGGTACTCCCAAACATCATCTGAAACTGTTGGTGGGAGAATTGCAAGGGTGAGCACATGTCGTACTCAACAAGTGTGGGAAAATAATGACATGTAGTTTAAACAAGGAATGATAATAAATAATAGCTATTTGCTGAAAAGTACATTTAAAATAGGTAAAAATCATCCTACAATGTCTATGTGAAATAATCCCATCATATCCCATGTAATTAGCATCATGTGAATCCATCACCAATTATCCATCCATATGCCATATTCTTACCATCATCTTTAACCATGTCCATTTATCACAATCCATTCCATAACCATAACTAAACCATCCCAAATTCCAAGTTCCATTCTAATCATGGAAGTTGTCAAGGTGCTTGTAACTGGGAGCACGACTATCATAATAGGTTTTAACACTCTGCAGAGATTGTACCGCTTCACCCACAAGTTCGTGATTCCGTCACCCGTCGGCGACTAAAGAAACCTCTCTTATGCCAATTACACTTCCTTAGGTGTATGGCCAAGAGATCACAAAATAGCCTTTACATAGGGACTACCAGCATATTTAGACCCACTGAGGTTTCACTGGTGGTGATGCCTCCAACTGAGCACATCCAACCAAGCCTCCCTCCCCTTGTCCCGTTCAGATCACAGGGCAGTCCCGCTACTATTGCAAACCCAACTGACTCCCATTCCCTGCTCCTCCAAATGATTTGAGTAATGCTGATAATACATCTAATTAATTGGCTAAGCCGCACCCATACTTGGCCTTGTGGTGGCACTATTGTCCTGGCTTATTCTCGCATGAACCGGTCCTTAAATCAAAAGCAAGCAAACCACCGTATCATCCAACCCAAACCACAAACCATGCTTGCCTAGATCTCCCAAGTCCCATGTTACCAAGTAACCATGTCCATCAATCCTCATCATACATAAATGCATTAATTCATAATTAAACCATTTGGTTGTTTTCCCATCCCAATTATTCAGAGCGAAACAAAAAGTTGAAAATACCATTCCCGACTCTCTACAAGTAATCCAAGCGGCAAGGATGGTTAAACAAGTCACATGTCTTGGGTTTCTCATCAATTGACACAAGCATACAGTTTTGCAAACAAAATATTTAAAAATAGGATCAAAATGATCAAGGACACTTGTCTTGCTCTTGAGATTGGTTAGGATCAAAAGCTTTGAAATTCTGGTGCTGGAGGTCTTCGACAGCACCCTCTAGAGCAAAACCTTATAGTCCGCGCAACAACGTACAAAACAAGCATTAAAATCAATAAGTGCTCATATATTACCCAATATGCCATGACATGCATGAATAATGCAATTATGGGGTAATGCATGTTATTAGGTTGATATCATTGCTTACTAACTAGTCCCACTTAAGTTTCACATGTTAGAACAAGTTTCAAGTCATTTCGGAGAATATTGGAGAAGTTCCAAAAATTCTCAGCTTTGGGAGACCGGACTAGGCCGCAGTGGGACCGGACATGGAACAAAATGGAAATCGGACTAGTCCGTCGTAGGACCGGACAAGTCTGTTAAGGCTAGGGTTTCGGCAATTTTCAACTGGAGCATAGTCAAAATTAATGTGGAACCATATTTTACATAGAAAAGATGGATCTAAGATATTTACCATGAATCCTAGGCTTCAAAGATTGAGGATTCGATGGAACTTGAGAGTCTTGATGTCTAGATCCAAAGAAGATGAAGAACTTGGTGGAGAATTGACGATGACGTCGATGAGTTGACGAAGATCGATCTTGCTTGATCCTCCTATCTTCCTCCTCCTTCCCTTTGCTGTGAGCTCCTCTCTCCTTGATGGCGGCTCTCACGAACTAGGGTTAGGGGTCCAATTAAATCGTGGCAAAGAGATGAAAGGGTGGGTGTTGGGTGTTTATATAGGGTGGAGTTGGTAGGGTTTGGTAGAATTAGAGTATAAGACGATGGAGGCCCTTGTGGGGTCCCTCATGGGCTCCGCAGGGATTAGGCACAACGTTCTTGGGTCCAATTAAGGTAATTACACAAAATTCCGTCCGAGAGGAAAAATAGACTCAGAGTCGGGCACACCGGACTAGTTTGTATGAAGGTCGGACAAGTCCGATTTGGGACAGAAAGTTGAACGGCCAAGTCTGGTGCAGATCCGGACAAGTCCGAAAAGGATCAAAAAGCACAATGGATAAGTCCGGTTGGAGGATAGACAAGTCTGGGGGTTCGTCTAATTTTCGAAGTCCAGACCAAATTGGGGAATCATTGGACAACTCTGAAAAGTTCCAGTAGGGAAGATCGGACTAGTCCGTACATGAGAGCAGACAAGTCCGGAGGTCAATAGAAACAAATTTCAGACTAATTCGAAGCAAAAGCGGATGAGTCCGGAAAACAACAGAAGCTAAACTGGACTAGTCCAGGTTGTAGTCCGGACGAGTCTGCACTGACATAGGTTTTAACTATTTTTTTGCTTCTAATTCATTTTAAACTTGTTCCTTTTTGTGTGGCTTAATACTAAACATGTATAAGAGTTTATGCAATGCATTATGGATGAAAATGAGTTTGTTACACATGTTCCCAATCGAAACTTGTGTCGTGTATCCTCCAAGCCTCCTCCCCTTACCTAGCTTGAAAAACAAGAAAACCGTGTAAGTTCAACAATCGATATATTTATATTTAATATGAATAATTTATAAACTTACCAATCGCTCGACTGCGGCCTGACTGCACCCCTGAGGCTGAGAAGGGTTCGTGTGACCTCTCTTCCAGACCTCAGCAGGGGTCGGCGGCAACCCTGTCTCGCGCTCCTGTCAATACGTGTTAGTACACACAATATATTATGAACATATAAACATTAGTTAGATACACTTACCATGCGTTTAGCTAAATGCAAGTGGTTATTTTGGTTGTGGTTGTGCTTCCCGTCGACCTCTCTGCACCCTCGAGCCCTTTGGGACTTAGCCTTAAACTCATCGCTAGCCCAGTATCGACAAAGGGCCTGTTATGCATCAGACCGACCCTGCAACCAGCTCACGTGTCCCTACACATAGTTGTTGGTCATTAAAAATACCATTGAGGAAATTATTAGAAAAAATATTTACTACACCCCACATACCTGCGCGTACTCCTCCGTCAGGTGCCTCTCGCTCTCCTGCCGGAAGTGTCGCACGTCGTGCTGGTTCGCCTTCAAGTGCTCATTGATAACTTGAATACGAGCGTTTGACAAAGCTTGCCGAACCGCTTCCGTAGCATTGATGTGAAACACTTTCCTCGCATGCTCAAACATGTGAGGGTCGTCCGAGTCCTCTAAAATATACCTTTTCTGTGATAAAGAATATGTTGAAGAGATGTTCATTAAAAAAGTTTAAGAGTCAAAACATATAACTTTATTTAACATACTTACTATAAATTGGCCCATAAGGTCTCCTGAACGTTGTGGTGCTCCTAGTGAGGGGCGCGTGCGTAGTCCTCCCACGAAGTAGCAGGCACCCCATCGATGACCCCGGGATAGTGCATGCACACTAAGGACCCGAGGACACCATTCACCGGTCTGTGGTGTCTGTCACTGGTGAAATACAAGTCGTACCAAGCGTGCAAGACATTTATTGATTCATTACTTAAGTAACCAACAGAAACTAGAATTGAACACTATGATTTTATTACCTGTCTCCGACCGAACGAGTCAAGATTCTCTGTGAAGAGACCGCAGGAGGACTGACAAAGTGAGTCCTCCGCGTCTACCGCCTCTGCTTGGGCACCACGTCTGGTGACCCATAAAGCACGTCACCAACCAAGCCAAAGGGCTCAAGAACATAAGGCTCGCCAGCCGAGGACTGGCTCACCGAAGGGTAGCCAATCTCAACTGTCACTCTAGTCTCTCAGTCAGTCAGTGATGACTACAACATGCAAATGATTCATAAGTAAGTTTAATTGGAAATTGAATTTGAAGAATTTGTTGAAGACTAGTGAAATTTACCTGTGTGAACTGCTGTGACGAAGCCCTAGAGCTGGCCAGAACGTGCCCTAGGAGCTGAGAGCGTCTGCTCCCGATCGACGAGACACCAACGAAAGTGTCCTCAGCTCTATAGGGGAAGAACCCCCTTGTCGCTGCCACCTTCTTACCCTTCTTTGACGCCATCCTGTTTTAATAGATCATCAGTAAATATGCAAATAAGATATACAAAATTCATGTTACTATCTTCAAGAAAACGTTACTTGTAATCACTTTCAAAATTCATCAACATCATTATCATGCGCCCTAGTCTTTAAATCAGCCCAACGATCTTCCATCATGATTTGTTCTAATTTCTATTTTCGCATATCATCTGTCTCTACATCTTCAACATCTCCAACTAATTGATCGAGTCTTGCACCAGGTTCGACGATAAAAGTGTCTGGCAACTCTTCTTCTTGGTACACTTCTGCAACGTCTTCACTATCATGGTAACCATCATATTCAAGGGTGTATAACCGCTCATGAGGATTCACCTTATATACCACCCACCAAGCACTGAGCTTTGTGCATGGATAAGGTAGATAATACACTCGCTCCACTTGGTGTGCAAGAAGTATCATAACCTCATAGTCGGTCCTTGTGTTTGACTTCCACCATTCCAAATTGGTTTTCTCGAGTTCCATGAGTATTATCGAATGAGTCACAATCAAAGAAGACAACTCGAAGTGTCTTATTTTTAGTAAAAGTAAATCCAAGGATTTTGTTAATGATCCCATAATAATTGGTTTCATTTCCTTGAGTGTCAATTGCTCTCACCACAACATCGGAATTTGATGTTACCGCGAGAGGACGAAGAGCTTCAAAATTAGTTGTACGGAATCAAAAGACATTTACGTCATATCGACCATAGCTTCTAACATTCACTAATCCATAAGATAACTGTCACAAATATTTATGGACATTGTGAGTTATGCACTGTCAAAAATGATAGTAAGTTAAAAGAATACTTCTTTAATAATAGTAACTGATAATATATAGAAGATAGTATTACATAATCTTGAAACCATGATAGAAAACCCGACCCTCCATTTAATCCTTCTTGTCGCATCCCTTCTACTTGTTTGGTCGTAGGTTGATGCCTATGTGGCCAACATTGTCTGTGAAACTCGCTAAACGTGAAAAACAATTTTTAGAATACATGTGTAGTAAAATATGTCAATTAGCATAAATGTAGGACAAATACTTACTTGAAGTATTCTTGCATGCCATCTATATTTGCGTACATGTAGAGTAAAGCAACAGTCCTGTCACATTCGGGTAGGACCTAGGTCGTGTAGCTACCAACGGTAGTGCCTCTCGTTTGAAAAATGGAGAGGTCGCTACAAGGGGGTGCTTCGTCCACATTGCACCGCATCACCGAAGTATTGACATTGTGTTCTTCTGCAAAATAGACACTTGAAAAGTATCCTACTTAATTAAGAGCATATGCTTTAGCGATGCAACCTTCCACCCTTGGCCTGTTGCCAATCATTGGTTTCAGATATCATAGCGCTCTTTCAATGTGATACATCCACCTATATTGCATAGGACCGCCAACTTTACCTTTGAATGGAAGATGGATAAACAGATGTTGTATTGGATTGAAGAAACCCGGTGGAAAATTTTTTCCATCTTACATAAAAGTACCAGTATCTCTTTCTCTAACTTATCCATAATCCCTATCTTGATTTCTTTAGCACAAAACTGTCTATAGAAATAGCTGAGCTCAGATAAAACCTTCCACACTGCATCATCTAAATAGCCTCGAAACGTAACAGGTAAGAGTCTTTCCATGATAATGTGATAATCATGACTCTTCAACCGAGTGAAGTTTCCTGTGTTCACATTCACGACTCGTTTCAGGCTAGCTGCGTAACCATCTGAGAATTTCAAAGTTTTCAACCATTTCATGACTTTTTTTCTGTAGGTCGAAGACAGAAAGAAGCACGTGGCATACCACCACTTTCAGAGATTTCAAGAGTTGGACGGTTACAAATGTCTGCCAAATCTAGTCTAGCTTTTATATTGTCTTTCGTTTTTCCAGTCATATCCATTCATGTGATTATGATATTTTCGCCCATGTTACGCTCTTGATGCATGACATCAATGTTGTGCATTAGAATCAACGACTTCACATATGGTAGCTCCCAAAGTCCACATATGTGAGTCCAATTGTGTTCTTCTTCGTAACCTACGAAATATCCAGAACGACCTTCATTTGGCACCAGTTTGTCCAACATATCAGAAATTTCTGACTCGTTGAGACATTTCGGTGTTCTTTGTAAAGACATGCCTCTGTTTCCTAAATATGTGATTCGGAGGCATCCAACCTCTATGACAATCGAAGTAAGATATCTTGCCTCATGAGTTAGTCGAAAGCAATCTGTGTATGAAGCACATATCAAACACGTCAAACGACTGTGAGTGCTACATCCGGAAAACATGCCGTATGCTGGCAAATCATAGACAGACCACAAATAAGCAACTCGAAGGTTGAATTTCTACTTCCTGTAATTGTTGTATGCTCGACTCCTATCCACAACATTTTTAATTCTTTGATTAGCGGTTTCAACATCACGTTGAGACTTGACCCAAGATGATCCGGTCCAAGTACAATGAGGCTGAGGAACATGAACTCATACTTCATACAAAAATATGGTGGCAGGTTGTACGAAATGACATAGACGGACCAACAGGAGTATGGCATGACCTTTGTACTAAATGGTGAGAATTCGTCTGTCGCTAACCCGATGCGAACATTTCTCGCATCACGAGAAAAATCTAGATCAAAACGGTCTAGCCTCTTCCATGCATCACCGCCGGACGGATGCATCAAGAATTCTTTGTTCTCACGTTTAACTTTTTTGTGCCATCTCATGTGTCTTGCGGTTCCTTTTAAAAGAAACAATTGCTTCAACCGAGGAGTCACAGGCAAGTAACGAAGTTGCTTATGTGCGACATCTGTCATCACATTATCGTTGTCGTCATTAACAACTTCGACATACCTCGGTTTACCACATTTCAAGCACATGTTCTGGTTGGCGTGCTCTTTCTAGAATATCATGCAGTTGTCTGGACACACATCGATTTTGTCATAGTTCATACCAAGACCAGATATCAATTTATTCGACTCATACATATCTTTAGGCGCTTTGTGAGGTTGTAGAAGGATATCGCAGATCAATTTCATGAGATCATTGTAGTAGTTGATTGAAAAAAGTACTTAGACTTAATTGCCATAAATCTGGTCATGAAATCAAGGACGGTCACATTTGTGTGTTCATGCAACGGCTGTTCTCTGCCTCCATTGTAAGAGGCTCATCCACTTCCATAGCTTCTAGCATCTCATCCACCATATCAACCCCATTTCTATCATCATCCTCATCCACTTCTTCTACGACTCAAGATTTAGTTTCGCCGTGGAAGGTCCACATAATGTGGCGTAAAACCGTTTCGACATAAGTGAAACAAAAGTTCCATTCTGTTTAGAAACTTGGTGTTCCTGCATTTCGTACATGGGCACCGCACCTTATCATCCGTTGACAACGGAAATGATCGATCCAAAAATTCATCTAACTTGGTGTACCACTCATCCGAGTGACCACCAGTTTTTCTCTTCCAACCAGTATACATCCAACTACGGTCTACAACCATGTTTGACTCTGCAGTTTAAAGTCGGAGAAATTATTGTTAATTTATGTAGGATTTATCCTGCTTATGACAAGACACTGAATCTAAATCCGAATAAAATTTCGGCAGTATAACCTCGCTTGTTTTACACTGCACCACCAAAAATGGTGCATTTTTTCAAGATTTGGGTTCAACTGTCCAAAATGGTGCAGTTCTTCAAGACGAGAGAAAGGAGGAAAGAACGAAAGAGAGAGAGAGAGAGAGAGAGAGAGACTGGGATGTGGGTCCGCTGTGGTCCGCCATCCACACGTGCGGGTGGTTGGCGTCTGCGCCGTCGTCGTTCACCTTCGTGTCCGTTTAGACACATACTTTAACTTATAACTATATGGGCCTTATCGGGGCCTAAATGGGTTGTATTGGGTCAAGCCGACTCGAACCCTATTTTTGTACATATAGTAACACTCAAGCAATCAAATTAAAAATTATAACCATAATCTAAAAAACTAAGCAATTCAATTAAACGTAAACATAATAATTATTAAATGGTAATTTATCAATTAATAAACATAAACCTAAACATAAGCAATTCTATTCTAAATACATAAGCATTGACCTGAACATAAGCAATTAAATTCTCAACATAAACATAACCATAAACTTAAACATAAGCATCAATTCAATTCAATTATATTCATAAGTATCAACTCAATTCTCAACATAAATTCAATTCAATTCTACGCATGAATTCGATTGTAAGTATCACAATTCTAAGCATCAAAATTTCAACATAAGTATCACCTACACATAAGCATCACCTAAACATAAGCTCACAACTACAACATTCTAAGCATGACAATTGTAGATGACGGCTTACAATTCACAACGTTGCATCACCTAAATCTAAGTAGCAATGAAGTGGGAATGGAGAAGAAGAAAATTTAACCTAACAATGGAAATGCGGCCGGGGAGGCAGCGGCTTGGAGATGCGGCCATCGTTAACAGTTCGGCCACAAGAAGGGAGCTTGGGCGGCCGGCTGGCGTCGGGGGCTAGGCGGCCGTCGGGAGGAGCTCGAGCGTCGGGAGCTCGGACGGTGCCCGTTGAGCCTAGGCGGCGACTGGGAGGCGGCGACGGGACGGCCGACGGGGCGGGGACAGGGCGGCGTCGGGGCCTAGTCGGCGACGGGGCGGCTTTGGGCAGCCGTGTTGGGAGGCGCCACGGGGGAGGCAACGGCGACGACAGCGCGCGAGGTACGCGGCGACACGGGAGCGAGGTGTGTGAGCGGCGGCGGCGGCGCGAGAGCGATGCGTGAGTGAGTGAGCGAGTCGGGCCAAGTGGGTCGGGATATTATCGGAACTTTTGCGACGGCCTAGGTATTTGCGACGGCCCTAGAGTTGGCCGTCGCAAATAATATTAATTGCGACAAGGCCGTCGCAAATTAAGCCCAAATTTGAGACGGCCGCTTTATTTGTGATGGCTATTGGGCTAGCCGTTGCAATATGATCATTTATGTGCGACGATTGCCGAAATTGCGACGGCTACGTGCGGGCCATCGCAAATTAATCAATTTGCGACGGTGAACCACCGTAAATTAATGCGCTCATCCCAAATGATCGTTTTCTGTTCTCGCCATCGCACCAGAGCTCGAGGATGGGGACAATACCATGCATACATACGTGGCGACAGAGCCCACAAAGCAGGAATTTTACAGGAGCTGTGCAGCAGAGCATTGGTTAATTTGGAATAATTCTTAAGTTCCAAACATGACGAAACAGCTGAATCTCATAACAAAATTTGTGCTGATTTCCTTTCCAATCCCGACATCTCATCAATGGGTTTCCAGAAGAAATGAGGTACGAAATCTTTTTATGTACGTTCCAGCCAGCTTGTACTGCTGGAGCATGCATGTTCCACTTTAAGCTTGCAGTAGCTTTGCATATAAGCTTTACAATATATGTATTTACGTATATGTATGTATGTTTCTATGTTTAGTTACAGAGAGGAAAGAAGACATGGGTACAAGAAAAATGAGTGCATGCATCAGAACCAAAACGGATAAAATTCAAAGCAGGGAACCAAAAAAAATTCTGGCTAAAAAATTCTATGACATACACTTCCTAACTTCCTTTGCTGTATACGAATTAATTATCCGTAACCCCCCAACAATAATGCCTAACAAAAGGAATTAATCTGCTAGCTAAGTAAAGTAAGAATCATCTGGGAAGAAGAAGAAGATTGTGATCTCATATTCATATATCCCATCCTTTTCACCACCTCCAGGCACCATGCAATTCTCTCTTACTAGACGTAGATGCTTCTCACTCTCTACCTCAACTCTCTCTCTTCCCAGGTTGCTTTTCTTTCTGTTTCCTCAACTTTTCCAGATGCATGAGCCACGAATGTGATGTACTGGCTAATTGATGTATAAGCGTCAACAACCGCTGTAGTCTCTCAAGGAGAATCGACCGGTGCCGTCGGGCCCCGCATTGCCAGCCCCGGCGTGCTGCAGACCCAGCGTCAGCGACACGTCGCCGGCGTTCGTCGCGGCGGGTCCGTACCGCATCCTCACGCCGGGCTCGAACCGCCCGTAGGCCCCGTACAGGTCGTCAGCGACACCGCCGACGTGCGCGTCGCCGCCGAGGAGCTCCACCGGGTCGATCCCGACGAAGGCCGCGTCCGCCGCCGAGGGCCCTGCGGCCCCGGGGTCCGGCTTGTGGGGCATCGTCATTCCAGGCGTCGTATCGTGTTCTTGCATTTGCCTGCCGCCGCCGCCGTGCTGCATACCCGATTGCTGCTGCTGAAGCTGCGCCGCACCAGTGATGGAGTGCGTGCCGTCGGCGCCGGAGGGGTCGTTCCCGGACTCGTGGCCGCCGCCGCCACCCGAGGAGCCCTCGAGCTCCCTGCACTCTTGCTGGTACATCTCTTCAATCATGGGCTTCCATAGCCGGACACGAGCATTGATGAACCAGTTGGAGACCTGGAGTTGATCCAAAGGCAAGCAAACGCATTATTGCAGAGACAAGGGTCCGTGCATGGCAGTGGCGCCATGCTATGATGCAAATGCATGTATGCTGCAGAGACGTACAGGTAGAGCTAACTAGCTATCCGGTTCTCACTGTCGTGTTCCAATTTTATCCAGCTTTGTCTTGTTTCGTGTGTGTCCAGTGTTTTCGGATCTATCTCTGTTGTACGTAGCACTAAGGATCATATACGTTTTGGATTAATATGAGTTAATTCCATGAATATTTACATAAATTTCAGCACACATGGCTAACAAGTAAAGAAGTTAATTATATTCGCAAGACTATATATGCTCCTATAGCATGCATGCGTGTACCTTCTTGTGCATATATTGTACGTACGCTACATATATTAATTGAACTCATAAATTATTTTGTCATGTAGTTTTAGTTTCTTCATCCAATCCATACATGTGTTATGGATTCAGCACGGTAATATCAGAAACTGAGAAACATGTTCTAGGCTAACTACTATAGTGTACTTTAATGCATGATGCAGTATATCCTCATAAATTGAAATATGTATGCACCGCGCAGCACAAAATTTTTACAATGTATACATCAGTGTATTGACTATTTTACAATGTATACATCATACAATTAAAAATTAATTTAAATAGACGATCTATTCAACAATAATACTATGTATTCAGCCCTGAGCCACAAATAAGTATCACAATTAATACAGTCTTCATACATATAATGCCTAAAATATTGCTGTGCATGTAGGAAATTTTCTCATTCATTCTTCCATATTTTTCCTCTAAATATAAGTGTTTTTATACTCATTTGCATTTATTTGTTTTTTTTATCTTGTTATCGTGCACACATACACTTTGATAGTTTCCAAGTCAAAGGGCACACACACAAACAATCATAGAGAAATATAATTTTGATTTACATGCTACCGAGGTTGTTTTAAGACGCACATGAAATTCTGTCTATACATGTCACTCTGTGTAAATAAAGTATAAATTAGAGCTCCCTAAAGACACTGTTTACACCAATTAACCAGATGAAAATTATATGATTTTATTTCGAAAAAAACCACAATGATAAATGTATGAACACAATTTGGGGGTAAGCACACAAACCAAGAGTTACGGTTAAATCTCCAAGTTAACTCAGGAATTCGAACATTATTTTCACAAAAGGGGGAAAACTTCTCAGTCAGATATGCTACAATATGTATCACATACTTTAAGTTGTAAATACAGAATTATTAAATTATATTTCGAAACAAAGCTGCATAAGAGTGCATGCAACTCGATATGCTAGCTATAATTAAGTGCATCCTAGCAAACAAACATAATATGAATGAAGCAGAATTGGACCTTTCAATCAAAAGCAATTAGTTCCAACAGCATTCTTACTGCTGCATCCCCATCCGGTCCTAGAATAATGTAAGGATTTTGTGAAAAAAAAAAAGAGGCATAGTAGATGACGCCAAAGTCAGATTTAATAAAAATATGGACAAATTGAACGTTTTCTTCAAGAAGAAGGCATATCTTGTTGGTTACATGAATATTAAGTATCATCGGTTGCACATTAATTAAGTGATTGAGTGTTGCTGGTACATATGCGGTGTCAACATTGTTGATGCAATCAAAGCTAGCATCTTAAAAACAACAGATTTGCTGAGAAAGTTAGACCAGATGATGAAATTAAAGGAAAATTCTTGGTATGGAATGGAGTTGGTTAACTGGTCAATTACTCTACCCACATAAACAAGTTGTGGAGCTGAGAACTTGGAGTAAACGGTGTCGTACCTACTGGCTGGGATTATGCAATTTGGCTCATGCGGTGCAACCCAAGATGGTCCTAGTTAATTAACTCCTACAAGAAACCTTTAGCTATTATTTGCACCATATGAATGAAGTTGTATTCCTCACTAACAACACACGGTGAAGCAAAACAGTGGATATGTAAAAGTATATATACTGTAGTTTGCTTATGTGCTTTCGTATGATAGAAGAGTTGCTATCCATAGAAAGCAAGGTACGATTTACTCATAGGATCAATAAATATATGTCTTTTTAGGGTAAGATGGAGACAGAATAAAATATGGAGAGAGGCTCTCGATAACAATTCCAAATGTTTCTTAATCACCATGTCCATATATTTCACTCAGAAGATCATGAAACTGATGAAAGGATAACTGGACAAGGGGAGCTGAGGATGGCCCGGGTTTGCCTCGTCACATTGGGCACAACAGCAGAGGAATTTTTCTACGATGAGACCATCTCGGTTGATAATGACTCAGTGCCCTTAAGTTGGTGGCCGTGTTGTGCAACTGTCTGAGACATGAGAGGCACACTTTTGCAGGGACCACTTAAGTGCAGTAAAGGTGCAAAAGAGAGTAAAACAGAGATATGAAGTAAAAGAAGGATAAAAAAGAGGAGATGTAATAGGGTTCAGTGGAACGGATCATGCATGCATGCAAAATAATGTGTGGATCTGCGAACATGCATGCAAAATTACGTCGAGCTGAGCATCCCTATCCTATTTAACATGAGTTGTTCCTCATATATAACCGCAGTTCAAGTTTGTAGACTGAAGTTTAATACAGTCATAGAACCTATAATCAATAGTTATCTGTCACAAGTGGTATTATATATGAAAAGACTACTAGTATGTAGATGTCAGATATCTAAAAATAATTTTGCCCTCTTACGAGCTTCCTAAAATAGAAACTTTATAACAAAAAAACTTTAGTATTATTTCCTCTACCCCAAATGCTCATTTCAGTATTAGCATGATAGCATGCATGAGCGTATGTTTGTATCTATGTGGTGCACATTAATTCTTCAGTACAGTGGCAGTTCTATTCACCTTGAAACAATAAATAAAGAAACGATATGCATAAGACAATCCGAGTCGATCCGAAGCCAAAATGATGCGCGCGTCCAAACTAGCAAGAACAAACGGCATGAAACAGATGCTACGTTCAACAGTTGATGCATGGATTGGCATATCTACTAGCTGCATGCAGCAAGGTAGGCGATAAAAGCTCTGACGATTCCATATGAACTTCGCGTGGGTTTTGCAAGCGTACAAACCTGGTTCCTGGACAGCCCGGTCTGCCTTGCCAGCAGGTGCTTATCGGCGTCGCTCGGGTACCTGCACAAATGGCACGGGAAACCATGAGATGGAGAGCATAAGAGCATAATAACACAATGCGCACTGTGCCGGCCAGCGCGCGGCACACAGAAAAGGACCAGTTTTAAGGCTGCAGTACGTGCTGGCTGCACACTATCTTCTGCCTCTTACTACTGCACCTGCCACCTGCAGCCTGAACACGGCAGGAACAGCACTACTCCCCAATCATATACGCATTATAATGTGCATGCTCGCGCGCTAGCTGATGATCGTATGGGGCAAGAAGAGCACTGATACTCACGCACGCATATGCCTGCTCCTGGGGTCTCTGAGAAAACGAATTCCCAGGCCGATATATTCTCCTCTCACAATTTGAACTCTCGCAGCAGATGGCAATGGCAGCATGGTATGTATCGGGATCTCTCTCATCAGGTAACGCAGCAGCAGCATATAAAGGAGGTCGCCTGGCTTCACTGCTAGCCCATGCCGTGCCGGTTGTGCGTTATGTGCTACCACTAGTACTAGCTTTTCCATGCGCAGCCGTGAAAGCCAGCAGCAGCAGCCTTCTCAAGCTGCGAGCAGAATTCCTGACGTGCGTACGTACACTGAGCGCGCGGCAGCCAGGATCTAGCCGCCGGCCTGCCACTAACCGCAGTAAACCAGAAAAGGTAAATTTCTGCAATGATGGGAAAGTAAACCGGGGGGCAAATGGGGACGTGAGCAATATGCACAGTCCCCGGCATGCTGCATGGTTCGGGCTTTTTAGCGTAGATCTCGAAAAAATTACTGCTTTTGCTAAAGCTCGCAGCAGCGACCCAGAGGAGCAGCGGAAAGCAAAGCAGAAGCTGCCCGTGATGAGTAGCCGATCGAGTACGGCTGCCGTCGCGCCACGGCATCGTCACTGACCCCATGCGGCCATGCCCATGCATGCATGGCGCGTTTGCAAAATCCAAATGACACATCGAACGCCGTAGCAACAAGTCAAGCGCATGGCATGGCTACATGATGCAGTAGTATATGCAAGAACAGCTCCATGCATGGCTTGCATGTGTATGGATGCATGGGAGGTTCATGCATGGGATGAAGCTAAGGACGGAGATCAATCATGGTGAGTCAAGATCGAGAGATGGATGTGAACGAACGAAGGAGAGAGAGAGGAGTTAGCAGTTATGAAGATGGGTATAGTGACGACGACGTACGGGTGCAGGAAGTGCTCGAAGAGCCACGCGCGGAGGATGCTGACGGAGCGCTCGGGGAGGCCGCGCTGCGGCCGCCACGCCTCCTGCTCCATCATGCCCATGTGGTGGAAGGCGCGCTGCTGCCGCAGGCTCTGGTCGATGGCGCGCAGCCGCGGCGTCTCGCCCTTGGTGATGCCGGAACTCGTGCCGGCGGCGTCCTTCTCGCCCAGCAGCTCGCACGTGTGCCGGAGCTGCGCCGCGATGGCGTCCTTGAGGCACCGGAAGTGCCGCGACATGGCCTTCTGCGCCAGCGCCGTGTACGGCGTGGCCGCGCCGAACCCCATCACCGAGTCGAAGAAGTTCACCACCATCTGCATCTGGTCGCAGTAGTGGTTGTACCGCCGATCCACCTGGAAGCGTAGTACAAAACCTTCCAAAATTAGCAGCTTGTACTTATTACCCGATCAAAAAGTTACAATTTCGTCCAAAGTAAAAAATGAACAAACCAGATTAAACCCAGGTAAATCGATGAACTTATTACGATCGAAAAACACACAAGAAAGAAACAAAACTTTGGGTTGAAGCAGCAATTAAGGCATGGGCGTGGCGTTGCATCTGTCGCTGGCACCATTATTATGAGAAATGGGGAGAAGAGGAACGAGACAAGCCTAGGCCCACCGGCATTTGGCAACAGCCGAGCTGCTAGCCATGCGCATCTAGCTACTAGCGACCCGCATGTGCCGCTCGACTTGTTCCCGTGCTCAAGCCGCTGCGATCACTCGCTAGATAATCATGCACCACGCTAAGTAGTTAATCGAGGAGTTGTAACATGTAGAAGGCCAGTGACGTATCTATGACTGCTGCTAATTACCCTTGTACTTAATTTCCCCAGTGCCAGTTGTACAGCGCCGATGATAAGGCCAGAACCCAGCAATCTGCACCAGCTGCTATAGCTTCAATTCTAAGATGAAGTAGCAAGATCTGATTGCACCTTGCAGCAACCACCGTACCAACCAGTGTATATATATAGAGAGTGAGTTGTATACAGGAGCTAGTTGCTAGTTGAACCAAATTAAGCTTTCACTTTAGTATTATATGTGTCAAGAAGTAAGGTAGTGACCCAACTCATATAAAAAAATCAACGTAGACTCCTATGTTGAGGTGTGATGATAGCAATGGGGGATATGGAGAGAGAAGAGAGTGTGCCTGTGTGTGCAGCAGCATAAACAAATGGAGGCGATGAATGCAGCAGCAATAGCGGCCGCACCAACAACCGCACAAAAAGGAGTGGAGGATCGATGTTACTATGATTGGAGATTCATATCTCTTGGAGTTTGTGTAGCGGCTCCTGCTGCCGCATGCCATTGGCTGCCACCTGCCACGTTCCTGGGAAGAATGACTTTGGCGGTAAAATACAAGCGCGAGCTCGAGCTGGTTCTGGCATGCTGTCGTCTACTGCTACGTACCGGCCCTGCCCACCTACCTAAGCGCCGCCGTCGCCGGGAGGAGTCATGGCGACAGCAGCACATGCATCTCATCCATGCATGCAAGAGAGAGAGAGAGTGTGTGGATGGAGACAGTGGACGTGCCTCGTCGAGCATGGAGATGAGCTTGGCCTTCTTCCGCTGGTGCTCGAACCGGTCGGCGGGGGACAGCTGCGGGGGCTCCTTGGACGCGGACGACGGCGACTGCGCGGCGCCGGAGCTGGAGGCGCTGCCGCCCTTGCTCGCGTTAGGGTTGGAAGAAGAGGCCCCGCGGCCGCCGCCTTTGATCTGCCCGCGCCCGACGCTGCAGAATTCCTCGAGCAGCTCCTGCGCCGCGCGGGTGTACTTTGAGTTGCGCAGCACGCCCGCGACGCCGGCGGGCCCGTAGCCGACGTGCCCGACGTGCAGCTGCTGCCCCAGCGCGCCGACCTGGCCGTGCAATGCCATCGGGAGCTGCTGCTGCATTGACGGGCCCTGCTGCTGCCGGTTGAAGTAGAGCACGCCGTCCCGGACCCTCAGCTCCTCGGCCTGCTTCGCCATCTCCAGCTGCTGCAGCGACGGCGACAGCGAGAGGGAGAGCCCCTGGCCTTCCACCACTCCGGTCCCTCCGCCGCCGAACGGAGCTGTGGCGCTGCCGAACGCTTGGAACGCCTCGTGGTGTTGGATACTAGACTGTGCGTCCGAGGGTGGCGGCGACGATCTGGACTGCTGCTGCTGCTGCGGGTTCATCAAGAACAGCTGCATCGCGGCTGCCGGGTCGGTGGCGATGCCAGCCATGCTGCCTTGCTGCTTCGGCGAGGACGTCTCACCTAACGAGCCCATGTTGGCCCCACCGAGGACTAAGCCAGCACGGCCAGCCGCGCTGGCGCCGAACCAACCGCCATCGCCGGACAAGCCGGCCACACCTCCTTCCCCCGGCCTTACTAGACCGAAGCGGTAGTTGGCGGCGGTCATCTGGCTGGCCAGCAGCTCGGTGGCGGAGAGTCCCGATTGCGGCGTGGGGAAGTTGAACATCTCGGAGAGCATGTTGGAGGCCCCCGCGGCCGCCGCTTGCTCGTACATGGCGCCGGGCTCGGCATGCTCGCCGCCCTCGATAGGGAGCAGGCCGTGCCCGGCGGCAGCTGCCGGGTCAAAGCCCTGCACCCTCAGCTTCTCGCGACGGCTCTGCTGCGCCACGTGCTGCTGCTGGTGGTGGTCCTGGCCGGAGTCCGGCCGGTCGAAACCATCGGAGGAGAAGCCGAAGACGCCGCTGCTGCCCTGGCGAAAATCCTGGGAGTGGGACATAGAATTCGCGGTGGCCCTCCGGCCGGCGGAGATTGCTGATGTCGTCTTTGTCGGTTGGCTCACGTACGCGGTCGTCTGAGACGGTGGCGCCGCTATGCCCATGCCGGCGGCGCCACTGTCATCCTCGTCGGCTGGATCCCCGCCAAGAACGAGAAGCCCCTGATTCCTCCGCTGCTACCTCCTGCAAATCTAACCAGCAGCAACTCCATCATCGGGCGGAAAGAACTAATAAGCAAATAAAGAATCCGAGGCGGAAAAATGAATTACAGCCCAAAAAATAAAATAAAATTAATCAATCTGAATCGATCGATGGAACGGAGAAGAAGATATAGGAAAAAAATGTTTCCTCCATCCGCCGCGCGCGCGCGCGTTCACTTGCTCACCTTGAATAACCTAAGCGGAGTACATCGTTATCCGGGTGCGGGAGTGAGAGGCTTGCCGCCCCCTCGACCAGCTGCTGCTCGTCTCCACCATCTGTCTTTCTCCCTCGTCTGAACCTCTGTATCTCAATCCCCCTCTCCCTGTGCTGTGTGACTAACTCCCTCGACGAACAACAGCAGCCTTGCGCACTCGCCTTCTGATTCTGAAACTGAAAGAAGAGGAAGGGCGACGCAAACGGGGAGGAGAGAGCAGCAGCAATAGGGAGGCTGAGCTCGGCAGGTATATAAAAAAACCCAAGCTTTCTTTCTCGTTTCTGCTGCTGCTGATCCCTCCTGCTGATGATATTGAAATCGGACAGAGCAACCCAATCCCAAAGGGAGGGAAAGGTCGCTGTTGCGCGCTCTGTCTCTCTCTTCCTCCTCCCGCTTTGGTATCCACCCTCCCTTCTTTTTCTTTTATTCACCTGCGTGTACACCGTTTAATAATAGCCGCCGTTGCTGTGTCATGGTTAAGTTATAACTGTTGGTGCATCTGCTGCTGTCGTACCCATGTTTTTATCTGCCCCCTCGTTCTCCATCTCCCAGCCTCAAATTAATGGACCCTAGTAATCTCTGTTTACGACTAATCCGTTCAACTACACACACTAGTAACTCACTGCAAGTGTTGTGTCTGTCTCTGCTTCGTGCTGCTCCAAGCATCAGGAATGCTACTCCGACTTAACATCAGTCCCCAGGCTGTAGTACTATATATAACAGGAAGCAGTAGAAGCGTTGATCATTCGTGTCCAGTGTTGATCATGCATGCAGGCGGAAATTACAGGTAAAGCATAAGCAGATGAGGCGGTGACTGGAGACTGGGGAAAAAGCGGGCGGCGATGAGGAGGCGTCTATCTCCGCATCTTTCCATCCTTTTGTTTTTCGTTTCGAAATTGACCGGCACTCGGAAGCTGGAAACCAACCTCCTGCGAATTAAATAAATGAATAAAAAGTTTTTTTTCATTTATGTGCTTGAACCAACGCCATATGTTTACATCGTCCTCTTTATTCTTCATTGAAGACCCCGAAAAATCTGTAGCTGCTGGTGTGTAGGTGCGCACGCGGGTCCTCTATTTTTAATTTGGATTGTCTAGATTTTAGGTGTCTGGAATTTAAAAAAATTCAAAAACATTTAAGTAATTAGTAGTTAATTGCTAATCATTAACTAATTTTTGTAACTAATCATTGATCTATAATTCTATAAGTTAATCAATAATAAAATTATTTTATGTTATTATTTTGCACATAACTCTTATGGATTAATAGTTAAAAATAAAAAGAGGAAGAACTAGATAAAGTGGTTGACATAAATCTTAAAACAAATCTAACTTTGGTCGGTGTCGAAGTGTTCTTGAGATACTTTCTCAGGGCCCGCTTAGTCGCAGCCTGCTGAGGTTTTTTTAGGCAGGAGCTAGTCTCCGGTGAGGTCGCGTGTATGAGGGACAGTGAGACGGTAGTTTTACGTGGTTCGGGCCACCGAAGCGTAACACCTTACTCCATGGTGAGAGTTGTATTGCTGTCTTGTGAGCTACGGAAGATCATGTGTGTGTTTGTGTGTCTGAATAGCGCATCTAGAGTGGGTGGCTGCTCGATCCTTTTATACTAAGGCCGGACACCTTACAAGTGGAGTCCGGAGCCCGACAGGTGGCCCTAGGACAATCTTATGTCTGTACAAGATCTAATGACTTGCTACGTACGCTGACTCTGATCGCGGCTTGAAGACTCATCATCTTGTCGCGTCGGACGTTGTCGGTACCCTGTATACCAGGTACCCCTGATACTGTGGATAAAGTCATGGACTTCCGCCCTCCAATGTTGAAGACCTCCGAAGGCGGCATGTGTCCTGCAGGGCCAGACTTACCTTCCTTCACATGGAATCTCCGTGCTGCCACATGTCCAGTAGCTCCGGACCTAACCCCCAGTAGAGGGAAGCTCCAGTGCTACCATGTGTTAAGTAGCCCCCGACCTGCCTCTCTGTAGTGGGAAGCTCCAGAGTTGCCACGTGTCAGACCTTCGGAACCAAGCATGCAACAAGAAGACAGCTGGATCTCCAACGGGTCGGACACTCAAGAGGCAATTAAACAACCATTACAAGAAATAGTTAACGTGTCATTAATGTTGTATTAATGATGCACGATCAGAAGGCTATCAAGATTGATAACACCGCCATTAAGGCATGTTATCACACTGTTAATCACCCATAACACCAGTAGATTGTGTATAGGGTGTTTATGACAGTCGGGTCACTTGTCAGACCAGGCATACACTGTAACGGCCAGTCCATAGAATATAAAAGGGTTGCGCCATACGGTAGAGGGCAAGCTCATACGCAGACAGGCAATCTCAGACACTCGCTAGGCATACACACTCATACAATCAACAACCACCCCGTGGAGTAGCATATTACGCTCATGCAGCCCGAACCACGTAAAAACCCTTGGTGTTCACCTCTTGTTCTTGATCTTACGCGGGCCCCGCTGTAAGGATCGAATGCCCAAGAGAGGGCTGAATTGGGATTCTTTAAAAATCTAAGCGATAAAATTTAATTCCTAAAAACCCAATTCCCTACGCAAACTATCTATGCATTCAAGTAAATAGGAGCTTTGCAGAATGTAAAATGCATAAACGTAAAGGAAAGGAGGAGGATGCAAACTCCCGAGACACGAGGATTTATCCCGTGGTTCGGCAAGATCGTCAAGATCTTCCTACATTCACGTTGTGGCACCCACCAAAGGGTTTTGCCACACCCAAGTCACCGAGACGAGGGATCTTCACTATTCCTCTCCGTTTGCCAACCTCGGCAAGGTGGAGCTCAAGCCTTGTACAACTTCGACCCTCCGGGCTTCCACAAACGCCTTGGCAAGCTCCGGAAGTCTCCTCACTGTTACAAACACCAAGGGCACTCCCTTGAGGCTCTCTCACTATCCTAGAGAGTCCACTCACCCAGAATGGAGGCACACAAGCTCTATCTCTAGCTAGTTATAGCCTAACTCTTGGTGTATAGTTGATCGAAATGATGTGGAGGTGATTGCTCTTGGTCTTGAATGCTTGTGGATGTGTTGATAGTGTCTGGTGATCAAGGATGACAGGATTAGGGGATATTTATAGCCAGCCTCCCCGAAATAGCCGTTGGAAAAGTAGGCTGACAGAACTTTACTATGAACACCAGATGATCCGATGTCTCCCCTTTAGTTATCATCGGTCAAGTTACTTTAGCTGACGTCATTGTGTCAGATATGACCGTTGTTAGACCGATGTTGATCCTGTCTTCTCATCGGATGATCCGGTGGCTCTTCCTCCAGAATTTTCTCAAACTTGATGCTTACTGGAGTAATCGACCGATGTGTGCTTCTCTGTACATCGGATGATCCGGTGCTAGACTTGGTCCAATGATATTGCAAACTGTACTGATGGACCGATGTTGCTAAGACATTCACATCGGATGATCCGGTGAGTACTTTGTTCTGAGGTCTTCTTCTTCAGTTGAACCAACTCGACCGATGTGTTGTTCTGAGGTATCATCGGTTGATCCGGTGAGTTGATTTTGTTTGCTTTGAGTTGTTTCTAAGTGATTCTTTTGTGTCTTGCTCGATTGACCTCTTTGACATTTATTGCAAAGGCATTTCTGATGATCTTTAAGCATTGAATGTTGTCAATTTAAAGTTGAATGACTTTGACATACGAGCTTTCACTTCTTGTCTTCATATCATTGATTTGATCTCATACATTGATTGTTAGGGGTCTCCAGTGACATATTGATTTCATTTTATTGAGTGATTATGGGGACCTTGCATTCACAAATTCATTAGTAAAATCCAATGGTTGTCATTAATCACCGAAACCATACCTCATGGGGGCCTAGATGCTTTCAATCTCCCCATTTTTGGTGATTGATGACAACACAACAATTTAAAGCGCAATAGTAATGAATTTGATAGAATGAAACTTAAAGGAATGAAACTTAAAGGATATGCAATGAATACAAGATATCACACTTATTATTTGAAAGCTCAAAATCAATCAATAACTCAAGTGTGAATAAGTGAGTAACACCAAATAAGCTCAATCGATTAATTAACATAAGAGTACTCAATGAACACCAAATAAGCTTCAAATTGCACAAGATAATTAGATAAACTCCAAACTACAAAAGATAACTCATAAGAAAGACTCCCCTTGAGACTAAGACACTCCCCAAGAAAGACTCCCCCTGAGACTAAGACACTCCCCCTGAGACTAAGCAGACCTCCCCCTGACTCCTCTAACTCTTCTCCCCCTTTGGCATCAAGATACCAAAAAGGGATCCGAG
The DNA here is from genome assembly GCA_036927565.1 of Tuctoria greenei. NCBI lineage: Eukaryota > Viridiplantae > Streptophyta > Magnoliopsida > Poales > Poaceae > Tuctoria > Tuctoria greenei. The sequence goes on along the minus strand of JAYESD010000010.1, from coordinate 153,234,590 downwards.
TGCCTAAGGATCCTGAGTACTAGGCGCGATGACGAACTGGTCACCGTCGCTGTCGTCAGAGCTGCTGGCTGGAGTAGCGGTGGAAGGAGCTGCCAGAGCCGTAGGAGCCATCGTCGGTGCCTGCTGTGTAGGAGCTACTGGAACAGGGGCACTGACGACGGAGGCCGGCGTCTACTGAAACAGTGTTGTGGCCGGCAGCGTGGAGTGAATCGGAGCACCAGGAGCCAGAAGTGGAGACATGCTGATAGAGGGAATCGGCGTAGACGGCACCGGAGCGGCAGCTGGAGCCAGTATTGGTGATGGTGGAGCGACTCCTGGCAGCTGCGACGGGAGGGCAATCCCGGTCTAGGTGTAGAGGTTGATGATCAACCCTAGGATGCCCATTATCGCCTGGTGCGTCTGCTGCTGCTAGTCGAGAGTGCACTGGTGCATCTGGTCTATGAGTCCAGTCAGCCGGTCAGTGTCCTCACGCCTCTCACGGGCGATCTGACGCTGCATCTCCTGCTGCTGCTGGAGCTCAAGGAGGCGGGCAGCCTGCTCCGCTCAGGCCTGCTCAGCTGCCAGCCTATCCAGACGCTGCTGCTCAACCATCTGCTGGAGGAGCGAAGTCAGCTCTGACGGTTGAGTGACCTGTGCCTCGGTGACGGGAGGTGGAGTAGGTGGTGGCACTGTAGAGCCTCCAGCCTCCGCGTCATGCTGCCTAGGTGAGGGAGGAGGTGGAAAGTACTCCTTGACACTGTCGTCGGTGTCGCTCTCGGACCATATGTGCTGCAGGTCCTCACCCTGTGCCTCCGCCACAGCTAGCCTCTCATCCTCCTTCTCCAGGTCCGACCAGTCCTCCTCAGATAGGCGTGCACGGACCTGACGCTCAACTGGACGGCCAAGGCGGCGGTCTCCAGGAGCTGGGGCACAGTAGTGACCGAACCGTGTGACACTCTCGTCAGTGAGACGGTCATGCACAGCGGACTCCTCAGGGACCATCATGGAGAGCAGGTAGCTGATCTAGTGTCCATACACGAGCTGCCTCATCATCCCCACTCCATCTGTGATCACGTCCTCCATCTCGCATATGAGGACGTCCACCATGTCGAACTCCATCTCATTCATGATGTAGAACAGGAGAGTCTACTGTAAGCTGGTGAACCCCTCCAAGTAGCCTGACCTCGGCAAGAGCGTGCGGTGCAAGGCAAGGTGCACTGTGCGCGCAGCTGGAGTCAGCAATGCCGGTACCCTTGGCTGGTCAGGAGAGAAAGTAGGACCGAACAAAGAACGGATCTCCTCCAGAGCTGGTGCCACTCCTCCAGTGAGTGGCCTCCTCGGCGGGTCTACCTGACCATATACTCTCTCATGCACGCAAGTGTCGTGCAGGTCCACGCCTAGCAGCTATGCCAGTGTCTGCCTCGTCAAGTGGTAGTGTTGTCCCATGAACATGAAATCAATCGATCTTCTGCCCTCAGAGACGTAGAGGGTAGCGTAGAACACATGTACCCAGTCCTCCACATAAGCACTCCTCTCATAGGACATCAGGTGCACTAGCCCTCTGTACCTCTCAAAGTAGGGTTGTATCTCCGTCTCTGCTGCGAGAGCAAGCTGATGCCAATCCAGAAAGTTGTGCTGGAACAACTTGTGGCCTCGGCATCTGTAAGTCTCGTAGAGGGACGCCTGCATCACAGTCCAGAAACGACTGTCTACAAGTGCTTCTCTGGGCTGCGGGTACCACTTCTCAAGCAGCACACTCCACCTGAGTCTGCGGAGCTGCTTGGCCTTCATCTTCCGGTAGTCAGTCAACCAGACTCCTTAAGCGACATGGACAGTGGTGTCCATCTCGTAGATGGCTCGCTGGGCCTCTTTGTACTCACGACGATCAGTAGCCGTCGGTCTCGGACGTAGAGCTGCCGCGGGATGACCCCCACGGGTCCGGGCTGAGCCCGGCGGACGAGAGGCTCTACCGGCTCTTATTCGACCTCGGAGTCATCAATCACAGGAGGCTGCCTCGAACGAGCCTCACAGATCCTTAGTAATCCCTCTCGGCCACGCTCACGCTCCTCGGCGGCACGAGCGGCCATCAACGCCTTCTTCTCCTCCTTCGACAATTTTTGCTTCTTCGCGGCCGTCTCCGCGATGGCCTTGCCCTTGTTCTTCTTGTCGCGAGCCATTGCGATCGGGCGCGTGAACAGAGTTGACGACGTCGAACACACGTAATGGCGACGCGAAGATCGACGAGGTGGTGGAGGTGTGGCTGGGCGGTGGTGGTGCACGAGCGGTGGTCGGCGGCGCAGGAGCGGCGGCGGCGGTGCTTGGTGATGGAGGCGGCGGCGCTTGGTGATGGAGGCGGCGGCGCTTGGTGATGGAGGCAGCGGCGCTTGGTGATGGAGGCGGCAACGCTTGGTGATGGAGGCGGCAGCGCTAGGTGATGAAGGCGGCGGCGCGGTGGAGCGGCGACCGGAGGCGGCGGGCGGCGACGGGCGGCGGCGTCCGGCGGAGGTGGTGGCACTTGGTGAGAAAGTCGGCGGCGGTGGCAAATGAGATCGGGGAGAGAGAGAGAAAAGAGACGAACGGCCGGTTTAAATAGTGGGTCCCAAACCCTAGCCGACTTTTTAACACCGGATGGACCGATGTTGAACGATAGATGCACTGGTCGAATGCCACAGTAAGGTTTTTCAGAAAAGTGTCGTTGACACCGGATGGACCGACGTTGAAGGATGGGAGCATCGGTCGGATGGTACAGTAAGGGTGTTCAAAAATGGAATGTTGACACTGGATGGTCCGACGTGGGATGAATTAGCATCGGTGGAATTTGGCACAGCTCCAGAATTGTGAACACTGGATGGACCGATGTTTTTAAGGATGAACCCGTCGGTCGATTTATCACACTTGACAGAACTGACTCTCGGAGATTGAACACCAATTGATCTGATGAGGTATTGACCTAGGCATCGAATAATCCGATGAGAGCAGAACAAAAACATCCCATATATGTCCTTTGACCAAACAAACAAGCAAAGAGAAACACATGTCTTAGGACTTTTTGGGCAACCCCTTACCCCTCAAAAATGCTAATATGCCAATAACTTGGCTAATCCTTAAAGCAAATAGAACACCGAAGGAAGAAAATGGGAAGGAAATTATCCAAATAAAATGTAAGGCCCATGCTTTGTGAGCTAGAGTATGAAGACTTCTATCTCTTTGAAGCATGTTCCTTTAGGCATTAACGCACCTAACATTTTGTTCTTTTCACCTTGTATGAGTTGAGATATTGCATTTCAAACAAGTCTCTTTCTCATGAGGTGGGTTCCCCTTTGTGACAATCTACCTTATGCAATGCCAAACATTTTATAATGCAAGAAATTATAAGTCTATATGGCAGGCATCACGCAAGGCATAAAATAAATCTATCTTGCCAAATTTGAACCTTTCAAAGGCTTCTTCAGGGAGAGCTACTCTCCAAACCTTGGGACAACCCAAAGGAACCTCCATCCCAAGCTAACCCTTGCTCACCCCTATCCTTTGAGAGTTAGGCAAGACCTATATGAAGTGCATTCTTACATGACGTTCATTGCATCTAGCACATTTAATTCACTTCTTAGCCTAGAAAAAGTTTTCTCATCAAGTGGTTTAGTGAAGATATCCGCCAATTGTTCTTCGGACCTAACACCTCTCAAAGAGATGTCTCCCTTAGCTTCATGGTCCCTTAAGAAATGATGGCGAATATCAATGTGCTTAGTGCGGGAGTGTTGAACGGGGTTTTTAGCTATCTTAACCGCATTTTCATTGTCACAAAGGAGAGGCACACAACCAAGTTTAATACCAAAGTCCAAAAGGGTTTGTTTCATATAAAGAATTTGGGCACAACATGCACCGATCGCAAGAGTACCTCCGGTGGGTGCCACTTGCTTGGGCGTTCCCTAGTGTCTTGGTCAAGCAAGAAGCAAAACTCGGTCGCCTTGTCCATGGCGGAAGCCGGCAAAGTCTGAATCCGTGTATCCCAAGAGATGGAATTTTGCACCTTTAGGGTACCACAAGCCCATACTAGGGGTATGCTTAAGATACCTAAGTATCCTAAAGACCACCTTCCTATGCGATTCTTTAGGTGCCGCTTGAAAGCGAGCACACAAGCATACACTAAACATGATATCGGACCTAGATGCGGTAAGATAAAGCAATGAGCCAATCATAGAACGGTAGTTAGATTGGTCAATATGTTTACCGTCCTTATCCGCGTCGAGATGACAATTTGTTGCCATTGGAGTGCTTCTTGAGCTACAATCTCCCATCTCAAATTTCTTCAAGAGGTCCTTTGTGTACTTCTCTTGATAGACGAAGGTCCCCTCTTGAAGTTGCTTGATTTGAAATCCAAGGAAGAAGTTGAGCTCTCCAATCATTGACATCTCGAATTCCCTAGACATCATTTTGCCAAACTCATGGCTAAGAGCTTCGTTAGTTGAACCAAAAATAATATCATCAACATAAATTTGACAAATGAACAAATCTCCGTTGATGTCCTTGGTGAAGAGTGTAGTGTCCACCCTCCCGATCTTGAATCCTTGCATGATGAGGAAATTCCGTAGTCGTTCGTACCACGCCCTAGGTGCTTGCTTGAGCCCGTAGAGCGCCTTGTGCAACCTATACACATGATTAGGATTTCTCGGATCTTCAAACTCGGGAGGTTGTTCAACATAAACAAGCTCGTTAATGTAACCATTAAGAAAGGCACTTTTCACATCCATTTGATAAAGTCTAATGCTATGATGTGATGCAAAGGAAAGAAGTATACGGATGGCTTCTAGCCAGGCGACCGGGGCAAATGTCTCCCCAAAGTCTAGTCCTTCAACTTGCGAGAACCCTTTGGCCACAAGTCTTGCCTTGTTGCGAACCACAACGCCGTTCTCGTCTTGTTTGTTGCGGTACACCCACTTTGTTTCGATGACGTTCTTGTCCTTGGGTCGCTCCTCCAACACCCAAACTTCATTTCAGATGAAGTTGTTGAGTTCTTCTTGCATGGCCATCACCCAATTTGGGTCTTGGAGTGCTTCCTCAATGTGAGTGGGTTCTACACACAAAACAAATGAGTAGTGCTCACAAAATGAAGCAAAGTGGCGAGAACTTGTGCTTACGCCCCTTGACGGACTTCCAATGATTTGGTCCATTGGATGCGCCTTGGAGATGCGTCCATGCCTCATAAGTGGTTGTGAAGCACTTGACGAAGGTGATGCGTGTTGCTCCTCTTGTGGTTGGACTTGATCATGGACTTCTTCTTCCTCTTGATGTTGTTGTGATTGTGAATCTTGAGTTGGCAATGGATCATCCTTCTCCTCTTCGTCAACTTGAGGTGCCAGGGAGGTGTTGATGTTGGGACTTGAAGTTCCCCCTTGATCATGGCTCTCCTCAACTTCGGGCTTGATGTCTCCAATGGTCATGTTTTTCATGGCTTCTCGTAGAGGCTCATCATCTATTTCATCATGACCAAAACTCTTCTCTTGGGAGCCATTAGTCTCATCAAACTCAACATCACAACTTTCCTCAACTAAACTGGAGGTTTGGTTGAATACTCGATATGCTTTTGAGTTTGATGCATAACCAAGGAATATGCCAACATCGCATCTTCTTTCAAACTTACCGAGCCTTTTCTTGCGGTAGATGTAGCACTTGCATCCAAACACTCGAAAGTAGGAGATATTGGGCTTTCTCCCAATGAAAAGCTCATACGGGGTCTTTTGAAGTAGGCGATGTAGGTAGACCCTGTTTGCGGCATGGCACGCCGTGTTGATCGCTTCGGCCCAAAACTTCTCCGACGTGCCGTAGTCATCAAGCATTGCTCTTGCAAGAGTGATGAGTGTCTTATTCTTCCTTTCAACGACACCGTTTTGTTGAGGAGTGTATGTGGCCGAAAACTCATGTTTCACGCCTTCACGGTCACACCACTCCCCAATGTTATAGTTCTTGAATTCGGTGCCGTTGTCACTCCGGACCTTGATGATGGGAAGTTGAAATTCCCTTTGACCGCGGTTGGCGAAGGTCTTGAACACTTCTGGAGTTTCACTCTTGTCACCTAAAAATAGAGTCCAAGCATAGCGAGAATAGTCATCAACAATAACGAGACAATAGAGGTTAACGCCAAGGCTTTGGTATGTGGACGGTCCAAAGAGATCCATGTGGAGTAGTTCAAGTGGCTTGGAGGTTGACACCATTGTCTTCATTGGATGGTGTGAAGCAACTTGCTTCCCAGCTTGACAAGTGCTACAAAGCTTGTTCTTCTCAAATGTGACATCCTTCACGCTGATCACCATCCCAAGCTTGAATGACTTCTTGAGTTTGCTCATCCCAATGTGCGCTATGCGTCGGTGCCATAGCCATCCCAAACTTGTCTTAGTGAAAAGGCAAGTGGTCAAGCTAGCATTCTTGTTGGAGAAGTCTACTAGGTAGAGATGTCCATGTCAAAATCCTTTGAAGACTATGTCTTGGCTAGTTTCACTACTCACAACAACATCATTTTTGCTAAATGTTCACATTAGTCCAAGATCACATAGTTGTGCAATAGAAAGTAAATTAAAACTAAGTGACTTAACATACATGACATTAGAAATAGATAAGTCATTTGAAATAGCAATTTTACCTAAGCCTATTACCTTGCCCTTAGAGTTATCACCAAAGGTTACTTGTTCATGATTGTCGGGGTTTTCTATGGTGGTGAACATACCATCATTGCCGGTCATATGTTGGGTGCACCCGCTATCGAGTACCCAATGCTTTCCTCCGGCTTTTTAGTTCACCTACACACATGAATTCAATTTTTAACTTTAGGCACCCAAGCCAACTTAGGTCCTTGTATGTGTGATACAAGCGTCTTTGGGACCCAAAGTTGCTTGGGGAGCTTCCCCTTCATGCCCTTCATGTCCTTGCCAATCAACCTAGCCTTCACCTTGCCATCTACTTTACTTAAGAGATAATAATGATCATTGAAAGTAGATTTGTAATTAGTAGGAAGCTTGGGAGAGGGTCGGTTAGGAAGAGGACACTCCCTTGTGTGGTGACTGGTGACCTCACAATGTTGGCAATAAGAACCAACTTCTTTGATGAAGCTTGTTCTTAGCTCCGGTGAGGGCACCTTTCCTTTGTTGGGCACCGGGAAGGATCCAAGTCCTCTTTTGTTGAAGGCCTTTGCTTGTTGGAAGAGGATTTCCTTGTGTTTGACCTCCCCTTTTGAAAGTCTAGCCACACTAGTGCGGAGACTCTCAATTTCTTCCAACAAGTCCTTCTCCCTAGCATTAGCTTTCAAAGGCAAAGACTTGTGCAAAGCATTAGTGGCATGAGAAGTAATGGATATGTTATCATTAAGAGTTTGCTTCTTCATATTTTTCAACTCTTGATCAAGCATGTCATGAGCAAGGTTAAGTGTTTGATGTTCTTGTGTCAACTTGTTGTGCTCTTCCAAGAGTGTTTGGTGTGCTAAGTTAAGTTCATGATTATCTATCTTGATTTTAGCCTTTTCTTCCTCAATTTGCTTGACATGGGATTTGAGCGTGTCATGCTCTTTGAGTATGCTTTCATACTTGTCAAGCAAATCAAGGTTAGCACTCTCAAGTCTAGCACGAGTTTCTTCAAGCACTTTAACCTTACTCTTTTCCCTCTTAATGATAGCATGATATTCATTTATCAAAGAAGTTAAATCATAGGGGGGAAAGCTCATCATCGCTAGAGTCGTCACATACCTTGGTGTTACCTTTCGCCATGAGGCACATGGGCGGTGGATGAAGAGGTGCATCATCATTGTTGGCGATGGCGAGGCCAGCCAAGCTTTCTTCTTCCTCTTCACTCTCTTCATCACTTGTTTCTTCGTCGGTGACCCATTCATTTGCCTCACACATGAACACCTTTTGTGGGCCATTTCTCTTCTTTGGGAAGAGCCTTGCCTTCTTGCCCTTGTCATGTTTCTTCTTCCCAAAGGATCTTGGCTTGGGTTTGGCCTCTTCTTCACCAACATCACTTCCTTGAAGCTTGCGATGCTTGCTCTTGTGGTTCTCTCTTCTTTTGTCCGATTTTGGACAATCATAGGAGATGTGGCCTTGATCACCACAGTTTAGCAAGTCTTGTGATCATCTTTCCTTGGTAGAAATGCTCTCTTCTTGGGATCAATGGTGTATCCCTTCTTAGTGATCTTGGAGTTCAAGCGTGAGAACTTTCTCATCATCAACGCAAGCTCATCATCATCATCTTCACTTGAGGCTTGTTCTTCTTCACTTGATCTAGGCTCAACCACCTTCTTCTTCTTCTTGAAGCTTGTTTTCTTGGTGGAGGCCTTTAGAGCAATTGTCCTTGAAGATGATTGCTCCATCATCCCAAGCACACTCATCTCATGAGCGTGTATTTCTCCAATGAGCTCTGAAACTTCGATGTGGTCAAGCGACTCTTTTTGGAGCATGGAGTTGATGATGTTGTACTTTAGCTTGGGAAGGAGCATGAGGATCTTGCGGTTGATGAGTCCCTTGCCAAGAGAAGCAATGTCAAGAGAATTTATTTCTTCAATAAGCACATTTAAGCGAGAGAACATCTCATTGACATTTTCATGGGGTAGCATCTTAAATTCATCATATTTTGCTTTAAGCATGTGATATTTAAGTTCCTTGACTCTAGAAGAACCCTCATGAATCTCTATTAAGCACGCCCATATTTCACAAGCTTTTTCCTTGCTAGCAATCCTAGAAAACACATATTGACTAATACATTCATAGATTGCATTCCTAGCTTTAGCATCCCATTTAATTTGATCACCAACATAATTGTGTTCTCCAAACCCCGCGTGGGTCGCTTCCCATACTTCGGGCGCAATAGCCTCTAGATAAGCGCGCATGCGTGCTTTCCAATAGGCAAAGTTCTTGCCCTCGAAGATAGGAACCGAACCCCCAACCTTGGCCATTTTAGCTCTCTAGCGGTGAAGCTAGAATGATCCTATGAGCAACCTTGCTCTGATACCAATTGTAAGGATCGAATGCCCAAGAGGGGAGGGGGGTGAATTGGGCTTCTTTAAAAATCTAAGCGATAAAACTTAATTCCTAAAAACCCAATTCCCTACGGAAACTATCTATGCATTCAAGTAAATAGGAGCTTTTCGGAATGTAAAATGCATAAACGTAAAGGAAGGAGGAGGATGCAAACTCCCGAGGAGACACGAGGATTTATCCCGTGGTTCGGCAAGATCATCAAGATCTTCCTACATCCACGTTGTGGCACCCACCAAAGGGTTTTGCCACACCCAAGTCACAGAGACGAGGGATCTTCACTATTCCTCTCTGTTTGCCAACCCCGGCAAGGTGGAGCTCAAGCCTTGTACAACTTCGACCCTCCGGGCTTCCACAAACGCCTTGGCAAGCTCCGGAAGTCTCCTCACTGTTACAAACACCAAGGGCACTCCCTTGAGGCTCTCTCACTATCCTAGAGAGTCCACTCACCCAGAATGGAGGCACACAAGCTCTCTCTCTAGCTAGTTCTAGCCTAACTCTTGGTGTATAGTTGATCAAAATGATGTGGAGGTGATTGCTCTTGGTCTTGAATGCTTGTGGATGTGTTGATAGTGTCTGGTGATCAAGACTTGACGAAATGACAGGATTAGGGGGTATTTATAGCCAGCCTCCCCGAAATAGCCGTTGGAAAAGTAGGCTGACGGAACTTTACTGTGAACACCGGATGATCCGATGTCTCCCCTTTAGTTATAATCGGTCAAGTTACTTTAGCTGACGTCATTGTGTCAGATATGACCGTTGTTAGACCGATGTTGATCATGTCTTCTCATCGGATGATCCGGTGGCTCTTCCTCCAGAATTTTCTCAAACTTGATGCTTACTGGAGTAATCGACCGATGTGTGCTTCTCTGTACATCGGATGATCCGGTGCAACACTTGGTCCAATGATATTGCAAACTGTACTGATGGACCGATGTTGCTGAGCCATTCACATCGGATGATCCGGTGAGTACTTTGTTCTGAGGTCGTCTTCTTCAGTTGAGCCAACTCGACCGATGTGTTGTTCTGAGGTATCATTGGTTGATCCGGTGAGTTGATTTTGTTTGCTTTGAGTTGTTTCTAAGTGATTATTTTGTGTCTTGCTCGATTGACCTCTTTGACATTTATTGCAAAGACATTTCTGATGATCTTTAAGCATTGAATGTTGTCGATTTAAAGTTGAATGACTTTGACATAAGAGCTTTCACTTTTTGTATTCATATCATTGATTTGATCTCATACATTGATTGTTAGGGGTATTCAGTGACATATTGATTTCATTTTATTGAGTGATTATGGGGACCTTGCATTCACAAATTCATTAGTAAAATTCAATGGTTGTCATTAATCACCGAAACCATACCTCATGGGGGCCTAGATGCTTTCACCCGCCTAAATACGAACCTCCGCGGACAACGCTTTAGTAGTACCAGGGGAAGTGTCGTTGCTACACTTCAACATCTAGCGCGCCACGTAGGGGGGCCTAAGATCTCAAGATGGTGAATTCCACCGCAGCTTCGTCCAACAGTTTAGCTGAGCAGTCTGGTGGAGAAAATCCCTCCAACGTGCAGCAGCCAACCAACGTTGTTGTTCCTGCGGGTGTTGTTCCACCACCACCTCCACCATCTGAACAAGATGATGTGCTTGCGTTGGTCACTACATCGACCAACAACCCTGAGAACACGCTGAATGTAGTGCGAACTCTTCTCGAATGTCCACCAGTGCAGGGAGCTCCTCCAGCCGCGCTGGAACAGTGGTGTGCTGAAGCGGAGCATTTGGTTGTAGCTGCAGCGAATGCCATCAGCAACCAAGGTCTGCCCCATACTGGGCAGGCACCTTCAAGAAACAGGACCTTGTCTGCTAGACTTGGTCCTTAGGCGTCGCAGCACAGGAGACGTACGCCCTCCCATCAAGTGATGTCACTATCCTCCGAGGCTTGCCGCACTCATACGACATCGAGACTCCCAACGCATGACCTCCAGTCGGAGCTCGATCACCACTACATGATGCAAGACGACTGTGTTCATATCGAGCGCGCTCTAGAGAGGCAAGAGGCTCGAGGAAACCCTTCTTTACTGGGACTGGGGGGCGGTAGTTCGACCCTTTCCATGCATCTTCGCATGGCTGATTGGCCACCTAACTTCTGGCCTCATTTGCCAGAGAAATATGACGGGACAGTCAACCCTACTGAGTTTCTTCAGATTTACTCCACTACCATCCTCGTGGCTTGTAACACCCTAAATTTTCGCGTCATGCATTGCATACATGATCATGCAGTAAACATTAGTAGGATGAAAGAAAAAATAAAAAAACATAAAATATACATATACAAATATGAGTAGCAAAAGAAGAAAAAAAAAAAGAAAATAATAGTTATAGCCTAAAACTTGTAATAGGGAATAAGTAAAAAAATAATAATAATAAAAAAATATATATAAATATATATAAATAATATATATAACAATATATAAAAATAAATAAAATATTAATATTAATAGTACATATAATAATAATAAATAATAAATAATATATATAATATAAATAATAATATATAAAAAAATAAATAATAAATCATATAATAAAAGAAAGTAATAAAAAAAGAAAAAAAGAAAAAAGAAAAAAAAGGGCCTGCCGCTGGCCAGGCCGACGGCCCAGCCGAGCAGCCCCGCGCCCGATGCCGCGACCCGCCGACGCATCGCGACCCCGCCCCGGCGCGCTCGCCCGACCCCGCCCCGCCTGACTCCCGCGCCAGCACGCCCGCGTCCGACCCCGCCCCTAGCGTGATTCCGCGCGTCGCGCGCCGTCCCAGGCCGGGTCGGCCACGGTTGCCGCCCGCGCCGCCTATATAAGCCCCAGAGGCTTCGTAGGTTTTCCCAGGAAACGCCGCCTCCACGGTAAAAACCGCAGCCGTCGGTACAGAGGGAAAAGGCACCAGAAAACAGAGCCGCCGCCCAGGGAAAAAAAGGAAGAAAAAGGAGGGGAAGAAGAGGAGGAAAAAGAGGAGGGTGCCACCGTCCGCCGGAGATCGTCGTCGCCATCGCGTCGCCGTCGTCGTGCCGTCGGAGGACGCATCTACTTTGTCTACGCATTGTCCCCATCCCGCGATCATCGAAGCCATCGCATCTACGGTAGGCCATGTTTCCGATTGGAATTTTAGCGACCATATTAAATCTAATAGGCGTAAATTGATTGTAGCTGCACCATAATTTTATTTTCAGCAGCATTAATCCACCCTAAAACCCCCGTAAACTCATATGAACACGTATGAACTACTCGCATCTAATTAATAAACAATCGTAGTTAATTAATAATTGATCTATGCATGCATGCATATCATCGCATGTTGATTAATGTGTGTGCATTATGTTGATTGTATATGTTCTCTTGTATGTATGATCACGCGTAGAGGAACGTGCTCAAGAGGCCGTGTACGAGGATTTCCAGAACCAAGATTTCGAAGCGCTTGAGCAACCCCATCCGCCGGAGCAAGGCAAGTGTCCTTGAAGCATATTGATCCTATTTTAAACTAAATGTTTTGTTTGCAAACTGCATGCTGTGTCAATTTGATGGGAATCCTATGGTAGGAAGTTTACTAGAATTGTTAAACCACCCTTGTCACCTGGAATATATGGTAGAGAGTTGGGAAGGGTTTTTACCTTTTTGCTTCGCTTAATTAATTGGGATGGCAAACAACACTACACATTTAATTATGCATCAATGGTATTCTGGTTAATGTGGACTGGTCAATACAATGGGTGATCTAAGCAAGCCTGGTATGTGGATGGGTTGGATGATATGGTGGTTTGCTTGCTTTAGATCTAAGGACCGGTTCATGCGAGAATATGCCAGGTCAACAGTGCCACCACAAGGCCAAGTATGGGTGCGGCGTAGCTAAATAATTAGGAGCGCTGCTAGTATTGTATGGACCATTGGATGGCGCAGGGAATGGGAGTCGAGGAGGACTGCCCTGGGATCCACATGGCACACGAGGGGGCCAGTGGGTGGGAGAATGGAGATTCAAGCCTGCCGGTGAAACCTTAGTGGGCCCGTACATACTAGTAGTCCCTTTTGAAAGGCTATTTTGTGATCTCTTGGCCACACACCTACGGAAGTGTGAGATGGCATAATGGAGGTTTCTTAGTCATCGAAAGGTGATGAAATCACAAACATGTGGGTAAAGTGGTACAACCTCTGCAGAGTGTTAAAAACTATCATGATAGCCGTGCTCCCGGTTATGAGCGCCTGGATGACCTACATGATTAGAGTTGGAATTGGGATTTGGGATGGTTATGGTCTGGTAATGGTTATGATTGGTTTATGATTATGGTCTGGTAATGGTTATGATTGGTTTATGGTTATGAGTTGGTAATGGTTATGGTTTATGGATTATGGTCATGGATATGAATTTGAGTTACGATAATTGGACATGGATAATGATGTTGTTGGCAATAATTGGATATGGTTTATATTATGTTAATATGATGGTTATGATGGGATTTGTTTCACATAGACATAGTATAATGCTTTTCAAATGTTTTATTGTACTTTTCAGCACTTAGCCATTATTACATTCGACATTTGAATTAGCCACATGTCATACTTTCCACACTTGCTGAGTACGACATGTACTCACCCTTGCAATACCCCCCCCCCAACAGCTACTGGAGACAATTGGGAGTACCCTGAGGATCACGTGGAGTACTAGGTTGCGTACCGCCGTCAATTGCCTGTGGATTGGAGTCGTGCTGCTTATTTTATTTTCCGCTGCATTATTTAGAGTTTTATCATTCGTGAACTATTGGATTATTGTAATAAAGTACTTATTTATTAGTTAAGACGTGGTTAAATTCTGTATATCATTTGTGATGCAACCGTATATGTGTGATGAACTTCCTGGGCACACATATGTGTTACGCTTGGTTCATATTCGGAACCGGGTGTCACAAATTGGTATCAGAGCCACAGGTTGACCGTAGGACGCAGCCTAGATAGAATGGACACTTTATAGCACATAGGAGCACTCAGGAATCGATGTGTTTTTTCTTGGGGTGCTGTTTGCTATATATATTGTTTGCTTGTGTGCTTAATAGAAGATTTTGGGATGCTTTAGCATTGCCATGTCCACCTAGGCTAGTATAGCTAGTTGGTTAGCTTCATATCCCTTGATGCATTTAGTTGGGGACGTTACTAAATTCTTACCTATTGCTCTCCTTCAGATGGTGAGGACTCGCAATCAGAGGGATGTCAATGCTGAGGAGGAGAACAATGGAGTGCCTCAGAACAACAACAAACAAGGACCTGCTCATGGAGCTAGCAACACTGAGCAGCTATTGGCTATGCAAAACCAGCTCATGCAGACCATGATACAGACTATGGGACCGCTGCAGGCTGGCAACATCAATAATCAGCCTCACATGCCTCCACCGCCACCCCCGCCTCCTCACAACCGTTTGGGAGAGTTCATGAGGACCAGGCCGCCTACCTTTGCACAAGCCACAGACCCAATGGAAGCTGATGATTGTCTGAAGTCCGTTGAGAAGAAACTTGCTATTGTCCAATGCACTGATAGGGAGAAGGTTCTCTTTGCATCACATCAACTAGTTGGAGCAGCCGCTGACTGGTGGGAAGCTCTTTGCAACGCTCATGATAATCAGGAGGCAATCACTTGGGTTGAGTTTAAGCAGAGTTTCCGTTCCCACTATGTACCTGAAGGAGTTATGATACTGAGAAGACAAGATTTTGAAAATCTCAAGCAAGGAAGGATGAGCGTGAGTGAGTATCTCAACAAATTCACTCAATTATCAAGATATGCTCCAGAAGACATCAAAACTGATAGTAGGAAGCAGTATTTGTTTATGAGGGGTCTCAACAATGAAATTCAAGTCCAGTTGCTCAATACTGATTATCCAAACTTCCAAAAGCTGTTGACAAGGCTATTGTGGTTGAGAACAAGATTCGTGAGATGGAGCAGGACAATAAGAGGAAGATGCCACATCATGGACCGCAGCAAGGAAGCAATGTTCGCCCCCGTTATGCACCACCTACTGCACCACAATACAACCCATCTGCTCCTGCATACCGCGCTGCTTATCTTCCCCGCCCAAATCAGCCACCGCAGCAACGCCCCGCCATGCAAGCGCCTCGCTATCCTGTGCCACCTGCGTCGCGTCCTAATATGGCGGCAAATGCTCAAAACCAGTTGCGCCCAAACTTCCCCAATGCTACGGGCGGTAAGACATGCTATGTGTGTGGAGAACCCGGACACTTTGCAAGTCAATGCCCAAGAGAAACTATGGACCTATGAACAATGCACCAAGGCCAAATCACCCGCGACCAAATGGAGGAGCACCACAAGGCAACCGTGGACAGCAGAATTTTGCTCGTGGCAATGTGAATCATGTCTCTACTGAGGAAGCCCAGCAAGCTGATGACGTCGTGATTGGTATGTTTCTCGCCAACTCCAACCCCGCGACTGTTTTATTTGATTCGGGGGCATCTCATTCATTCATCTCGTCAAAGTATGTTGCCAAATACAATTTGCCTATATCTCATATGAAGCAAACTATGCTAGTAAGTTCTCCTGGCGGAGAGATGAGGACAAATATAGTATGTCCGAAAGTAAGCATTAAAATAAGGGGGGTAGACTTTCTCGCAAACCTCATAGTCTTGGACTCCCAAGGAATAGACATAATACTTGGAATGGACTGGCTGAGCAAGTATAATGGAGTCATTCAATGTGTCGAGAGGATTGTGCAGTTGACGAGTGAACATGGTACACGCATCGAAGTTGAGGTAGCCCAACCTGCAAGAGAGAAAGCGATGCTGAATCACGTGGAAGAAGTGACATTGAAAAGCATTCCGATCGTTCGCGAGTACCCAAATGTGTTTCTAGATGAGTTGACAGGTATGCCACCTGATCGTGACATAGAATTCGCCATTGAGTTGATACCCGGAACTACACCTATAGCTAAGAGGCCGTATAGGATGCCTCCTAAGGAATTAGCAGAGCTCAAGAAGCAAATTCAAGAGCAGCTAGAGAAGGGTTTTATACGCCCAAGCTCATCCCCGTGGGGAGCCCCAGTGCTCTTCGTAGATAAGAAGGATGGAACCCAGAGGATGTGTGTGGACTATAGGTCTCTCAACGAAGTGACAATTAAGAACAAGTACTCACTGCCCCGTATAGAAGATTTGTTCGACCAAATGAAGGGTGCATGTATCTTCTCCAAGATCGACTTGCGGTCAGGATACTCCAAATGAAGATTAGACCATCGGATATACCCAAGACAGCATTTCGGACACGATATGGATCTTACGAGTACACCGTCATGTCATTTGGATTGACGAACGCGCCTGCGTACTTTATGTATCTCATGAATAAGGTCTTCATGGAATATCTGGATAAGTTTGTTGTAGTGTTCATCGATGATATTATGATCTACTCGAAGGATGAGAAGGAACATGAGGAACACTTGAGGCTTACGCTGCAGAAATTGAGGGAACACCAATTGTGTGCCAAGTTCAGTAAATGTCAATTTTGGTTACAGGAAGTTTCTTTCTTAGGCCATATTATTTCCGGAGGAGGAGTATCAGTTGACCCAGGGAAGGTGAGAGATGTGCTTAAGTGGGAACCGCCACAGAATGTTAAGGAAATTCGGAGTTTCCTTGGAATGGCTGGATATTACCGCCGATTCATTAAGGATTTCTCCAAAATAGCCAAGCCCATGACCGAATTACTCATGAAAGGGAAGGCATTCCGATGGACTCAAGCTTGTCAGGATAGCTTTGAGGAGTTAAAGAAAAGGTTGACAACCGCGCCAGTGTTAGTATTACCGGACGTGAGCAAGAGTTTTGATATATATTGTGATGCATCAAGACAAGGATTAGGATGTGTGCTCATGCAAGAAGGCCAAGTGGTAGCTTATGCATCAAGGCAACTAAAGAAACATGAGTTGAATTATCCTACACACGACCTTGAACTCGCAACCGTGGTACACGCCTTGAAGATATGGAGACACTATGTTTTTGGTCACCGATGTGAGATTTATACGGATCACAAGAGTCTCAAGTACATATTTACGCAAACGGATCTGAATCTGAGGCAACGCCGATGGTTAGAGATCATCAAGGATTATGACGTGGGAATCAACTATCACCCAGGGAAGGCCAATGTAGTGGCCGATGCTTTGAGCCGAAAAGGAGTAAGTCATCAACTCACAGTTCGAGAGCTGCCATCTGAGTTATGCAAGGAGTTTGAACGGTTGAACCTTGGATTCATAAATGAGATGGGAACGATGGAAGTCAACCCAACATTAGAGCAGGAAATACGGGAAGGACAGAAAAAGGACAAGGAAATACAGGAAATCAAGGAAAGGACCCAAGAAGGAAAAGAATTCAGGTTTGATGAGGACGAACAGGGTACCTTATGGCTTGGAAAGAGGATTGTGGTACCTAATGTCAGGCATATTCAGGAGACAATATTGAAGGAGGCACATGACTCGCCTTACTCAATTCATCCTGGCTGTACGAAGATGTACAAGGACTTAAAGACATGTTATTGGTGGGCCAGCATGAAAAAGGACATAGCCGAATATGTTGCACTTTGTGATGTGTGCCAACGAGTTAAAGTTGAACATCAAAAGCCAGCCGGATTGTTACAACCATTGAAAATCCCGGAGTGGAAGTGGGAAGAGATTGGTATTGACTTTATAGTTGGATTACCGCGAACTCAGTCTGGCTATGATTCAATATGGGTTATTGTGGATCGATTGACAAAATCAGCTCACTTCATCCCTGTCAAGACCACATACACCACTGCGAAGCTAGCAGAATTGTATATGGAGCATATTGTGTGCTGACATGGAGTACCGAAGAAGATAGTCTCGGATAGAGGTTCTCAATTTACCTCCAGATTCTGGCAGAAATTGCAGGCAATGGGAACAAGGTTGAACTTCAGTTCGGCATATCACCCTCAAACAGATGGACAAACCGAGAGGACCAACCAAATTTTGGAAGACATAATAAGAGCTTGTGCTTTAAAGCATGGGAAAAGTTGGGATAAAAGTTTGTCGTACGCTGAATTCTCGTACAACAACAGCTACCAAGCAAGTCTGAAAATGTCACCCTACGAAGCATTGTACGGAAGGAAGTGTAGGACTCCCTTGTTTTGGAATGAAACCGGAGAGAATCAAGTGTTTGGTCCCGACGTGTTACAAGATGCTGAAAGGCAAGTCCAAATAATACGGGAAAACTTAAAGGTTGTCCAGTCTCGACAAAAAGGTTATGCTGATAATAGGCGAAGGAGTCTGAATTTTGAAGTTGGAGATTTTGTATACCTCAAAGTGTCACCAATCAGAGGTCAGCGATGGTTTAACGTCAAAGGAAAACTGGCACCACGTTACATCGGACCATTCAAGATTTTGGACAAGCGAGGAGAGGTAGCTTATCGACTTGAACTGCCGACGTATCTCTCCGATGTACACGACGTATTTCACGTCTCTCAACTCAAGAAGTGTCTCAGGGTACCGAAAGAACAAGTGCCGATGGACGAGTTAGAACTTCAGGAGTATTTGTCCTATGTCGAGCAACCTATCAAGATCTTGGACATAAAGGAAAGGGTCACGAGAAATAAGAGGATCCGTTGGTGCAAAGTGCAATGGAAACACCATACGGAAGCCGAAGCTACATGGGAACGTGAAGAAGACCTGAAGGCAGAATTCCCTCATCTTTTCTCCACGCTATCGAATCTCGAGGGCGAGATTCACTTTAAGGGGGTAGGTTTGTAACACCCTAAATTTTTGCGTCATGCATTGCATACATGATCATGCAGTAAACATTAGTAGGATGAAATAAAAAATAATAAAACATAAAATATACATATACAAATATGAGTAGCAAAAGAAGAAAAAAAAAAGAAAATAATAGTTATAGCCTAAAACTTGTAATAGGGAATAAGTATAAAAATAATAATAATAAAAATATATATAAAGAATATATATAACAATATATAAAAATAAATAAAATATTAATATTAATAGTATATATTATAATAATAATAAATAATAAATAATATATATATAATATAAATAATAAATCATATAATAAAAGAAAGTATTAAAAAAAGAAAAAGAAAGAAAAAAAAGGGCCTGCCGCTGGCCAGGCCGACGGCCCAGCCGAGCAGCCCCGCGCCCGATGCCGCGACCCGCCGACGCACCGCGACCCCGCCCCGGCGCGCTCGCCCGACCCCGCCCCGCCTGACTCCCGCGCCAGCACGCCCGCGTCCGACCCCGCCCCTAGCGCGATCCCGCGCGTCGCGCGCCGTCCCAGGCCGGGTCGGCCACGGTTGCCGCCCGCGCCGCCTATATAAGCCCCAGAGGCTTCGTAGGTTTTCCCAGGAAACGCCGCCTCCACGGTAAAAACCGTAGCCGCCGGTACAGAGGGAAAAAGCACCAGAAAACAGAGCCGCCGCCCAGGGAAAAAAAGGAAGAAAAAGGAGGGGAAGAAGAGGAGGAAAAAGAGGAGGGCGCCACCGTCCGCCGGAGATCGTCGTCGCCATCGCGTCGCCGTCGTCGTGCCGTCGGAGGACGCATCTACTTCGTCTACGCATTGTCCCCATCCCGCGATCATCGAAGCCATCGCATCTACGGTAGGCCATGTTTCCGATGCGAATTTTAGCGACCATATTGAATCTAATAGGCGTAAATTGATTGTAGTTGCACCATAATTTTATTTTCAGCAGCATTAATCCACCCTAAAACCCCCGTAAACTCATATGAACACGTATGAACTACTCGCATCTAATTAATAAACAACCGTAGTTAATTAATAATTGATCTTTGCATGCATGCATATCATCGCATGTTGATTAATGTGTGTGCATTATGTTGATTGTATATGTTCTCTTGTATGTATGATCACGCGTAGAGGAATGTGCTCAAGAGGGCGTGTACGAGGATTTCTAGAACCAAGATTTCGAAGCGCTTGAGCAACCCCATCCGCCGGAGCAAGGCAAGTGTCCTTGAAGCATATTGATCCTATTTTAAAATAAATGTTTTGTTTGCAAACTGCATGCTGTGTCAATTTGATGGGAATCATATGGTAGGAAGTTTACTAGAATAGTTAAACCACCCTTGTCACCTTGAATATATGGTAGAGAGTCGGGAAGGGTTTTTACCTTTTTGCTTCGCTTAATTAATTGGGATGGCAAACAACACTACACATTTAATTATGCATCAATGGTATTCTGGTTAATGTGGACTGGTCAATACGATGGGTGATCTAAGCAAGCCTGGTATGTGGATGGGTTGGATGATATGGTGGTTTGCTTGCTTTAGATCTAAGGACCGGTTCATGCGAGAATATGTCAGGTCAACAGTGCCACCACAAGGCCAAGTATGGGTGCGGCGTAGCTGAATAATTAGGAGCGCTGCTAGTATTGTATGGACCATTGGATGGCGCGGGGAATGGGAGTCGAGGAGGATTGCCCTGGGATCCACATGGCACACGAGGGGGCCCGTGGGTGGGAGAATGGAGATTCAAGCCTGCCGGTGAAACCTTAGTGGGCCCGTACATACTAGTAGTCCCTTTTGAAACGCTATTTTGTGATCTCTTGGCCACACACCTACGGAAGTGTGAGATGGCATAATGGAGGTTTCTTAGTCATCGAAAGGTGATGAAATCACAAACATGTGGGTAAAGTGGTACAACCTCTGCAGAGTGTTAAAAACTATCATGATAGCCGTGCTCCCGGTTATGAGCGCCTGGATGACCTACATGATTAGAGTTGGAATTGGGATTTGGGATGGTTATGGTCTGGTAATGGTTATGATTGGTTTATGGTTATGGTCTGGTAATGGTTATGATTGGTTTATGGTTATGGGTTGGTAATGGTTATGGTTTATGGATTATGGTCATGGATATGAATTTGAGTTATGGTAATTGGACATGGATAATGATGATGTTGGCAATAATTGGATATGGTTTATATTATGTTAATATGATGGTTATGATGGGATTTGTTTCACATAGACATAGTATAATGCTTTTCAAATGTTTTACTGTACTTTTCAGCACTTAGCCATTATTACATTCGACATTTGAATTAGCCACATGTCATACTTTCCACACTTGCTGAGTACGACATGTACTCACCCTTGCAATCCCCCCAACAGCTACTGGAGACAATTGGGAGTACCCTGAGGATCACGTGGAGTACTAGGTTGCGTACTGCCGTCAATTGCCTGTGGATTGGAGTCGTGCTGCTTATTTTATTTTCCGCTGCATTATTTAGAGTTTTATCATTTGTGAACTATTGGATTATTGTAATAAAGTACTTATTTATTAGTTAAGATGTGGTTAAATTCTGTATATCGTTTGTGATGCAACCGTATATTTGTGATGAACTTCCTGGGCACACATATGCGTTACGCTTGGTTCATATTCGGAACCGGGTGTCACACGGCTGGAGGAAATGAGGTTGTGATGGCCAACTATTTCCTCGTGGCTCTAATTAGGACTGCAAGATCTTGGTTCATGAGTCTACCTCCTGACTCCATTTATAGTTGGGAGGAACTCTGTCGCCAGTTCATCACAAACTTCGGGAGTTCCTACACCCGACCTGACACTGAGTTGGATATGTTTGCCATACAACAAAAGGCGTGAGAGTCACTGCGATCGTTCATCCAACGGTTTTCTCAGGTATGGAATACGATTCTTTCTATCTCCAACGCCTCCATTGTTGTCGCATTCTGACAGGGAGTTAGAGACAAGAAGATGCTGGAGAAGCTGACAATCAAAGATGTCAGCAGTGTCACAAAACTCTTCAGTGTGGCAAATAAATGTGCTAGGGTTGCAGAGGTCCATGAGATGCACTCCAAACCAGCTGCGGAGGCTGGTAAATCTTCCTCCAAGGTTGAAGCTACCTCCTCCGGCAGTGGAAAGAAGAAGAAGAAGTCCAATGGCAAGAATAAATCGTTGGTCGGCACGCCTAATGCTGCTGCTGCTGCAGCAACTTCTGGTGGCTGGGGGCCACGCCCCGAAAAACGATCCCGACCATCGACAGAGGACGGCGACGGTGAGAAGATGTGGTGTCCGATCTATAAATCGAACACCCACAACCTTGAATATTGTCGCGAGGTCAAGCGGCTTGTTGAACACAACATCAAGCGCCAAGAAGAAACCCCTTTCTGCCAACAAGAGGGGAAACAGAAAGTCGGCGAGGCTCCGTCTGATCAGGAGCTAGGCTTCCAGGATGCAAAGAAGTCGTTGAAGGCCGTCTACAACACCGTCGACTATGACTCTGATATCTCCGACAATGAGCATCAGAAGAATCTCCATATGATACATGGAGGGTCCTGGGATATTATCTCTTGGCGTATCCTCAATACAATGCGTCAGGAGATGGCTGCCACAGCTCCCACCACCAAGGCAGAACCTCATCGGAAGTGGATGGATACTACCATTACCTTCGATGCTTAGTATTGCCCGAAGAACATGACCGGGCTGGTCAGTTGCTTTTGATGGTCTCTCCAACTATCAACAACATCCAACTCTACCATGTCCTGGTGGACAGAGGTGCGTCGCTCAACCTCCTCAGCTTCGCGGCTTTTGTGAAGCTCCAGCTCAGCCTATCGGACCTTAGGCCCTCACGTCCTTTCTTCGGAGTAGGTCCGGGAGCCATCACTCCTCTCGGATCAGTTACACTCCCGGTGACCTTTGGGACTCAGGACAATTATAGGTCTCAGAAGCTGGTGTTTATGTGGCACACATCAGCCTTCCCTTCAACGCCATCCTAGGCAGGCCACCCCTCTATGGGTTCATGGCCGTAGCCCATTATGTCTATCTAGTGTTGAAGAGGCGTCCTTTGAGTCCGTGGGGATCACACTACTGGAGTCACTGCACTGGAAGAACTTCATGCGCCCGCAACAGCGCAAGAAGAAGAATCTGACAAGGAGCAACTAGCTCAACAACCTTCGAGCTCGCGTCAGCATGTCTCAACCTCTACACCTCATGTGCAACCAAGCGGTGACACCGACATCCCCGTCAAAGTCGTCCAAATTGGTTATGATGCTGCTCAGACCACTTGTATATTGGCAGGTATGGACGACAAATAGGAACTCGTGCTCGTCACTTTCCTTCGGGCGAATGTCGACGTGTTTGCATGGCAACCATCACAGATGTCTGGGATCCCTAGGGAGGTGATTGAGCACAGTCTGAAGATATACCCCGATGCATGAACAGTACATCAGAAGGCCCGAAAGCAATCTGTCAAGCGGCAGAACTTCATCAGACAAGAAATCAAGAAGCTGCTCACATTGGTTTCATCCAGAAGGTTCATCATCCACGATGGCTCGCAAACTCAGTCGTTGTACCAAAGGCTGGTGGGAAGCTTCAGATGTGCATTGACTACACCACCTTGAATAAGGCATGCCCAAAAGACCCATTTCACTTCCTAGAATAGATTAGACAGTGGATTCTACCTCCGGGTGTGAATTACTATGTTCCCTAGATGCATATTCTAGATATCATCATATTCAAATGTCTAGGGAAGATGAAGAGCATATTGCCTTCATTACAGTAGATGGGTTGTAGTGTTACACTTTCATGCCTTTCGGTCTCAAAAATGCTGCTTCAACTTGTGTGAGCCATGCACAAAACATTTGGAGAGCTCATCGGAGATTTGGTGGAGGTCTACGTCGATGACATCGTCGTTAAGGTGAAGAACAAGGAATCACTACTTGACAATTGAATGTGGGCCTAGGGGGGGGGGGGTGATCAGGCCTTTTTGAATTTTGTCGGATCCTGCAACACTCAACAACAAGTTCAATACCAGAGATATTGGACTAGTTCAGTAATGTGCAGACTAGTCCGGTGTTCACGGACTGAGTTGATTAAGCTTGATCGATTAGATTGATTCTTTTATGTATGCAGCGGAAATATAGAATCAAATAAAGGTTTCAATGTTATATATTAGATTATATCACAATTAAATCTTATGTTTGACAATTCAACGTAAAATGAGCAATGATTATTGAAACCCTAGATTATATTGATGAATAAGAATGATGAACACCAAAAGCAAAACACAAGGATTTATCCCGTGGTTCGGCTACCACAAAAGGCAACCTACGTCCACGTTGAGGAGTCCACAAAAGGATCGGGTCTTCTCCAACCCTACCCTCGTCGGATCGCCCACTAATCACAAAGGGGTGAATAACCGAATTCAAGGGGCTTTCTCACACGTTTAGAGCTCCCTTGGATTACAACAGAAAATACCACTAAGAACACACTCAAAAATTACAAATGAATCGCAGGAGTGTGTTAGAGAATCAAACCAAGAGCTCAACATGGTGTTGCAAGTGTCTCTCCAACGATCTAGAGTGAATCCTCAAAGGATTGATCGTTGTTGCACTTAATTTCATGGAGAGATGTAGTTTTTGAGGCTCTTGGGAGGTGTGACGGTGCTAGGGTTCGAGAGAGTTCATAATTGGGTCGTGCACCTCTATTTATATGGGGTTTCTAAAAGTGATTGTTAGGGTTCAGAAAGTTTGAACTAGTCCGTGGTGGTCACCGGACTAGTCCGGTGTGCTGTGTGTAGCAAACCCTAAGTACCCCGAAATATTGGACTAGTCCGGCTAGGAACGGACTTGTCCGATTTCTCTACTCGAAATCTTCGGACTAGTCCGATAGTAATCGGACTTGTCCGAACATGTGAGACCCTAAGTGTATAGGATGACAAGTCCGCACTTGGGGGACTTGTCCGATTCAGATCAGAGGGTATTTCGGACTAGTCCGTGCAAACATCGGACTTGTCCGATTTGGATCAGAAAGAATATCGGACTAGTCCGGTTGTGATCGGACTTGTCCGATTTTGTGTGACTTGTGAAGTGTTTTGAGGACTAGTCCGTACTGGGGAGGACTAGTCTGATTCTAGTCAGAAAGGATATCGTGCAAAAAGGATATCGGACTAGTCCGGTTGTGATCGGACTAGTCCGGTCCTGTGTAACTTGATGCAATGTGTGTGTTTAATTGTGATTGAGCTCTTGGGGTGTGTTTCCTTAACACTCTCCATACACAATAATCTACTACTCTTCTTTCTTGAGCTCATTGCCACTTTGCTTCTCATTCTTCCTTCTTTTTGGCACTTTGCTCATTTTCTTATTAAAATCCTACACTCATCTCAACAAGGAGGTTAGGATCCCAATTGCTTGTCATAAATCATCCAAAACCCACAAGGGAGTCCTAGATGCACTTTCAATCTCCCCCTTTTTGTGATTGATGACAACCAATTGAGATTTCACAAAATATGATAAAAATTGAGATTTTCATAAAGCATGCACATATGGGTCCAAAATACATCAAGCAGTGAGAGTATAATCCATATGTGCATTCTTTATGGTGGGATGCATAACTAAGTACACTGGAACATAAAGAATGACATAATTGAATTTAATCAACTAATAGCAAGAATATATGTTATTTTAGAGCAAAATCACAATTTTCATAAATACTACTCAAAGGATCAAATCATTGCATCACAGAACCATAATTAACATAAGATCATTGTTAAAACATTACAAGCCACGAAAGAGTTAAGAAAACATAAAGAGAGCTCTCTCCTTGCACCTTACAGCTAAAGCTAAGACTCCCCCTCAATCTCTCCCCCTTTGGCATCAAGACACCAAAAACAAGGAGAGGAGGGTCCTAATGTCTTCACTCTTCACTGTCGGTCCTCTCATCGTCGTCTTCGTCATCTTCATCTTTAGCTTGATGAGGAGGAGGAGGAGGAGGAGGAGGAGGAGGAGGAGGAGGAGGAGGAGGAGGAGGAGGAGGAGGGGCGGAGCCGCTCGAGCCCCCAACGCCAAAGTAGGAAAGCTTTGAGGGGGTCAAGGGCCCGAGCTCAGTGTAGTCCAGGTCGGAGTCCTCAGAAATCACTAGATATCCAATGGGGTCGATCTCCAGCTTCTGGCAAATTTGCTTCACATTTGCCTTGATGTACTTCATGTCCTCCTTTCTTTTCATGTTGAGCTTGTGGGCCTTCACTTCGGCCTTCTTGCAGGAGGTGAAGATGGCAGGCAGGTATTTGAGGATTCCACTAGCTGATCCTCTCTAAGGGGCTGCCCTTGAAGTTGGAGCAGCTCTGACATCTTCTCTTGTTCTTGCCAGTGCCTCGGGACTGGAGGCCGGTGAGGGAGCAGCCTTCACACTCGGCTTTTGAGGCATTATAGGACTCAAGGGGAGATGCTACACATCTTTCACAAACTCAATGCTGGTGAATTTTTCAATCACAAACATTAGGTAAGGAGCATATCCGCAAGATCTGTTGGGAGTGTAGGATATGTTCACCATATCATTCCAAATGTACTCCGCCACATTAAATGGGTGGTCCTTGCTTATGACTCTCATCAAAGTCCGGAGGTATCCTTGCACGCTCCCAGCATCTCCATCCTTGGGAGCAATTGTCTTCCTTAACACTCTGTTCAACACCACAAAGAATGGCTTCATGTTTTTGGTGGAAGGAGGGTTGAACTTTGAGTTTGGCTCTTATAGGAACTTCATCCTATCCTTGTCAATGACACCAATGTTGTGTATGACCAAGCAATTAGATCTTGTGGTGTCAAGATGAAACAGATTAGCGAAATCTTCTCGAGTAATGTTGTACTTGGATCCATGGGTCATCCAAGTGACACTCTACTCATCCTCACTAGAGAAGTGACAGGTCGCAAAGAATTGCACAATCACTTCATCATTCCAGTTATTTCTGAAAGCAAACAGATCTCTCAGTCCATGCTTCTCAATGGCTCTCACTACATCAGTGAACGGTGAGCAGCCCTTCTTCTCAAAATGTGCCCAGTCAATCCACTAACTGCGCACAACTGGTGTCTTCATCGGGAGATACATCGATCTGTGGAAATCAGCATGGAAGTTGCACCAGAATCTTCCATCAGCCGCTTACTTCGGTCGGCCATACCACTCGATGATTCTGAACTTGGCCGCCGAGTCACTGCCCTTCCCGTTGAACTTCTCTTCATTTGGGTCCCGGACCCCTTCTCTTGGAGCATGAAGTTTCAACGGGCCAACCGAACCCATAGCAATCCCCTTTCCCTTGCCCTTTGCTTGGCGAGGACCACTCGATGATGCAGTTACCTTGGAGACTCGCTTCTTAGCTAGCACCTTCCTCTGAGCCTGTGGATCAACCTCTCTCAAACGAAGGAGTTTTTATAGTTCAAGAAGAAAGTATGGACCCCTCCGGAAAGGTTCGGGATGAACAAGAAGAAGCTTCAGACCTTTTAGGGAGGGTCCGGGTTGATGAAGAGGAAGCTTCAGATCCCTCCGAGAAGGTCCGGACTGTCAAGCGACTGGTGTACTTCATCAGCGAAGTACTCCACAACGACAAGACTCGGTACATTGAGGTGCATAAGCTGCTATATATAGTTCTTATTGCCTCAAGGAAGCGTCACTACTTCCAAACCCACAAGATATCAGTGGTAACCTCTTGTCCACTGTGCGCTATTTTACACAATCCCATATCTACGAGAAATGTCTCCAAGTAGGCAGCAGAGTTGGTAGAATTCGATCTCGAATTTCTACTGCGACATGTGATCAAGAGTCAAGCGCTATTAGACTTCGTGGCAGAATGGACTCCATATTCATCAAGTCTGGAGGGTCCCAATGTGCAGAAGCTGAAACCAAAGGTCTCGGTCTATACTGAGCCTCACTGGACTCTCTACTTCGACGGCTCCATGCAGAAGCAGGGGCCAGAGCTGGAATACTTATCCCCGCTCCAACTGGGGAGAAGGTCAATTACATAGTGCGTCTTGACTTCAAGTCAACCAACAACATGGAAGAGTACAAAACTCTCATCTACGGACTCAAGGTGGCGCTATCATATGGCATCTGACAGCTGCTGGTGAAGGGTGACTCGTAACTCATCATCAAACAAGTCAAAGGTGAATGCAGTTGCAACAACCCTAAACTTGCCGCATATCTACTTGAAGTACAGAAGCTGCAGAAGGACTTCCACGTCCTCAATCTCCGCCATGTCCAGCATCTCAACAATGCTGAAGTCGATGACCTCTTGACGAAGGCTTCAACCGAGGCTCAAGCACCCGATAGGGTTTTTATCAGGAGATTGTCATCACCTTCCGCTCAGCCTGTTGAACTGAGTGATGGGGGCGCGACCAGCACACCGAAGTTGGTGGTCCCAGTGGCCCTGTTACCATGGTGCCCACCAAGGATCGTAGGCGCTGCGGGAAGCTCTAAGCAACCCTGCGCTCAAGATCCAGAAGCTTAAGTTAGCTCCAATGCATGAATCTCGGAGATCCGGAGCTACTTGAAGGATATCATCCTTCCTAAAGACGGTGCTTCCGTTGAGCGAGTCATCAGATTGCAGAAAAGATACATGTTGGTAGAAGGGAATCTCTACCAACTTGGTGCCAACGACGTTCTAATGTGGTGCATTTCCCGGGAAGAAGGTCCCGAGCTACTCGCGGAGATCCATGGAGGCGAGTGTGGGAATCAGGCATCATCTCACACGTTGGTCGGTAAGGCCCTTCGGCATGGTTTTTATTGGCCTACAACACTCCAGGATGCAGTGGAGTTGGTAAAGAAGTGTGAAGCATGCCAGCTTCATACAAAGCAGATTCACATACCAGCTCAGTCACTGCAGATTATACATTCCACGTGGCCATTCGCTGTGTGGGGATTGGTCATTTTGGGACTTTTCCCAAAAGCCGTCGGAGGTTACAGGTTGTTGTATGTCGCCATCAACAAATTCACAAAGTCATCGGAAGTTACTCCAGTTCTGACGATCAACAAGCAATCTGCGATCAAGTTCTTGAAGTCCATTATTTGCAGATTTGGAGTTCTGAACAGAGTCATCAGTGACAATAGAACCCAATTCATAGGTGCAACCTTTCAAGAGTACTGTGAAGATCTTGGCATACAAGTAAGCTACGCATCAGTAGCTCACCCGACAAGCAATGGCCAAGTTGAGAGAACAAATGCAGAGATACTCAAGGGACTCAAGATGTGCACATTCGAGCGCTTGAAGAAACATGGCACCAATTGGATTGAAGAACTTTTGTCCGCTCTGTGGGCAAACAGGACAACACGTCAACACCTAGTTGGGCTACTGGAGAGATACCTTACTTTTTGGTGTACGGAGCTGAAGCAGTCCTTCCTCCAGAGATCACCATGGGGTCTCTCTGAGTTCGGACCTACGACGAAGCCGTGCAAGACAAGCTCCGGTGCGAAGACCTGGACCTCGTTGATGAGGGAAGGTTTCAAGCAGCTGTTTGAAATGCATGATACCGCCAGGCGCTCCGGCGCTATCACCAAACACATGTGCGCAACCGGAAGTTAGAAGAAGGCGAGCTGGTGCTGTGGAGAATATTAACTCATGAAGGGATGAACAAACTCTCCCCCAGCTGGGAAGTTCCCTTCCGAGTGATTAAAGTTTCCCGTCCCGAATACATTCGCTTGGCAACAGAGGATGGGACTCCGCTTCCCAATCCATGGAACATCGAGAACCTCCATAAGTTTTACGCTTAGTTTCACAGAGGTGAGTCTGTATTTAAACATAATGTACCTTATAGAGTCTATGAAGAGCCGGGTAGGTCCTAGTTAAAAAGCCCACTTAACTTGGTCATTGTACTTTAAGTGTGTCTTTACGTCCCCTGGGTTAGAAAAAGATGAATAGCACACTTAACTTGGTTCCGTACTTTAAGTGTGTCCTTGTCTCCCCTATTATTCGGACCTATAATGAAATAAATTTTTGTGTGAAAGCAGACTCCACGTGCATTACTTTTGTGCAAGCTCATTACTTTTATCATCTTTTCCTTCTTATCTATAGCAATGTTGTGCAGTCCCTTTGAAGTTTAGTCCTGGATATTCGTGTGATATATAAGTTGTATTAATAATCTCCTTTTGGGTCCTAATACTGCTAGATGGTCTGCTTGCCTGAAAACCAAAATCCAATGACAGGTCTAGAGTGTGCTATCGACTTAGCCTAGTCAGGTACCCTAAGTACGCTGCTCTACCTATATCCTCGTAGGTCTCAGTAGGGAAGGTTTAGAAAGCGTTCGAACCTAATGGGATTTAACCAGTATACTTATGTTATTCCATTGAGTTCATTAGGACCTAAAATTCAATGAAGGATAATAAGCCGCAAATAAGTTATAGACAAGAGGATGAATTTTATTGCTTTTATTGTTTCTTATGCACAGAAAAAATGAATAGTCAATGGCGATTTGCTCGGCGATGGTGGATGCTGCTGGAGTACATAGCTCCAACAACCCCCAGGGGGTCCGCTGTCGACGTTCCAAGCATTGACAGTGGGCGTCATCGAAGCTATGAAGCTCCGATAACCCCCAGGGGGCCCGTTGTCAATGTTCCAAGCATTGACAGTGGGTGCCGTCGAAGCTACCAAACTCCGACAACCCCCAGGGGACCCGTCGTCGACGTTCCAAGCGTTGACAGTGGGCGCCGATGAAGTTACCAAGCTCGGACAACCCCCAGGGGGGCCGATGTCGACATTCTAAGCGTTGACAATGGGCACCGTCAAAGCTATCAAGCTCTGACAACTTCCAGGGGTCACGCCGTCGATGTTCTACAAGTTGGCAATGGGCACTGTCAAAACTACCAAGGCCCGTCAACTCCCAGAGGGCGCGCCATCGACATCACAAAGTGTCTCTGGAGATATCGGAGGCAAGACTCGTAACTCGAAGCTATCATACTGGCTCGAGTTTGAAGCTATCGAGTTTTCAAGACATTGTCTAAATCCTCATGGTAGGTATCCTCAATACATTAAACTCATCTAACAGGGGCCAATAAAATAAAGGGCAATGCATTGAAGACACACAAAAAATGGAATTCAAAACGATTTCATTCATTCAATATTAGAGGCTTACATGATGAAGGAAAAAGGAGAGCTCCTAACTATTGGATTTCCTATTAAAGAATGAGGCAACTGCCTGGGCAGCTTCCTGAACGTTGGCTTTGGCGACTTCTTCCTCCTCGACAACGGGTCCTTCGAACATCGGAATTAAAGACATCTGGAGGTCCTGACTATTGAAAAACGTCAGCACATACTCGACAACGTTCTTGGCCAAGGACCTTCCTTCCGTCTCCAGTTGGTCATTGATCACATCTCCCATATCATCAAGCTTGTTACTGGCGGAGCTTAATGCCGTCAATGCCTTGTCCATCTCTAGCTTCGGGTCAGTCGGTCGTACCGGGCTGAAACCAAATGGCACTAGGGCTTCATTGGCTTGCCCCAAAAAATCCCAGACTTGTTGGGACTCAGTTGCTCTCAAGCTCTTAGGCTCCTCCAATGATCTCCTGACAGTCGAAAGTTCCACAGAACCCTCCTTGGAGAAGCGCTCAACTTCCTTAGCATGCCGCTGGATCATTTTGGCCACATGCTTCTTTTGGTTACTGAGCTCCCTCTCTCAGAGCTGAATGTGGTTCCACTAATCTGCCAAGTCCTTCTTGGCCATCACCTTCTCCTCCCCTGGTGGAGATGCCAGTCTCTCTTTTGGAGACGTTTACCCCTGCCTGCCACAACCGGTGCTTCTCTTGTTCGCACCAAGCCTCAAATTCTTTCACACGGTTAGCCAAGTCTTGCTCATTGTGTGCCAGCTTCTGGGAGAGCTCGTCCTCCCTTTGATGGATATTATTCTCTTTTTCTTGGAGGTCTACCTCCTTATTATCTAGCTCCTCCCGATGCTTGAGGAGAGTTTTCCTCAACTCTTCGAGACTCTCTGAGCAGATGTTGGCCATTTCACGGGCCCTCTGCGTATGCTCGTAGATCTCCTGAGTCTTCTTGTCGAGGGCCTTAATAGCGGCCTCTCATTCATCCAAAGCCTTGTTCAGGCGCGACTGACGGGCCTTCTCTGAGGCCACCCACTCCTTCTAGTCGACGAGCCTGGACTGTGTCAGCTTCATCTCAAAAAAGAGCTTTTGGCACCAACGCCCTAGCATGGTGCGCTCCTTTTCAAGAGACCTCCGCTCGTAGTCGAAGGCAAGATGGACATGTCGGAGGCTGGAGCAAGCATTATCAATTGACAGCTCTAGGGGGATTGGCTTCGGGCTTACTTGAAGGTTGTCCTCTGGTTCCTCCAAGTCTTCTGGGACGAAAGTTGGAGCCCATGGCACGAGCATGGACTCTACCAGCTCGATGTCGGCGGGGCCAGTCTCCGACAATTCATCCATCTCTGATGCAGGTGAGAAAGGTCCCGCAGCCAGATCTTCTGCCTCCGGAGTGGATGAGGAGGGTTTGGTAGCTAGAACTTCATCCATCAGTGCAGAAGACAAAGGTCCCGTAGTCAGATCCCCTTGTGGAGGATCGGGCAGGGACATCTCCGGTGATGCTACCTCCAAGGCTGGCATTGGAATTCCACCAGAGCTTCATCGATCACTGGCATCGATACCGGAACCTCCACAGCCGGCTCCGAGACAGTCAGAGTTTGCTTGCGCACTTCTTCCTCGTGGTTCGGCGCTACCACGGGCTCTTCGATTGTCGGCAGGGGGCTTGTCTCTACGATAGCCGATGTCGGAGCTCACGTGTTGTCCACCACAACCACAGGAGGAGGGGCTGGAGCTTCAGCCGAAACAGCCTCCAAAGTTGCAGTAGGCACCGGAGTTGTTGCCCTTGTTCTCGACGTTCTGCAAGCAGAGAGTAGGGAATTCAATACAAAGCAATAGACCAAATCAAGACAAAAGCTAAAGAGTCGACCCTTACCTAGTGGTATTGCCACTCCAATCAGCACAGATCTTCTTCCTCGGGCACTTGAAGCTAGAGCCCGCCGTCGTTTGTGTGGCAGATGCTCCACGCCCCAAACCAGGTGTTGAGGCAGTCGTCGATTCTATCACGCTTGGTACCTCCGTCATAGGAGGAATCGCTCTGGACCTAGAGCCCTCTGCTGGCACCGGGGCCGGAATAGACTTGCTAGAAGCAGCGCCCGATGTGGGCACTTGAGCCGAAGGACCAACCAGACCTGAGCCGAGGCTGAGGGGTCACTTCTTTCGGGGCTTCCCTCACACTTCTCTCATTGCTCCTTGTCAGCTTCCGCTTGCGACTTGGAACTTCAACGAGATCTTTCTCTTTGCCTCGGTTGGAGGTTGATTTCTTGGGAGGTGAAGCCGCGGGACCATTTCCTTCGCCACTGACTGGCATAGGTCTGGAACCTTCATCGGAGCAAGAATCTCCGGGGATCACAATCCCCGCGCGGAGGAGTGCTACGCTTATCAACGAGGTACAGATCATCAAGTGTTGGCATCTTCTTCCGCAGCTCCCTCCAATACTCTGGCACCATGTTCAGGGGCAGGAACTCTGCCGGAGGTGTCAGGTCATCAGGGCAAATGGCTCCGTGGTGCAGCTTTTGGAGATGAGGCTTTAAAATCTTTTCATCCAAATTGGACCCGATACCAGTCTCAATCCGGTATGGATCCATCTCAACACCGAATGCCCATGCAGGCCATTCCTTCTTCTTCAGCGGAACCTACCGGTTGGTCAGGAAGTTGGCGATGACCATCAGGGGAGTCACTCCTCCTTCAAATCACTCCCAGATCCTTGTCAAGATCGGGTTGTACTCCTCCGACAGTGTAGGAACCACGTCCTAGACATCGGTGTCAATGGTCGGAACGCTGTTGCGATCTACCGTGATGATCACTCAGTCCTTCTTCCAGTCATCCCACTTTCCGAAAGGGAACATCTTCGAATACTTGAGAGGTGAGTTTTTGCTCTTCACGAAGTAGTAGAAGCCAAGGAACTCGTTTCTCTTCCCGGTTACGTGGACCGTGAAGAAGGTCCGGAAAAGCTCGATGCAGGCCGGAACACCCACCCACATCTCACAAAGGTGGATGAATGTCGCCACTAGCAAGAAGGATTGGGGTCGAGGTGATGAAGCTGCAGATTGTAGAAGTCCAACAGCATTAGCAGGAAGCTAGAGAAGGGTGGGATGAGCCCCACCATAGCAAATGTCGTGAAGTAGATGATCTCGTCGGGGTCCTCCTTCTTGAAGGGGAACTTGCCGAGGTGAATCAAGTTGTTGAAGGAGTCGCTTGACGACCCCTTGTAGGTGTGAACCCTCGACAAATCTTGATATTTCTTGATCCGACTGCGAGGAAGATCCAACTCCATCGCCGCAAAGTGGAGCAGAAGTGGAAGAAAGGTTGCAAGGGCCAAGAGCTCTAAGAGCAAGTTCAGATGAAGGCGGAAAGAGTTCCCTACCCGTGCGGATTTTCTTCCTTTAGTAAGCATCTGCAACGCTTTGATGGAAACTATCTCTAGTCCCAAATCTCGAATGACCTCGTCAATGACAAGGGGTCCCGGGTCCACTTTGTTAAAAAAATCACACCAGGTGAACCGTTGTCATGATGGAAAATTATAAGCCCGAGGGCAGCAGCTTGACAGGGCTACAAAGATTACGCTGGGAACCGATACCAATTTTGTATTGGGAATCGGCAACCTTCAATTGTTTGAGATACACACGCCAGGATCCCATTCACCATATCAAGAAGGGCCACACGACGATGGCATAACTGCGTGTTGCTGTCCCAACTGCCCACGAAAAGGTCATTGAAGCAGCCACACGGGAATCGATGATGGCCCCATCTCTATTAGCGAGACCTCTCCCAGAGGTGTGCCTGGGGGCCACTATCGGTACCCTAGATACCAGG
Organism: Tuctoria greenei; assembly: GCA_036927565.1. Classification (NCBI taxonomy): domain Eukaryota; kingdom Viridiplantae; phylum Streptophyta; class Magnoliopsida; order Poales; family Poaceae; genus Tuctoria; species Tuctoria greenei. The sequence goes on along the minus strand of JAYESD010000010.1, from coordinate 153,199,917 downwards.
TACGACTGATACTGTGGATAAAGTCATGGAGTTCCACCCTCCAATGTTGAAGACCTCCGAAGGCAGCACGTGTCCTACAGGGCCGGACCTACCTCCCTTCACAGAAAAGCTCCCGTGCTGTCACGTGTCTAGTAGCTCCAGACCTAACCCTCAGAAGAGGGAAGCTCCGGTGCTGCCACGTGTCAAGTAGATCCATACCTACCTCCCCGCAGTGGGAAGCTCTAGAGCTACCACGTGTCAGACCTTCGGAACCAAGCCTGCAACAGGAAGATAGTTGGATCTCCAATGGGCCAGACACTCAAGAGGCTATTCAACAGCCGTTACAAGACCTAGTTAACGCGTCATTAATGTTGTATTAATGACGCACAATCAGAAGGATATCAAGACTAATGACACCATCATTAAGGTATGTTATTACACTGTTAATCACCTATAACACCAGTACATAGTGTATAGGGTGTTTATGACAGTCGGGTCACTTGTCCGGCCAGGCATACACTGTAACGGCCAATCCTTAGAATATAAAAGGATTGCACCATACGGTACATGGCAAGCTCACACGCATATAGGCAATCTCAGACACTCGCTAGGCATACACACTCATACAATCAACAACCACTCTGTGAAGTAGGGTATTACGCTCAGGCGACCCGAACCACGTAAAAACCCTCGATGTTCACCTTTTGTTCTTGATCTTACGCGCGCCCCGCCTAAATACGAACCTCTGCGGATTACGCTTTAATACTACCAAAGGAAGTGTCATTGCTACACTTCGACGGACGCAAGTGACCAAGCGTAGTCATTGATGATGGTAGTGAATGTCCCACCTGTCTTGTCGCTGCAAGCTACCCACTTAGCACCGTGGGGTAGCCCTGTGGCACCTTCACTCTAATGCGACTGGACGCAGTGGTACATGACAGGGGGTGTGCACCGCGTTGTGTGTCTGGGGGAAGGCGCGTGCCTTCAAAACCCAACTTGAACAAGGCGCATCGCCCATTACTCCTGCAACCTACCGGTCAGGACAAGTTGCAGAACGCGTGGTTGCACCGGAGCCCACCCCTGCAGGGGAGGCCGAATCCTGCGTTGCGGGTCACGTGGCAGCTCCAGAGCCCAACTCTAAGAAGAATATTGTAGACATGGTGGTCTAGAGCCTGTTTCTGCGGGGGAGGCCAGCCGGAGCTTTGGACCATGTAGCAGCACTGGAGCCCATTCCTGTGGAGGAGCAAGGTCCCATCCCACTGGACACGTGGAAGCTTGAGAGCCTGCCTCTATGGAAGAGTCAGGTCCTGTCAGTACCCAACATACCAGGTACCCTTGCGCACAAGCTAGAGCTGCCTAGGTACCCGCCTCCTAGAAAAGCGGGTTCCTAAGGCGCCACGTGTTCAAGGGACCCAGACCAATCAGTCTCAGATAGGAGGTCCAGGATATCCGTAAGGAACCCGAGGAACAAGCTCAGCGCCCCCCCCCCCCTTTTGGAGATGAGCCCCCAGGTACTACGTGTCCAGCAGGTAAGGATCTATCCTCCCCGTGAGATAGGGCTCTAGAGTTGCCACGTGGGCCAAGACATCAGGCGGGCCACCTCCCGAATGGGTGGGCTCCAGCTCTGCCATGTGTCCTGCAAGGCGGGACTTAACCTCCACCGCGGAGGTGAGCTCCCGGCACTAACACGTGTCCAACAGGACGGGAACTAGCCATCCCCGCAAAGGTTAGCTCTCGAGCCGCCACGTGGCCTGCAAGGCAGGACCTGACCTCTGCCGCAGAGGTGAGCTCTCGAGCTGCCACGTGGTCTGCAAGGCGGGACCTGACCTCCTCCGCAGAGGTGAGCTCCCGATCTATCACATAGTCTAGCCACTTGTCGTGGACGTATGGACGCGGGAGTTAAGAGGACAATGCGCCTTGTCCTTGTCAAGGATTGAAGATACGCAGCTTACCCAGATGCATGGCGCGGCGCATGCCTAATGTCAGGTACCGCTGTGACCAATCGCATGACAGTGAAGATGTTGCACGCCCATCCCACTCCGCCAAGTGGGTAGCTTACGGTGACAGAGATAGTTGGATCGGACATCTCCTGCCAATGTCAGCAATGGCGCATGGGCTACTGACGACGCAGGCGGCAAGACGGCGAGTCTTGAAGACCACGATCAGAGCAAGCTTTAGGATAAGATCGCCCCGGGACCACCTGTCAGGCCCCAGGACCCCACTTGTAAGGCGTCCAACGTTGTCTATAAAAGGCACAGACCGCCCCTGTTACAAGGATCCCCACATCGAACATCACACACACATACATACCAGCAATACCACTCACCGCGGAGTAGGGTGTTATGCTCCTTGCGGCCCGAACCACGTAAAAACCAATGTCTCATATTTCCATCCGCTAGAACACTTGATTCAGGCCTAATCCCTGCCGAACAAAGAACCTTCGCGGGCTACTACTTAGCAGATCCGGGGGAAGTGTCGCTCTAACACTTCAACATTTGGCGCGCCAGTAAGGGACTTTTTCCCTTAAAAAAGGTGGTAGAGTTTTCACCACCATGGTGTTTATCAAGCCCGTGGAAGGTGATTTCCGTGACCAACGTCCGGTGACCAGATCCGTCGCTGGAGTGGTGCTCTCTGGTCCATCACGTCCCCGTGCAGGTATAGCTGGCCAGGACGACACGTCGGGACACATCCCGGCTTAGTTGGCCCCACCAGAGCCACCGACTGCAAGCCCGGAGAGCGCCCTGGCAGCGACCAGGGCCCTTCTCCACCACCCACCGTTGTTGAACGCTTCCCAGAGAGCGGCTCAACAGTGAGTCCAATACATCAACCACTTCGTCATCGTAGCCATCAACCCCCCCCCCCCCAACAGGGGAAGGCGCCTCGTGTCGCTGTCACGAACATCGTCCATCGATCATTGCACCGCCAACTCCCGCTCCTCCAGGCCTACGAGTGTCGGCCGGCTCCCCACGGAGGACCTCAGGGCTGAGCTTGATTGTTGTCAAGCCCACATGGACGGTCGAGTCATCATCGAGCGACAACAAGAGAGGCGGCACAACCTTGACGTCGAATATGGCCCTCAATGTCCTGTTCATGAGGCGTACTCCGTCCAAGGTGCACTGCAGGTAAACCCTCTGCCACCTGAACAGGAGTATGTCAGGTCGACAGCCCCCCTGCAGTACTCGGTGCAGCAGGACATGCAACAACAATACTTGGCGCAGCCGATACCATTGCAGCAACGCATGGCACAACCAGTGCCGCAACCACAGGTTCCCCAGGTGTCGCACGTCGTGCAGCAGACCCCCTTGGGGTATGCTACCCTGTACGCCTCTCCAATGAAACCTATCGGGGGCTAGGCACCGTTGGCTCCGCACCTCTGCTTCACGACGTGGCCACACAAGTTCCAACCACATATGCCGGAGAGATTCGACGGGAGCATCAACCTGACCGAGTTCCTACAGATCTACACCACGACGCTCCTTGCTGCAGGAGCGGATGAGACCATCCTGGTGAACTACTTCCCAGTCGCCCTGACTGGATCGGCCCGCTCGTGACTTATGAACCTGCCTAAGGGGGTTATAACCTCTTGGGATGAGCTGTGCCGGTAGTTCATGGCGAACTTCGGTAGCTCCTACACTCGCCCTGACACCGAGCTCGACCTCCACGTTGTGCGGCAACAGCCCAAGGAGACACTGAGTTCCTTCATCCAGCGTTTCTCCTAGGTACGCAACTCCATCCCCAACATCCTGAATGCCTCTGTCATAGTGGCATTCTGGCAGGGAGTGCATGACCGCAAGATGATCGAGAAATTGCCACGCACAACGTGCAAGACGTCTCCGAGCTCTTCTCCATCGCCGACCTGTGCGCCAGGGCGACAGAAGGCCGCGACTGGCACGCTCAGCCCGCCTCTGGAGTGGGCGAGGCCGGCCAGACCGGAGAAGGAGCCGCTACACATGGTAGCGGCAAGAAGAAGAACAAGAACTGGGGTGGTGGCCAAAACAAGCCACTGCATGGGTTCCCCATCGCGGCAACGGGCGCGACCGGAGGTGGCGAACCCCCGCGCCCAGATAAGCACTCACGTCAGCCACCTACCGCTAATGAAAGCATCGAGCCCTGCCCGGAGCACAAAACTCGCGACCACACCGTGAGTGAGTGCCAGGAGATAAAAAGATGTGTCGAATGGTACCAAGAGCGGGCGCAGCAGCGCGCAGACGGCGCCCCCTTCCGCCAGCAGGAGGGCAAGCAGAACGTCGACCCCAAGGTCGACGACGAGGAGGAGATGGAGTACTAGAAGCAAGAGCCGGCCGTCAAAGTGGTCCACCAAGATGAGGACTTCGACGCCAGCAGCGACCACGATCATCGCAAGACCCTCCACCTCATCTTTGGGGGGGGGGGGGTCTTGGGATCCCGCGTCCCGAAACACGGTCAAGACCCTTCATCGTGCAGTGGCTTCGATAGCCTTTGTACCCACTCCGGCGCGACACCACCGGTGGAAGGAGACGCCGATCAGCTTCGACGCCTCTGACTGCCCTAAGAACATGGCTGGGGCAGGGGTCCTACCTCTTCTAGTCGCCCCCACCATAGCCAACATCAAGATCCACTACATCTTAATAGATGGCGGGGCCGGCCTAAACCTCCTGAGTCATGCAGCCTTCGAGCACATGTAGATCCCGGAGTCCAAGCTCACCCCCTTGAGCCTATTCTTGGGGGTGGGACCAGGGAGAATAATCCCATACGGCAACATCCATCTTCGTGTGACCTTCGGGACACCCGACAACTACAGGATGGAGAGCATACTTTTCGACATCGCCAATGTCAGCCTCCCCTTCAACGCCATCATCGGCAGACTGGCTCTGTACCGATTCATGGTCGTAGCCCACTACGGCTACCTCGTCCTGAAGATTCCAACCCTCCCCGGCGTCCTCAGGATCCACAAAGACCACACCGCTGTGGTGTTAGCCTTGGAGCAGCTCCAAGCCCTCTCAAAAGACCCGACACTCGCCCCGGGCGACGCTGGATCAAGTCAGCCTCCGCCGAGCTCACGTCAGCGCGGAGCACCCGTGCGCCCCGACTGCAGCCCTCCGGCAGCACCGATGTCCCCATCAAAGCTGTCGAGCTCATTCCCAACACTGCTCATACCACCCGCAAGACAGGCGGCAGGGGCAAGAAGTAGGGACACTCGCTCATAGTCCCTCTAGTAGCTGTCGACAACAAGGTTGCACCACAACCATCAAAACTACCTTGGAGCCTTGGGCACCCCTATTGTAAATATTAAGATTAGTAGAATAGTGTAAAGGTCTTCGTAGGGCTTAGGAGCAGCACTAAGGACAACCGAGCTCCAGGGGGGTCAGGTCCAGAGTGTGCAGTCGGCTTAGCTTGGTTCCAAACCCTAAGCCTGTACACCCTGCCTCCCTCATCGTCCTGAAACAAGACGTTGACCTCTTTTGTAAAAGCCTGACTCCCCCTACAATATCCGATAAAAATGATTGTTTTACTTAAATGCTTTCTTAAAAACATTTTTTATTTAATTATGCATTAATTTTATGATTATACTGTACTAGCCTCGCTTTTTGTATGTTATCTTCATATACACGGTTGAATGCTCTGTAACTCACCCCTGCTGAAGTCATGCAGTCCAGCTACATGCGGGTTCGCTTGAGGTACCTGCAGTTTGTGAGGGATTCTTCCGGCTGCTCTCATCATTAGGGCCCCATGGTGCCAGAAGGTTTCCAAGGAAAGGTTTGTGCCGAGCAGGAGGTCCAGGGGGTGTAAGTTGCTTAGCCTGGTCCTGCACCCTAAGCATACACACCGTGCCTCCCAACACTACAGCTGAGTATTGGAACGAGAAAGCTCACACCCTAAGGACGGCATGAGCTGGACCCTGGAGCACTAACGCATCGGATTATCCAAGCCCCGTGCGTCAGTCCAGGACAGTAAGACATGACAGAGCTAATGAGAGGAACATGTATGACTGACGAGCAAGACTAGTCCCCCCTCTTTCTATGTGCAGGACGAACCGCCGGAGCATCCTGCTCTGACACTTTGCAAGGGGACTGCCGTCAACATCCCAGAACGTCAATGTCAGCACCAAGCACGGATAAGTGAGTAAACTCTCATGCCCTGCACTTGTTGCTAACAGGGTTATCTTGCAATATCCTGTGCACCAGGATCCTGCCGTTGACGACTCTACAACGATGGTGGACGACGCTGGAGCATCCAGCTCTGGCACCTCCCAAGGGGCCTGCCGTCGACGACTCTACGACGATGGTGGGCAATGTCAGAGCACCCAGCTCCGGCACCCCCCGAGGGGACTGCCGTCTACGTCTCAATAACAATGGTGGACGATGCCGGAGCATCCAGCTCTGGCACCTCCCAAGGGGCCTGCCGTCGCTGACCCTACGACGATGGTGGGCGACACTAGAGCACCCAGCTCCGGCACCCCCAAGGGGCCTGCTGTCTATGTCTCAACGACGATGGTGGACGACGCTGGAGCATCTAGCTCCGACACCTCCCAAGAGGCATGCCGTCAACATCTCCACGACGGTGGTGATGACGCCGGAGCATCCTGCTCCGGCACTTTGCAAGGGGCCTGCCGTCGATGTCTGAGAACATCAACTTCAGCACCAAGCGCGGATAAGTGAGTCAACTCTCCTGCCCCACACTTGTTGCTAACAGGGTTCTCTTGCGATAGCCTGTGCACCAGGGGCCTGCCATCGATGACTCTACGACGATGGTGGACGACGTTGGGGCATCCAGCTCCGGCACCTCCCAAGGTGTTGTCGTCGACAACTCTACGATGATGATGGGCGACGCCGGAACACCTAGCTCTGGCACCCTCCAAGGGGCCTGCCGCCGACGTCTCCATGACGGTGGTGGGCGATGCCAGAGCATCCTGCTACGGCACTTTGCAAGGGGTCTGCCGTCGACGTCCCAGAATGTCAACGTGAGCACCAAGCGCGGATAAGTGAGTAAACTCTCCTGCCCCGCACTTGTTGCTAACAGGGTTCTCTTGCAATAGCATGTGCACCAGGGGCCTGCCGTCGATGACTCTATTACGATGGCGAAAGACGCCAGAGCGACCAACTCCGACACTTCGCAAGGGGCCTATCGTCGACGGCTCTACGGTGATGGTGGGAGACGCCGGAGCACCCAGCTCTGGCACCCCCCAAGGGGCCTGCCACTGACGTCTCCACGACGGTGGTGGGCGACGCTGGAGCATCCTGCTGTGGCACTTCGCAAGGGGCCTGTCATCAACGTCCCAGGTCGTCAATGTCAGCACCAAGACCAGATAAGTGAGTAAACTCTCTTGCCCCTCACTTGTTGCTAATATAGTTCTCTTGCGATAGCCTGTGCACCAGGGGCCTGCCGTCGACGATGCTACGACAATTGTGGGCGACGCCGGAGCACCCAGCTTCGGCACCCCCCAAGGGGCCTGCCGTCGACGTCTCAATGATTATGGTGGACAACACCGGAGCATCCCACTCCGGCACCTCCAAAAGGGCTTATCGTCGATGACTCTACGATGATGGTGGGCGACGACGGAGCGCCCAGCTCTGGCACCCCCAAGGGGCCTGCCGTCGACGTCTCAACGTCGATGGTGGACGACGCCAGAGCATCCAGCTCTGGCACCTCCCAAGGGGCCTGCCGTCAACGTCTCTACGACGGTGGTGGACGACGCCGGAGCATCCTGCTCTGGCACTTTGCAAGGGGCCTGCCGTCGACGTTCCAGAACGTCAACTTCAGCACCAAGTGCGGATATGTGAGTAAACTCTCCTGCCCCACACTTATTGCTAACAGGGTTCTCTTGCGATAGCCTATGCACCAGGGGCCTGCCATCGATGACTCTATGATGATGGTGGACGACGCCAGAGCATCCAGCTCTCGCACCTCCCAAGGTGCTGCCGTCGACAACTCTACGATGATGGTGGGCAACGCCGGAACACCCAGCTCCGGCACCCTCCAAGAGCCTGTCGCCGACGTAGACGGTGCTGGGCGACAAGGGAGCATCCTGCTACGACACTTCACAAGGGCGACGTCCCATAATGTCAATGTCAGCACCAAGAGCGGATAAGTGAGTAAAGTCTCTTGCCCCGCACTTGTTGCTAACAAGCTTCTCTTGCGAGAGCATGTGCACCAGGGGCCTACCGTCGACGACTCTACGATAATGGCAGAAGACGCCAGAGCGCCCAACTCTGGCACTTTGCAAGGGGCCTGTCGTCGACAGCTCTACGATGATGGTGGGCGACGCTATAGCACACAGCTCCGGCACCCCCCAAGGGGCCTGCCGCCGACGTCTCAACGACGATGGTGGACGACATTGGAGCATACAGCTCCGGCACCCCCAAGGTTTTTGCCGCTGACGTCTCCACGACGGTGGTGGGCGACACTGGAGCATCCTACTCTGGCAATTTGCAAGAGCCCTGTCGTCGATGTCCCAGAACGTCAACGTCAGCACCAAGCGCGGATAAGTGAGTAAAGTCTCTTGCCCTGCACTTGTTTCTAACAGAGTTCTCTTGCGATAGCCTGTGCACTAGGGGCCTGCCATCGATGACTCTACGACGATGGTGGATGACGCCAGAGCATCCAGCTCTGGCACCTCCCAAGGGGTCTTCCATTGAAGACTCTACGACGATGGTGGGTGACGCTGGAGCACCCAGCTCCGGCACCCCCAAGGGGCCTGCCGTCGACGTTTCCACGACGGTGGTGGACGACGCCAGAGCATCCTGCTCCGGTACTTTGCAAGGGGCCTGCCATCGACGTCACAGAATGTCAACGTCAGCACCAAGCACACATAAGTGAGTAAACTCTCCTGCCCCGCACTTGTTGCTAAGAGGGTTCTCTTGCGATAGCCTGTGCACCAGGGGCCTGCAGTCGATGACTCTACGATGAAGGTGGACGACGCTAGAGCATCCTGTTCCTGCACCTCCCAAGGGGTCTGCCGTTGACGACTCTACGATGATGGTGGGCGATGCCGGAACACCCAGCTCCGGCACCCCCCAAGGGGCCTTCCGCCGACGTAACCACAATGGTGGTGGGCGACGCTGGAGCATCCTACTATGGCACTTTGCAAGGGGCCTGTCGTCGACGTCCCAGAATGTCAACGTCAGCACCAAGCGCGGATAACTGACTAAACTCTCTTGCCTCGCACTTGTTGCTAAAAGGGTTCTCTTGAAATATCATGTGCACCAGGGGCATGCCGTGAACGACTCTACGACGATGGTGGAAGAAGTCAGGGCGCCCAGCTCCGGCACCTCCCAAGGGGCCTGCCGTCGACGACTCTACAACGATGGCGGAAGACGCTAGAGCGCCCAGCTCCGGCACCTCACAAGGGGCCTGCCGCCAACGTCTCCATGATGGTGGCGGAAGACGTTGGAGTGCCCAGCTCCGGAACTCCCAAGGGGCCTACCGTCGACGTATCTACAACGATGGTGGGCGATGCCGGAGCGTCTCGCTCTGGCAATTGGTGGCGCTACGACACTCCAACTACACTGCTCTGTTGGGGGCACGTTGAAGACCTCCTACAAATCAAAATGGTAGATGTTTCCAGCCAACTAACCACATCCACCAAGGGGCCTCTAAGGGGGTTCCATAGGCAGGAACTCAATGGGCAACATCTCAGCCATATCAATGGTGCAACCTTTGGTCCTCAAAAGCTAACGGGCTCGGCAAAGGCTTTGCAAACCCTTACGCAACTAAGGACTCAGAGCAACAGTTGAGAAGCACAAAGACAAGCAAACCCAAATTTATATTTATTAAGGAATATTTACAAAGGGGAGAACCCCGGATACAAAGTCGGGCTACCAGCCTCAGTCCCTCACGAATTACGCGATGACATGTTTTGCAGCATCCTTGACCTCTTCTGATGCCGCCTCCTCGTGCTCTTCAACAGGACCCTCAAAAGCTGGCTCCAGGGGCAGATCAGGGTACCGGCTCCGGTAGCATAGTAGGACATGGGTTGCCACCGTCTCTGCCACCGCCCTACCCTCGGCTTCCAGGCATCGAGTCACCTGACGCTCCTGCAGATCAAGCTCCCCGATGCGGCGCTCCATCGAGCACTCCCGGGCTTGGACGTCAAGATCGCGCGGGAGAAGATCCTGATGTTCAGCTAAATGCTGCACCCGATCCTGCGACAAGTCCCTCTCCCGGAGCTCAAGATCTTCAAGTCGGGACTGCATCATGTCCCGATCAGCCTCATCCCGAGCCATCATTGCATGGGTCATCACGTCCTGCTTGACGACTGCAGCCTCCCTCTTGGCAACGTCATCTTCTTGGCAACTCAAGGCCTCTCGACCTTCTTCAAGAGCGTGCAGGCGGGCGTCAGCCACGTCGCGGCCACCTTGGCGTTGGCCAGAATCTTCTGGGACAGGGCGTCTATGGCCCTCACCAAGCGGTGCCTCACCTCCAGCTCCTTGCTCTCCTTCTAGTATTTCGCCTCGGCCATCCTCAACCCCAGAAGACCCTCCCAGCCTTGGAGGCGCTCGCCCTTAGCACACAGTTTCTCCCCACTCCGCAGCAAGAGACACCTGCGCCCAGCGGGGATTGGATTGCACCTGAAGGATATCGGAGAGGCGTTCCAGTTGCTCCGAAGTCATGGAAGGCCATCTGGTGATCATATTGGGGACCTATTCTTCCCGTAGCGGTGAAGGCGAGGCCACCAGTATTGAGGATCTTGCACCGGGAGACTGAGCAGAAGTTGCGGTGCCACCCGAAACAGCAGCGCCACCATCGCTCAAGGAATCACCCGCCAGCTCAGCAGCAGTGGAGGCCAGGCCTTGAGCCCCCGAAGCCGACTCTGATGTTGCCTCTGCCATGATGGCAGGAGGTTCCTCTACCAAGACGGCCCGAGGTGCCCAACAATTGGAGGTACCCCCGGCGCGGCAGCTGGAGTGCAACCGGAGATGCTTCACCACCCGCGTCGGGCACAGACGTCGGAGTAGCGCCCCCCTGGACAAGCTTGGCGGGCTGCCCTGCCGATGCAGCCGTAGTCTCCTCAGCTGCCTTCGAAGCACTTTCGGGCACTACCCCAGGTGGTAAGTGCCTCACAACAGCCGGCGTAGCCCTGCAAATCAAGAACAAGCCCTGACCAATCAACAAAGGCAGGCGAGATAATAGAGCAAGCGTTGGTAAGAATTCCTTACTGACGTCCCCGGAAGCTTCAGCGAGCCTCCACTTTCGGAGACCCTGAAGTCGCAGGCCATGACGATGGTGTAACAGGCGAGGTCATCCTAGTTTGGCCCCCGCCAAAACCATCAGCAACACCGCCACCCTGCGCCACTGTGCCTCCACTAATCCGACGGAGCCACTCCCGGAGCCTCCTCCCAAGCTGCCAACAACGTCGTCTCGAGGCCTTTTCGCCAGAGGCTCCGTAGGTATGATGCTGCCGAAGCCCCCTGTGGCACCCTGGACCGAGCTGGCAATCGGGATGTTGGATGGCATGCCGACCGCCGACGCCGGCAGAGCCACCGTCTGACGGACCGAGCTTCCCACCAAAGAACCGCTGGCGCCTAGTACTCAAGAGGGGTGCATTGGGGGAAGTTGACTTGGAGCGAAGGCCACCTGCGGCGGCTCCCCGGTGGCGACCGAGGGCGTTTCTCCTTCACGACCTCGACCACCAGGGCCTTCCCCTTGCTTGTGTCGGGGACCGGTGCTTTCCCCTTGTCTACGTCAGGGACTGGCGCCTTTCCTTTCCCTCCGACATCGGTTTGCCTCCTCCGTCCTGGAAGCTTCGAAGCCTAAAGAAGGTGTGGACTCCTCCAAAAAGTCGACGATGGCCAAGCTCTGACTCTCATCACCAACCTGCCGCGGCGCAAGACCGATCACGTTCAGGTTGGGCATCTCCTTCAGAACTTCGTACGAAGGTCCCGATCCGTGCAAAGTGGCGGGCAGGCTCGCGGGGAGTTGAAGATGTCATCCGACAATAGGTCATCGCATGCCTTGGGTGGGAAGACGCTCAAGAGGCATATGAAGGCTCGAATGCTTGGGGCGTGTAGAAGGAAGGAACCTCCATTGTGCACAGAGGTACCCCTTTTAAACACCCTAGTGGCGATTGGGCACACCATGGAAATTTGAACGAGCTTCGAATCAACAGCTCGTACCACGATGTCCATGACAACCGGGCCCGGGTCCCCCGTTGAAAGACCGGCCCGGGCAGTTCTTCGCCTAAGAAGGCAACCCAGCGGTTCTCATAAAAACGAAAGTGAAAGCAGCAGAAGCGCAGTAGGCATCTTGGGAACCGTCACGATAATGTCGCAGCAAACAAAGATCCCGTCGCCACAACTCCTCAACCAGAGAGGAACGTGTGGTCACATCAGCAGAGGAGCGCACCGCTTCGACTGATCAAGACAAAATTAAAAGGCCGCACAGAAAAGCAGGATAAGGGCTCCACCCTTGGGCTCGTCGCCTCCTCCCAAGGTGGACCCAGGGGACACTGTCGGTACCCGACATACCGGGTACCCTCACACACAAACTAGAGCCGCCTAGGTACCTAGCCTCCCAGCAGAGGCGGGGTCCTAAGGCGCCACATGTTCAAGGGACCCATACACATCATTCTCAGATAGGAGGTCCAGGATATCCGCAAGGAACCCGAGGAAGAAGCTCAGCGCCCCCCCCCCCTTTTGGAGACAAGCTCCCAGGTAACCATGTGTCCAACAGGTAAGGATCCCTCATCCCCATGAGATAGGGCTCCGCAGTTGCCACGTGGGCCAAGACATCAGGCGGGCCACCTCCCGAATGGGTGGGCTCTGGCGCTGCTACGCGTCCTGCAATGCGGGACCTAACCTCCACCGCGGAGGTGAGCTCCTGGCACCGACACGTGTCCAGCAGGACAGGGCCTAGCCATCCCCGTAGAGGTGAGCTCTCGATCCGCCACGTGGCCCACAAGACGGGACCTGACCTCCGCCGCAGAGGTGAGCTCCCGAGCTGCCACGTGGTCTGCAAGGCGGGACGTGACCTCCTCCACAGAGGTGAGCTCGCGAGCTATCACATAGTCCATGCACTTGTCCTGGACGGATGGACGCGAGAGTTAAGAGGACGGTGTGCCTTGTCCCTGTCAAGGATTGAAGATACGCGGCTTCCCCAGACGCATGGCGCGGCGCATGCCTAATGTCAGGTGCTGCTACGACCAATTGCATCACAGTGAAGACGCCGCAGGCCTATCCCACTCCGCCAAGTGAGTAGCTTACGGCGACAGAGATAGTTGGATGGGACATCCCCCTTCTAATGTCAGCAACGTCACATGGGCTACTGACGACATAGGCGGCAATACGGCGAGTCTTGAAGACCACGGTGAGAGCAAAACTTCCGGAAGAAGCCTTAGATCTTTAGGATAAGATCGCCCCGGGACCACCTGTTGGGCCCTGGGACCCCACTTGTAAGACGTCTGATCTTGTCTATAAAAGGCACGGACCGCCACCGTAACAAGGATCCCCACATCGAACATCACACACACATACATACCAGCAATACCACTCACCGTAGAGTAGGCTGTTACACTCCTTGCGGCCCGAACCACGTAAAAATCACTGTGTCACATTTCCATCCGATAAAACACTTGATTGAGGCCTAAGCCCGACCGAACAAAGAACCTCCGCGGGCTACTACTTAGCAGATCCGGGGGAAGTGTCGCTCTAACACTTCGACATGTCCCGTATCGAGCTCCACGTGACAGTACTTGAGCCCGCTCTTGAGAAGGGATGGGATCCGAGCTTGCTGGACACGTGGCGCCAATAGATCTTGCCTCAGCGAGTAGGGATGGCAATTGTACCCGCGGGTTCGGGTACCCGACGGGTGCGGGTACGGGTAGGATTTTTTACCCGCGGGTACAACCCGTACCCGACCCGATATTTTGCGGGTACGGGTACGAGTTTTACTTCTTACCCGCGGGTACCCATCGTGTACTCGAAATAGCTCACTGATTATGATGTTTATTTCAGGCCCATTAAAAATGGCTCATCTAAGACAACACTAATTCCCTAGCAGTTGGCCCATTAAAAAACTACAGAATCGCACCTCAAGATCTGACAGTCGCGCCGCAGATCTGACCGTCACCGTTGCCATCCGATCGAAGATGAAGCAACAGAAAATGGAAATCCTAGAACCCTAACAGGTACCCGTCGGGCTCGGGTACGGGTTCGGGTACGAAAATTTACCCGCGCACATTTTTTTTCGGGTCGGGTTTTTGCCGTACCCGATCCGAACCCGACCCATTGCCATCCCTATCAGCGAGGAGACAGAACACTTAATTGTTTTCATTCTGTACGCGAAGTATCCGGTCTGTTAGGTACCGACAATCGGGATTTCGGACAACTCTTTTTTATTTTTGTTCTCCCCGGTTTCAATTAATGGAAGGAAAAAATCAACAGTTGGTGATCATCCTTTTGTTCCCGACCACGAGGAGGACACCGGCGGGAGAAGTGAGGCGAGGCCCGCTGGAAAGGGGATAAGGAGGTGCGCCAGCCGGCGATGACCGATCACACCAACTCCTTCAATCTCTAAAAGCTTGTCACTTTGAACTACAAAGACACAAGTTTTCAGAGATGGAAGGAGTACTTATGAGGGGGACAGCAGAAGCGGCGCGCGTAAGCGTAGCCTGATAACTCGATCGTATCCGTGCTTATCGGCGGGCCGGGCCGTCGGACGGGGATCGGGCGGTGGTCCAGCCGCGCGATAGCGGCCACGGCGGGCCTTGTCGGCCGCTGCGCCTGCCGGAGAAGGGAGAGAGAGCGGGGAGCGGTGCCATCCGTCCCGATCAATTATTGGGGCGGTTGCGATTTGGACTCGCCACCCACTCGATCCTAGACTCACACACACGCACAGTGATCATGTGTTATCTCCGCGTGGGGCCCGCCCGTCGCGGAGAAAAGGTGTCTTGCTCCAGGTTTCAGCCGGAGCCGGGCCTGGCCTTGACCACGGCGGCAGCCAAGTCAAGGCTTCGCGAGGGATGGGACTCACCTGTCTGTCACGCTTCTTCGACAGAACCTCGCGTGCCGCGTGGACGAGCCGACCCTGGCAGCTGGGCAGGCTTAACCCGCCGGACCAACCGTCACGTTAATAAAGGTTAACTTAACGATCCTTCAAATGCGCTTTTTTTATCGTTATTCCTCTCTCTCTTCCGCCTTCACACGGGACCCCTGTTACGTGCTTTTCTTTCTTCCTTTCGGGGTTTACTTTTGTGGGCGGATCAACAAACGGACACACGTGTATATTTGAGTGCTCTTTTGCTCAATTTACACTAACTTTTTATTTAAATGACGCTGTTTATTTTCTTGATTTCTCCTATCAGATATACTCTCACCGTCACAAAAAATTTATCGCTTTGTAGTTCAAAATAAACTATAAAACGACAAACTTTTTAGGACGAAAAGAATACTATTTTTTCAGCCGCTTGAGACATCAGGCGATGGGTTCAGAACTGTTTAAGGGAACTGCTTAATTAACACTTAACTGCTAATTATGTCAATTATTAATTTTGGTAAACCTAAAATAATCAAACAAAATATTTTTCGTAATTGAATAATCTATAAAATTAATATTTAATTACGAGAATTAGCAGTTAGTAATAGTAATTAGATGCTAATGCCTAAAATTTTATCATAGACAGCCCCTTCTTCTATTGATGATCACTGAATAGCTTGTTCATCCCGCATGCGCAAGCTGTTCGTTGATAGCTAGGCTTGCAGCTCTGATTGAAACAGTGGCTAGTTTGAAAGCACTGTGCTTGCCCTTCCGGTTCCGGCATGGGCAAAACATTCAAAAGTACTTGACGCGTACAGTGATACACATATGGCACTCCCTCTCTGATGTTTACCGCCATGCATGCATGATGTCCTCTGTGACTTCAGTTTGAGGATGCCGTCACATCGACACATGTTCTGGAAAGTTCACAACGCGTGGCTGATCTGAAGACGCCCCACCAGGAAAATATCAAGATGAAGGTATCTGGAGACGTTGGAGACTACAGCGTAGAATTAAAAATATCTCCTAGCTTCTGAGCGTTTTGGAACGCAGAAAAATTTATGTACACTTCAATCAAAATGGTTTATTTTCGTGGAAGGAAAATTTTCACGCATTTAATTGTGCTATATATGGTACTGTAGTTGTTTTCTCCCTCTTCAATCAGTTGAAAGGACCTGTGCATGAGCATGACAATGAAAGGAGAAAACCGGACCACGCCACCAGCATCCAAAGACCCTTGCGGCCCACCCTCCTTTCGGCATCTGTAGGCCCAGTCACGTGAGAAGACGGCTCTTCCCACGTGCACGTATTGCCAGGTCAGCTCATCTCCTTCCCTGTTCTTTTCTAAATTCATTCCAAGCAAACTCGTGGATAGTCGCATTCTCGGAAGATTGTCGTCGGAATTACCACAGAAACTATGGCCCCCTCCCTCCTCCAAATGGACAATCATGTCATGCTTGTGACGTGTGTATGATCATGGTTCAGATTTGTTTCGAGGTTTATGCGTTTGTCATGAGAAGTACGTATAAGCTGCAAAGAAAAATTCGTGTGTTATAAATCCTTCCAACACCTGATTTTTTTACACCCTGGTTATAATTTTATATACACTAAAATAATTACAGTTATATTATACAGGAATTACACTGACATTTTGATGTAACTTTTGTTTATGCTAGAATTTAAAACGTCGCAGACGACGTTGGCCTTCTAGATCATCTAGTTCCAAGCTAGCTAGGCACCAACTGACATCAACATATCTACTTATTAGTCTAATCCGCATCTTTTGAAGCAGGCCTTTGTTGGGCGTCCTCGATCGGTATCACGGCGTCCTCTTTTTTATCCCTCCATCATCGATCCAACGATCTCCACGCTAGTGCAGCACGCACAAGGTAGTCGTCGACCCATAATGCTGAATGCATGGAGCTGGCCTTGTCTGGTCTGGACTGGTCTTAGGCTCTCAGAAGCAGCAAAGCTAGAACCACTACATACGACCATATGGTTGTAGTGCGCCCAATCATGTGCTCGTTAATTTTCTCATGAGCTCGAGGTCGGTCGAGCTACGCGCCTGATTGGGCTTGGGAGGGGAGATAGCCGCACGGCCGCGGCATGGTCCCTGCGCGCATATGTTGGTGCACCTGGCTCCTCCCCCCACCCCTTCCGTTGTGCGGTCGTGTGCCATTGGAGAACAGGCACACATGCGCATGCATGCATGACTACCGCTAGCTTGGAGGAACTGCATGTAGCCTATTTTCGCGCATGGCGCGATGGTGACACGGCCGGCGTATTGGAATAAAAGAGAAGAGAGATAGAGGTAGAAATGTATTGGATAGCGATAATATATGACAAGTATTATGAGAAAAATATTTTTTTGAGTTACGAGTATTATGAAACGGAGAGAGTAAGATAGTTTATCCTTGTTTTTATTGTCTCCACGTCCAACGGATTGAGTTGCATGACAATGCAGCTGAACTTCTGAACACCCCCCCCCCCCCCCCCCTCCAAATTACCCTTGCAACCAATAATGACAGACGGAAGACTAATTATCACGAGAGAAGAACATAATCTCTCCTTTCTTAAAAAATTGTCAAATTTAATTCATTTTTAAACTAAAAGTAGCAATCTTTTGAGAAATGAGAGTGTACAAAATATACGTAAGTATCCGAAGCACAGGGAAACCATGTCAGGAACTATAGCTTGCAAAGCCGAGCTCCGAATGGTCAATTCTAGTACTCGCTTTGTAGCGAGTATGGTAGGGCAGGGGGTGGTCGTACGTAGTCGCAGGCAGGCATGGCACCACAAAGTGGGTAGGCGCACGGTCCACCACCACACTGGAAGGAGCAATTCGGTTGCCACATCCGAGCAACCCCATCTCCCCCAATCACTGTGGCGGTGATTACTCCCAGCATGTTCCTTCAGTTAGTCACTTTCTCTGCCCTCCGGAATCGATTCCCTCCATGATCATGGGCAGGTAGCCCTTTTAAGGCACTACTCAACTAGGGCTTGTTGCTTGCCGCATGCCACTGCTGTCCTCTCTCCTGTGTCCTCTTCATCTTCGTGTGTGCCGTGCTGGAACGGATGCTGCATGGCCATGAGCGCCCAACCCGTTTCCATCAAGGCATCCATGACCATGATCCACACCGCCGTTTCCCCTCCTTTTTTTTCCTTCCTTTTTGACGCTTCGCTTCTCTCTCTACCACATGCCATGACATGGTAGTACTAGTCTCTCTCCCCGCGACTCTCTCCAGCGTCACAGTGGAAAACGGATGATTCCAAATATAAGAAAGTGATGTGTGTAGAGAGAGGGAGGAGGGGACGATGCGCCAAGGGTGGCTTTCGAGGGGGAGGAAGAATCACCGGTGCAACAACCTGCCGCCGTGGTAGGCCCATAACGACACTGGTCACAATAAATGATTAAAGCCGACAGCATTTCGCTGCCGCCGTTGGCATCCGCCCGCCGACGTGCCCCGCTCTGCCGCCATATGCATGCATTGCCATCTGTAGTTGGGTGGGATGGATGGGAAGGCCGGCCAGAGGGGCTTGTCACAGGAGATCTTCTAGTTGTTGGAGCATGGAGAACAGGAGGAGGAGGAGATGGCATGTGGTCCCTGCTGCCTTCCTCCAGCGGCCGGGCGGCCCAAAGAGATGGACACGCTTTGAGCTGTGCCTGCAGCTAACCCACAGTCCACTCGACCACCGGGGGACCGGACCAACGCGTTGCCTACAGTACAGAATACTCGGCCACGTACATGCGAGCATGAGCCAAACTCCAGCCGGTGATCGATGGTGTTGTGTTATAGTAGTTCTCATTTCCCCTCTGGCTCTGCTGGGCTCTTGGGCAGTGGGCCTGGACCCCTGGAATTTAGTAGTAGTAGCATGGGGGCCTAGCTCGACCGCTTTTGCGCAGCATCATAGAGGTCCCTTAACCTGCTGCAGACCCATGACCCATCCCTCCGGCGAGCTAGCTAAGCTTTCCTTCCTCTAGTACGAGTAGCTTGCACCAGTCACTTGAATCGTAAGCTAGCTAGGGTCCTTTACGTTATCCTAGAAATAAACTGGCAGTACCACTAAATGTGAACTCAATAATAAGATGATGGACACACAATGGACCGGCAGAAAATTAATGACGCTGCAATAATTCAAGGGAAAAAATAATTAATGAATCATAAACTTGAGCAAATAAGAGCAAGGATAATGGAGTAGCCGGTTGCAGGCTGTAACTCAATGCCATGTCACTTTAGAGTCAACAGTTTAGCCTTCTTATATAATAGACTAGCTATTAGATTGACTGTAAAGTGATTGGAATAAATGCCCTGTTTTGCCTACCCCCAATCGCATGCAGCCACATAGGTAGAGTCACCTCGTAAATGCCGCTGCGCCTGGCTACTATTCTGGAGCCAGCAACTCTCTCTCTCTTCTTTACTCCCTCGTCCACGTAAGCAATATGCTGATGTGGATTCTTTTGAGCCAGCTGACTAGGCTCTATTATACTTGCTCTAAAGGAGCGATAGCGAGAACGATTCTCACATTAAACGAGGTAATCAATCGCATGCAGCGACAGGTTGAAGTTTCGTTTTCCTCGATCGCAGCGAGGCTCCAAGAGTTGCCTGCCGCCGTTACATGCGTAGTAGCGTGACAAACGGGAGGATGCATGCCGCGGCGGTCAGGCAGCAGGCTAACACTGCAGCTGCACTGCAGGCAGGTCACAGTGTACAGGCGCGCGCCAGTTGCAGAGGGCCGGGTTCTCGTTGTCTAGGCATGCACTTGTGCTGTCCTTTCCTTCCCACATGCGTCGTCCCCCCGGTCCGCGCGACGCCTGTTCTGCTGACGCCGCGCCGGACGAATCATGAACCGATGATGATCCATTCAGCTGGTCATCGGCCCCAGCCAAGATGCTCGAGCGCCCACGCTGCTATCGCGGGCCTGCATGCCGTCTGAACTCCGTCGTCATTCTCCCTGCCAATTTTTCGAAATAAAGGCAGCCGATCGAGTGATCCAAGGCGCATCTGCGCTGCTGCTGCCGTTCTGTCTGCCACTGACGCTGCTGCTACTGCGCTCTACGTACGTCGCCGTCGTCGGTCTCGGCGAGCTCTTGCTCTGGCCGTCTGGCGGCCGGGCGACGTACAGTACGTAACAGCTGGGGCAAAGGGAATGCGCGGTTCCCGAGGGCTCAGCGCAGGACATATGACGCCTTGTCTCGATTGATCAGTAGGGTATATCTCTGCACCTGCTGCGGCGGCAGCTGGTCTTGCAGCGCATGCAGGCGGCGTCGTTGGTTCATTCAGAGCTTTTGGTCGGGCGTGCTGTCGCGCTCAGGCGGTATCGCGGCAGTGGCGTGGCCTGTTGTTCGCTTGTGGCCCTGGCCCGAATTGATCTCTGTTCCTTCACGCGGTGCCGGAACTTGCGCGGATGTTGACGTTGATTTGTGGATTTGCTGCAGGAAGAGGTGAACGATGGCGGGGAAGATAGGGAGACGGGACGAGGCCCGGCTGGTCGTCGAGGCATCGCTTTCACGTCTGAACTGATGAAGCACTACTTGACCTACTGTGTTTATCAGTCTGAATTTCTTCATGACCATCGGACAATCGGAGAGCTAGCAACCGCGTATGGCGTGAGTGAAGCGCGTGGATCGTTGATTATCATGTACACCGTGTATGGCAAAAATAAACCGAGCCATTCAAATGTAATGCAATACTCCGAACTTGATACAATTGCATTTTTGATAATATAACACGGTGCACCCCCGCTCTTTCAAAAAAGAAAAAAGCACGAGGCACCCGATTAGTTTTCAATGAAGCCTTCATGTCTCTATTACTCTCCCTGTACCGAAATAATTGACGTTCGGAGAGCCTGTGTCAGTTTAATTTTAGTTCATTCTTCTCTCTGAAACGACAATCTTTACGAAACGGAGGTAGTACCATTGACCAGCAACAGCTTCATTAAGCAGCTGCAATGACTGTTAATTCCTTACATGCCCTCGTTCTTTTTGCACAGGAAATTTTCGATCAGGTTTGAGTGGATTTTTCTGTTCTGTGGATTTCCTATGGAATCAATAAGAAAGGAAAACTTCTTTTTAGTTTTCCTGTGTGCATTCCTCCAACACAAAGGCCGCTACAGCAGCCCGACCTATAGGAACTTTAATCCTACGTCTTCCCTTTTGTTTCCCTTCAAATCCAATCCAAATGGGCCAAAGTTACACGGCTATATGAAGGCCGTGATTACATACTGTAACAGTTGCAGATAGGTCTATTGGACCACAATTCTATTGTGAATGGATCTATACGTGCCAGTAAACGCTGAAAATTGCATTACTCACTTAAAACAAACTCCAAATAAGTTGGGCTCATTCAAAAAATAAATTCCCCGTGACAACAATGGTGGTACTCTTTTTCAGGAAGCCCATTTTGTTGCCAAAACAGAAAAAAGGGTCACCGGCCGAAGATCCACTAGCTCCTTCCCGGCCCGTTAGCTAGCCCAAACTAAGGTACCAGCCCAATTGCAGCGTCGTGGCGTTCGGTCATCGGCGGAGCTCGTTTTCCAGGCACATGTTCAGCAGTCGATTCCACGTGTTGTCGCGCCTGGTCTCGGAACGAGAGCCTCTTTACATCTTTTCCATGCACGTGGGTGGACCGTTTTCAAGCGAGCGGAGGGATTGTTCAACGCGAGATGAGCAGGTGTTTGGAAGTCGCATGCTAACTCGGACCATACAGGTGGGCACGTAACTGTAGTTTTGTTTGTTCACAGGCTGGGCAGGGCACAAGAGGACACAGACCGGCGGGGCTCGAACCAGGCCTCGCGCGCCACGGAATATCCGTCCCGTCCCGTTTCACGGCACGCCGTTAACGAGAGCGCGTAACGGCGAGAGGCGCACACAGCGATAAGAGAAGGCGACTAGGCGAGGCACCACCTGTTATCCCACTTCGCCGCCCGCCCGCCCGCCCGCCCGCCAGCTAGTGCTCTCCGCCACTGGCCCGTCCGCGACGATGGCGACCATCACCACGCCGCTCCGCGCCGCGCTGCTGCTGTCCCCGGCGACAGCCGCCAACGGCAGCAGCCCGCGCCTCCTCGGGGTCGGGGGCAGGCGGGGGCGCCGCGCGCCGCCGTCCACCACCGTCCGGTGCGACGCGTCCCCGCCCGCGGCGTCGCTCGACCCGGACTTCGACAAGAAGGCCTTCCGCCACAACCTCACCCGCAGCGACAACTACAACCGCAAGGGCTTCGGTCACAAGAAGGAGACGCTGGAGCTCATGAGCCAGGAGTACACCAGTAAGTCGACCACCAGAGCACGGATTTGTTACTGCATGCCCCTCGCCCCCAGCGGATTAATTCCGTTAAAAGTAAGAAGCCGGAGAGGGATGTTCTCCTGGATTTCCTCCTAATTGTCGAGCAAAATTTTTGTAGGCGATGTGATCAAGACGCTCAAGGAGAACGGGAACACCTACATCTGGGGCCCCGTCACCGTCAAGCTGGCCGAGGCCTACGGGTTCTGCTGGGGCGTCGAGCGCGCCGTGCAGATCGCCTACGAGGCGCGCAAGCAGTTCCCGGAGGAGCGCATCTGGCTCACCAACGAAATCATCCACAACCCGACCGTCAACAAGGTGTTTCTTCTTAGTACATACTAAATCGCTCAAAGCTCTAGTTCACAAATCATAACCGTGGCTAAATTTGTAGTGTGGGAAGTGCCTGTTCTCTTTAGTTACGGTTTCATTGGGCGAGAGTTCAACTAACTTCGAATTCATGTGGTTTGTCATACAGAGATTGGACGAGATGGGTGTAGAAATCATTCCTGTTGATGCTGGAATTAAGGACTTCGATGCTGTTGGCCAAGGCGATGTTGTCGTGTTGCCTGCGTTTGGAGCTGCCGTGGAGGAGATGTACACGCTAAATCAGAAGAAAGTGCAGATAGTTGATACGACGTGCCCTTGGGTTTCAAAGGTATATTTTCCTTTTGGGATGAAAGGGCCCCTTGTTCTGCCTTCCATGTCCCTCTCCGTTCCCCAGAAATAAAAAAAAAACTTACCTACTTGTATGTCAGTCTTATGAACCCTTTATTAAATTTAGGTGTGGAACATGGTCGAAAAGCACAAGAAGACTGACTACACTTCTATTATTCACGGAAAATATGCTCATGAAGAGACGGTTGCCACTGCTTCTTTTGCAGGAAAATACATCATTGTCAAGAACATTGCAGAGGTATGCCGGACTGATGAATTCCATTTCTTGCTGTTATTATGGAATATCATCTGTGGCTATTGGCTAAAGTTACTAAATGTTTTAAACTTTCACAGACAATGTACGTATGCAATTATATACTTGGTGGTCAACTTGATGGGTCTATCCCAACAAAAGAAGCGTTCCTTGAGGTTTGATTAATGATTTTACTTGAGATATCCAGTTACTGGATTAATTGAAATTAATGACTAATCAAACTTTTTAATACACGTTTCAGAAATTCAAGAATGCTGTTTCTCCAGGATTTGATCCTGATGTTGACCTGGAGAAAGTAGGCATTGCAAATCAAACAACAATGCTTAAAGGAGAAACTGAAGAAATTGGTGTGTTATACTTTTGTCATTGTCACCTTAATAGCTATGTGATTTGTGCAGTAAAATATTGTTTTAGTATGCATTGATTTTTACTGTAATGCTTTATGCTTAACAGGGAAACTTGTTGAGAAGACTATGATGCGAAAGTATGGAGTTGAAAATGTTAATGATCATTTCATCGCCTTCAACACAATTTGCGATGCCACTCAGGTAACTTTCTTTCTGCAATCCGTCAAATTGCACAACCCAAGTGCATGTCTCGTTCTTTTGAGTATTATATGAAATTTGCAATTTGGTTGTTTCTATATCTTATTTTCTCTGTTGCCACCTAAGGGAACAACTTTCTAATGTTTCAACGTAGTTTTCTTTCCAAACTTGCCTGTATTCATGGTAGATTGCATGATATGGATCAATTATGAATTCCGGCCGCCCAACGACCTATAACGCTAGTCACTACTCCCACTGGGGCTAGGAAGTAAGCCCCACAACCCAAAGCGGCGAAGAACAAATAGAATTTGCTACGAAAGCTGGCTAATGGGGGGTATTCCTGCGTATGAGAACATTTTAATGGAGAAGGTCATAGCCGAAATAGGATTCGTTTTGGCTAGAGCACCCAAATCCGCTATATATTTGACACAGGTTTGCCGTAATGCTGGAACTATGGCCAATGCATCTATCGTCATTGATGCATAAATAAATATACCAATTAGTAGTGATTGAATTCGTTCTATGGTTCTACATGAGAAACCAGAAACAAAAAATCCCCAAAAAGACCACTTCATGCAACCACCAGCTTAATTGTTAATCCTTTTGGAATGGTAGGGTTATTACTATAGGACTGTAATGTTGTGGAAAATGAAAATCTACAGTTGCTGAATGCTGACAACCGGTACTCATGTTCCCATTCAATCCCCAATTCCATGCAACTTGGAAAGGTACTGATACATTTATACTGAACCTATTTACAACCGAGTGTTGGATGGAAAATTGCTAATTCATTTTGATCTATTTTAGTTTGTGGAAATGTTTCTTCAGGTGATGTTTATACTCTGGCAGATATAATGTATTGATTTATATCCATCCTGTTGATACCTCAGGAAAGACAAGATGCTATGTATCAGCTAGTGAAGGAGAAGGTTGACCTTATTCTGGTCGTTGGAGGATGGAACTCCAGTAACACTTCTCATTTGCAAGAAATTGGAGAACATGCTGGAATTCCATCCTACTGGATCGACAGTGAGCAAAGGATTGGACCAGGAAACAGGATCAGCTACAAACTAAATGTATTTTCTGATACCCTCCATAATGTTTATTTAGCCAAGAAAAACAGTATATAATTGGTGCATATAATTCAATAACACATAAAGTTTTGAAGCAACTTTGAGAAAAATAATGCATATAATTCATATCAACGGAATAAATAACACAAAGTTTTGAAGCAACTTTGCAGTACACAAACTGTAGAGGCAAAAAAACTGAAAATACAATTGAAAGTATAAAACCCTTTTACTGAGAGGTGGACTATTTAACAGCATGGTGAACTTATTGAGAAGGAGAACTGGTTGCCTGAAGGGCCTATCACAATTGGTGTTACTTCGGGTGCCTCAACTCCAGACAAGGTAATGTAGAGTTGCCCCTATCTGATTTCAAGTGCTTGTTTTGCACATAGCCTGCTTGTAGCCGTGGATATATTATGCAGAAAGCGGAATGAATAAAACAGTGTGACAAACAGACAATTAATTCCAAAAAGTGCTTATGCAGGTTGTTGAGGATGCACTGCAAAAGGTATTTGAGATCAAGCGTCAGGAAGTTTTGCAGGCCGCTTAAAGTTCAAGAAGAAATCGGTCAAGAGCATAATTGCTGATGGGCTTGGCAAAGGTTAGTAAAACCATCGTGCCAGCAATGCTTGTACAGTAGTTAAGACTGTAACACTTTAGGAATATACATTATCACCACAAAGCTCTATTCTTGGGCTGGGATTTACAGTCTGGTAGAGAAGAATGTTGTAATCATTGATATGAATAAAAGTTGCATCAGGTGTTACAACTTTTTGGCCCTTAAAACTAACGTCAGTGAAGTAACTTACATAGTGATTGGATTAAGCTCGGATGTACGATTTCCCATAACTAAAGTAAGTGCAAAACTGCAGAGTTCCTGTGTAGGACAAGCATAAATCCAGTCTTGACATGTTGCAGTTGTAATAGAAATTAGTAACAAAACGTCCATTTACTCTCTAACCTATTCCTTTTGTTTCTGCTGTGCTACCTTTTCATCTCATGCTGCTCATAGACGAAGCCTGTAATTGTTAGTTGACGTCAGCATTGTTGTGCAAAGTGCTTGTTATTCGGCCAACCTGTTAACTTGAGGTGCAAAAAAAGGGCTCCGGATGGTAGGTCTACAAGTTCCAAAGCATTGGAGCCTCTCAAACTGTCAACGAAGTAACTTTCTTGCAGTAACACATCAGAATAGCTAGTGTTCGTCAATAGAGTCTACAGAACATCCGGTTAAAGAAGGGACTTTCTGCAAGAGAAGCTCTACTTCCACTGCTCTATTGAGCATCTTGTAACGCGTGCTCCACTATAGTGCTTCGTGGGGAAAGGCAAGATCAAGAACAGCATCAGACCGGACGATATTGAGAGAAGCTTTCTCGTGTTAAGCCCACCGTTTCGCGCCCTCCTGAGTGCGCCGGCCACCTCAGGTTCGCGGCTGCCCCGTTGTCCGTTGAGCCGCCCCGCAGCGGTTCGGAGAACCGCCCGAGGTCTGCGACCTTGGCCCGCTGGGTGAGGCAGCAGTTAGCGTGCGCGGTGGCCACCCGCGCGGCGTTGCGGCTGTCCTGGCGGAAGCAGATGAAGCGTGCCGTGTCCAGAACACGCGGCCACGCCTAGCCGCACCATCCGGCTCAGCACGTCCTGCTCCTTCATGCCCGCCGACGCGGCCCGCGCCGCGTGCCGCTCGTCGAACAGCGCCACCGTCCGGTTGTTGGAGGCCACGAAGAAGCCCGCGTTCAGCTCGTTGCCGGCATAGTCGTGCGGCAGGCGGTTGAACACTTGAACTTGTCGTAGCTGATCAGGAAATCCTCGTTGGCACGGCGGTCCAGCTTCGGGAAGGGGTTCCTCAGCCACATCGCGTTCAGATCCTTACGCATCGATTCATAAAAATTTAAGCATGCTGCGGTACTCAAGGGCAAGGCACGCGTCTGCACGCATGTTGTACGGTCACAAACGTACGGTGAAGGTGAAGCTTTAGCTGTGCTCGAGGACTTCGCCGAGTAACGGGATCCGGCACCACATCATGCGTATGAACCCGTCGGACATGTAGAGCGTGATAACGCATGACTGTGTTAACCCGCCGATTGTATGTGGCCCGTCAGTTGCAATGCCGTCATCAGGCGCTATGTTGGGAACTTGGGCTCATAGACGGGTGATTGGATGGTGAATCTGAACAAAGGGCTCTCGTTGATGAAATAATTCTGTTAATAATGGATCATGGACTACAACACAATTACCTTTACATTTCTTCCACAATTTCTGAAGCAACAAACAAAAAAGGAAAAATCTACCTCCTACTCCACCTTCCGAACTCTTCTAGTCAGACTAACCTTCTAAAACGAGCCCACTCCAACAGCTTATACACCAGGCACCCATCTTCAGGTGCCTAGGTGAAATGGACCTCTATCTCCCTGTATTCTACAATTGGGATGTAGTGGATGAAAACGAAAGAAAACAGAGAAAGAAAATAGGAGAAAAGAAATATGGGTAGAACATTGTCAATTATACTTTACAGTCTCTGAGCTTTACCAGAGTGATAATGGAAGAAGCTCAGGAAATGTTATAGCCAGAAAGCCTTCTTCTCGCCGTAGCCTGTGCAAGGGACACCCTTTTCTTCTTCCTCCCTCTTGCTAAAAAGGGTCTGGTCTGTGCAATCGAGACCCGCACCACATGCTGTATTATATGACTCGCATGCAGAGTAGCATACCCGAAGCCTGTTGTCCCCATCCTCATCGCACCGTTGAATCGAAATCTGGTAACAAGGAGTTAGACAAGGACACAATTATTCATAGTTTGATTATACATTTTCTTAAATCATATGATACAGCAATCATTTGTAAAGTTATGAACCTCACAAGGGATAGTGACAAACAATAAGTTAGTAAAATAGCATCAGATATACGCGTCTATCTATTTTGTTATATGCTTATCTGAAGTGGCATCTTAAGGTGAGAAGTGTGCCCTTAAATCAAATTCTTTGTTCAAATTAACAAGAGTTACCAGCCTAGCTTGAAGTGAATGTGCAATTGCAAACTTATGTTAAACATTAAATTATTTGAGAAAAAAACAAGACAAAAATCACGAAAAGAAATTTTAAACAAAATTGTCAGAGAGCAGTACCCAGCAGGCCAGACGCTTTGCGGCTGCTGCACAATTGCCATTGTTGAAGAAGTTAAGGAAGGTTCGACCACTTGGCATCAACCTATTGTAATTTGGAACAAGAACTACAGCTTCAAGTTGTTGTAGTATGCTGAGTTCACTTGGTGCACAATGCTGTCCGTCAGCATCTCTAACAAGTACATCATGACACATTGACAGGCTGGGCAGTATTGCAGAGCCCTTCTGACAACTGTACCCCGCATAATCCGAACAACGGAACTCACATTTACCATTATCACAAACCCCTCCATGCAAACTACATTGCTCATCGCAAACCGCTGCGTAAGAAGAAAGGAGGATGTCACCTCTTGCTTATACATAAATAAGAACAAATCAACAATTGTGAGTAAACCACAGAGTTACAAAGCCTTTCTATAATAAATTTTGTATCTGTTAACCTAATATGTAACAACTGTTGTGAAAAAACACTTCTGTCCTTCACCATGCTTTTAGATTCCTTGAATCAAATAACATAAGTCTAAAACTGTAGTACAAATTAGTTGTTAACTAATCACCTGTGGAGCAGTCAATCCCGGTCCATCCAAGTTGGCACTGACAGATACCATTAGCTTTACATACCCCATGGCCACTACACTTGTCTGGGCAAGATCCTGTTCACCACAGCAACAGTGGTTAGTGAATTTGCGAGATTAATACTTGAAACATCGTCATAATGTTGAATGTGCAAGTGCAACAGTTACTTCATGCCACTTTTCTCACCTAAGCTACTACCTGATGTTATTTGCTAAGTCTCTTAATGCTAAAAGTATCCTTGATCACCCCACCCATACATTCTTTATGACACTCGTATATGCACAAGTAAATTTGTCACATGTAAATGGCATTTGCAGATTTGTAATCAAAGTACTTCCATGTGGTTATATAATTATAATAAACATTATAACATATAATTATATAAAAAATAAGCAGATCTGAGTATCTAGACATTGTCAGTGCCTGGAACAGTGACGGTGCAACTATGTACAAGATTAAAGAAGTTGAAAGAAATGTGAATATGTGATACTTAGATGTGAAAAAAAGTCTAACATGACAGTTGTATGAGTTAAAACCAAGGGACAGCATACTCACTTCTGCTGCAGTCATGACCAAGAAACCCAGGGAAGCAGTGACAGGTTCCATCAATGCAATCACCATTAAAACTGCAATATTTTGGACAATTGCCACTTACTGGTACACGTAGGGTGTTACACAACTCATGATATGTTGGGCAAATTAATTCCCCTTCAACAGCAGAAAAATAACGTAAATAAGAATTCATAAAAAAGAGGATTTGATGTAAGAACATTAAGTGACAATACGCACCGTTGAACCCTGGAAACTGAACAGGCCCACCATATTGTGGGCATGACTTCCAGATACCATCAACAGCAACCTAAGCAGTAAATTATTAAATCATATCACAAGGCAGTCTTAAAAAAAAAGTTTAGGAAACGTATTCAACTTGACAACAGTATCTACAAAGGCAATATAAGACGGTAAAAGAATGCAGGTAATTTTAAACAACTATTAAAACTGTTTAAGTGGTGGCCTTCAATAAGCACCTCCAAATTCTTACAACTGTACAATTATAGTTATGGTGATCATGATAATGTTACAAAATGATTAACATGTCATAGCAGGGGAAAAAACAAAATCAATACAAGATATTCCAGACAGAACATGACCCGAGAAAACAAAGCAAACTCAGTGCAAACTGGTAAAAAAACGATGAGGTGTATTCACCTCTAGAGAGTTGTTTGTGCAGCGATGCTGATAACAGCCATTTCCCTGGGTCATAGATCCACGGACAAAACCAGTTCGCACTAGTGTCGATGCCATGCACCTGAGCATCAATAATTTTATAGTGACAACACAAATTGAAGATTTAGTAAAGCAAAAAATCTCCAAAATGATAGCACCTCACCTTGAATTACTTCCTCGAACTTCACCTAACATTCTGTCAGGTGCTCGTGCACTATTGACATCGGTGCATGAACCATCAGAATATGCAACGTAGTATGTGCAGTAATCTGCTAATGAAGACTGGCCACCTGCAGAAGTAGAATTCCAAAATATTATATGCGAGAGAACAAGTGTAACATACAGAAATTAGAACAGAGTCAGCAAGGATATCAGAAAGATATGAAGAATGCAAGCATCACAAAAAGATCAATGATCTATAAGTACTACAACAGTGGTACACCAGTAAGTGATATCATATAATCAGGTTGACTAGGTCATATATTACGGGTGCCCCTACCTGTTACAGTATAATTTTCAGACATGCCATAATATTGCTGCCAGGCGAATGACCATTATTTATAAATTTTTTGAATCTCACAACTAAGTTGTTAATTTATGTTTCCTCATGTGCATGTGCATATGGTTGATACCTGAAGAAGTTATTTATCAAAATGCAAATATGTGACAATTTCATTTCTCTTTTATCCGATGTAAGAATAGTCTATGAAGGACCCATCTCACCATAACTAGCAACACAGTATATCATATATCTAACACCTGTGGCTCAGCTCAATAGTAAAATTAATAAATGGAATTTTCAATCATGTGCAACACTTGTATAGTTATATTTAATATTTGCACTCGTTAAAGAATTCCAAAACAGCAAACATTTGTTTGTACTGTCTGCTTTTAGCTACAAAGGAAAGCGAACAGACAGGAAGCTTGGATTCCTTTGATACATGCCATTTCATCAGTCATTGAATTCATACCTTTATTAGCTTGAGGAAAGTATTGAGCCCATTTGGGCAAGTCTCCGCTATAGCTTACTATAGGGCAGTAACCTTCTGCCTCCCTATTATATGTGCATCCTGATAGTTGAGTTGTGTTGCAATGGTATGCCCCTTTCCACGAATTGCAAGGAGAGGTAACAAACTCTGTTCCCTGATTTTGGCCCCAATCTAAATGCTCAGCCATGCTATAATTAGCTTGATACCATCCACTGTCCTCCAATAATGCTAAAGTCATTTTTGAAACCACCGATCTTGTATCCACTGACCCAGTCATGATCTCATTCATTAAGAGCCTTTTCTCCCAATGTGAACCTAACAATTATCCAAAATATCAATAAACATATATAACCAAACTATATAGAAGTCATTTGACATATATAACCAAACTATATAGCAGTCATTTTATGTATGTACCTGAGGTTCCCCTGCCTCCCCCATCTTCCAACTCCAATCCGGTGAAGTTTTGGGAAAATGCCTTAACACAAAAGATATTAGTTAAATTGTAAGGTAACTTTTCTATATAACAAGCATGGAAATGCCAAACCACCGCAATCATATGAACAAGGAAGAAGACTTAAGAAAAATTATCAGATATTTTGTTATAACTTACTCCATAATGATGCCTTGAGTGCATGACAACTCGAGGTAGAACAACACGAGTAACCATTCTTCCAAGCTTTTCATCCAAAGTATGAACAGTAACCTGAAGGAAGAAAAAAGAATGAGAAGAGGGGACAAAACTATTATAAGAAAAAGATAAGGCAAGTGTTTCAATATTGTGTTTGGACTACTAGTCAATGCAGTGAACAAGTAAGTATTTCTCGTGTTTATTATGCTAAGCAGGCTAATTAACCACTGAGCAATGCATTGCTACGGTCCTCACGGGGTTCAGACTATTTCCACAAAGTTAGATCCTAAAGGTTAGGCACCCTGAATGAGCTTTTATTCCCCCCCCCCCCCCCCCCCCCCCCCCCCCCCCCGCAAATAAAAACATGAAAAATATAGTGCACCAGCTTTTATTTATGGAAAAGGATGACTTATCTGCTACCCCTATCACATAAACAGGGATTCCGAAGGCACCAAAAGCAAGGTTCAGGAAGGCGCTGGGCGGGCGGTGACCCTCCGCCTAGAGCCTAAGCGTTCCTAGATGACGCCTAGGCGTTTCAAGGCATTACACACTGTAGATGTGATTAGTTCTAAAAATTTCGAAAATACAATGTTTCGGTTATCTGGGCTAATTTTCTTTGGCCCATTTCAACCCTCTGCCTTAACTCCAGCTCCACCCAAAAGCACAGCCCAACCCAGCCCAGCAAAACTGATCCCCTTCATCCCTTCCCAGCTCCCGTCCTCCCCATCCGCTCGCCCACCTCCACTCCAGAACCACGAACGCTCGTGCGCCTCCTCCTAAGGCCTAACCGGCAGCGGATCTCCCTAGCCGTGCACCTCCTGCCGATCCTCCTTCATCCCTTCCCAGCTCCACTCCTCCCTAACCGGCAGTGGATCTGGCACCTCCGTCGCCGGCGCTAGCACCTCCTCCTCTCCTCCACAGCGCCGGAATCGGGCACCCCGCCCCCGCCGGATCTGGTAGCGTCTCTTGCACCGGAATCTGCCCCCCCCCCCCCCCCCCCCCCCCCCCCCCCGTGAAGAATGGCCGCCTATACCCCGAGACGAGGCGGAATGGCCGCCTTGCACCCAGGCGAGCGTCTAATGGCGTCTTCCTGAACCCTGATCAAAAGTCAGGATTATGAAATATTGAATTTCAGGATTGATAATACATATATTACCATAAACGCCTAGTTTGCCATGGCAAGATGGTTGCCCAATATGTGACAGAAGCTTATAGGCATTTCTCACCTTGCTTAAAATTATTCCACAAGCTTATTCAAGAGAGGTAAAATAGCACAAACACCCAAAAGGCTTGCTTCTTTCCATGTGAAGCTCAAAAAAGTTGTTGACTTAACCTCGATTTATAAACATTTCCATACTTTCAATTAAGCCTTTCTCAGGGTTTTCCCATAATCCCTCGTATTAAACTCACATGGTAACTGCCTAATGACATATTCACCAAGTGAACAAACCTGATGCAACCCCTCAATTTAGTCATATAAATATAGAAAAAAGATTTAAATGTCACAACCCAACTCCAATAATCAAGAAGGGATTAATTAATCAGCAGAATACAGATAGGAAAGACATTATTGAGTACCTGATTACGCCTCCTTTTCCTTTCATCACGAAAATGTGTGAAGGCATGAGGATCAAATCCTAGAACATGCATGACCTCATGTATTAAAGTAGCCGAAAGTAGTGTTTCTGCTTCAGCTGTCAAATGACGAGGGGCCACATTAACATGACCTTGAAGCAAAAGAAATGAATATGTTAGGTCCGAACAACATTAGAAACTCCCTCACATGTTGAAGCTTGTATGCAAGTGTGAGGGGTCGACAAACCTGCAATGGCCCGTCCCCATTGGTCACGTTCACAGGCCACAGCCCAAGCAAGGGTGTTACCAGTGGTCGGTCTAGTTGTTACTAAGAGGACTAAATCAGCGTTTGCAACACCATCTGCAATTCATGATGGATTCAGATGACAATAAAGAATTGAGTACTCCACACTCAATAGGCACTACTAAGAGAGTAAAACATCATAATGATGGATTACCTTCAACATATGCATGAGGAAGCTGTACACCTCCATCCTGACCACATGCTGAGTATCCACTGAGCCGCAGGTTCCCCTTGACAGGTTCAACAGCTAGAGCTTTTCTAAACCAATTTACTGTTTGCCCCAGCGCCTGTCCAGTCATTCGATTCAACAACAACAACAAAGCCTTTGTCCGGTCATTCAATTCAATATATACAAAATAATAATCAGCAACACTATACATATCACAGCTACATCTTCTACGACAATTGAGTATGGTTGATTTGCTTTTATTCAACTTGCAGAAAGCAAGAACCAAAAGCACAAGAACTACACCTTCCGAAGCCGTTGTTTCTTGTCCTCCCCAGCTATGTCCTCAATGGTGCAATTGTACCAGCAATCTCCCACCAATGGTGGATCCCCATGAGGGTCACAGATAGGTGATCCTGGAGCTGATGGTACAGGAGGTTCACCAAGCTAACAAATAGAAACAACAAATTTAATACTACTGCTAGATGATGAAATGGCTGCTGATGCATTGAGAGGCTAATGCGACATACTGACCTTCACAATGTCACCAATGTTTTTACAATCCCGGTCAGGTGAGTGCCCAACAGCATCATAATTGAGGTATATGCGTATCGGCTTCTTAATATTCTTATGCGGATGCCAAGACGACACACTCAACAAGTGTCGTCCCCTTACACGCCCCGCTTTCTTCCGAGGCTCATGGTAAACTTGTGGCATGACTGAGTACTCCTTCCGCCCAGCTCTCCGCCGTTGATGTAGTATCTCATCGTGAATGCAGGAATGACTGAGGTAGACATCCTTCTCCTCAGCTTCTACATCTTGCGGGAATAATGCTTTGCTTTCACCAGCACCAGCACCAGCTTCTTGAGTACAGATTAGAATCAATACAATCTGCATCGAGCAAATAATCAAAGAAGATTGTTAAGATTGAGACAAATATGTGTATCCATTCGGTGCCATGGAACCACAATCAGCAAGAATCCAAGATTGAGATAGTGTGGACGAACATTGATCCCAACTAGTTCCATAGTTAGATAGAGACCAAGATACAAAAAATAGCTCTGAGTCTCTGACAAACGCATTCGTGCGCAGCAAAGCAGCAAAACCCTACGTAGCAGCAGCAGGCGAAATCCCTGGAATCACCCTCCAGAACACGAGACAGGCATCAATTCATACCGAATCCGCCCAACGCGCCCGAATTTCCCGACCATTTCTCCCCAAAATCCACCAATACTGAGCCCTGCGCCCCCGAGGCCCGCCAAACATACCCGCACCGCAACGGATCGACGCGGTAGCTCACCTCGACGGTCACGAGCCAAAGCACCCTCCCGCGCCTGTCTCGGGGCGGGGCCCTGGCGTCCATGTCTATGTAGCACGCAGACCGCAGCCGCAGCCCCCCGCCGCTCCCATTCACGGCTCCGCCGCGGCCGCAGACGCAGCCGACGGTCTCCGTCTCATCGCCCGCTGAAGTCCGCTACCCGCGCCTCCCTTCACGCCGGGGACGGGCCCACCGGGCGGCGCGCAAAAGCGCTGCGCGTGCACCAGCGAGCGCACGGATCGAGGCGCGCGGGGTGGCGCACCGGCGGTTAGGGTTTGGCGCTGCCGCGGGGGGAGCAGCTGCGCGACGGGCAGGGATGGGGAGCAGGAGGAAGAGTAGGAGGCGACGCGGGGAAGGTGAGCTGCGGGAGTGGTGGTGGATTTAGTCGTAAATGCTAGTACTAGCACAGCAGTGGGGCAACGGGGACGGGGGATGATTATGCAGCATTTGCCACTTGTCTAGTGGTTATTTAGCTTATTTATAAACAATTTGCTTCATCTTTGTGATAAAATCGTAATCCGTTATTATATTGTCACGTAAAATGTGACAAAATATTTTTATTTTAATTACGGGACAATCATTAGTATAGTGTTATTAATATCCTTGAAGGCTAAGTGATTAAAGTTATCTGGTCTCATATCATCTAAAACAATACTCTATCATCTGTACTTTTTTATATTGTATTAAATTTATATTTAATTTTAACTTAAGTCCAGTCGGGCCGCAGCCTCGTGCACCGCTGCCGCCTACTTTACCGGTGTACCATCGTGTGCGGTGTGCCTCGCTTGAGGGTCACCGTTTTCTCTTGATGACACGTTCTATTAAAAGCTAAGTTAACAACGCTACGCCAAGCATCCAGGTTCACCACCATCGGCGTGACGCCCACAAACCGCTTCGAATGATGCGGAGCACTAAACTAGGTGGACGACGGACACAAGCAGACGATGATTGGATCAGTTTGCATGCACCACGGAACGAGACGCACAAAAACGCGGTTGCGGTTCACCTAACCTTAACAAACGGCTCAACAATCTCACAGCGGCGGTGCTCGCTCAACCACTCCCTCCCATTCCCACCGGTGGTCGCCAAACCCGCCGCTGCCAAATGTACGTCGCCGAGAAGTACGCCGTCGCCACCGGCAACAAGCGCCGCCAATCACTTTTAGGCAACCCGTGGCCGCCGCCGCTCCAAGATGCACGCAGCGAACGTTTCGTACGGTTCCGCCCGCTGGGTGACCTGCGCGCATGGCATGGCAGCAGGTAAACTACCTTACTCCGGTTCAGTGGCCGCGGGGCCTTGACTAGTTAGCGACAGAAGATGTGCTCCGTTACGGCAACGAACACGCGCGCGCCAAGAGAGTCAAGGAGGTAGGCGTCCTAGCATAGCATGGCCAACCATCAGCGGTACGTCTGTTAGGTGATGCGTGAACGAAGATGAGGTTTGGGGGTCTTCGGGCAGGAAGGATGCGTGTTGGATCTTGGATGTTATTAATCTGTTGCTGGCAGCTGTAACGGTCATGGTACTGACTTACTAGTGGCCAAGAAAAGCATTGCGCTGAGGAAAATAGCGCCTCTCTGAGGAAGCAAGCAACGATGCAAGTGGGGGTACTGTACTATCTACTATACATAAAAGAAAAGAAAAGTAAAAGTGCAGAAAATAAAAAAAATAATGTGTCTGAGCCCAGGTTCGAACTGGGGACCTTTAGTGTGTGAGACTAACGTGATAACCAACTACACCACCCAGACGATTTGTTTGGTTGGAATTTTAAATTATAATAAAGATTACTTAATCTCGAAATCGGACTCTGGCCGCTGCTCAGACTGGTGATCCTGTCTAACGAAGACAGCAATGCCGATTACTGCACGAGATAACAGATGGAGTGTATTTCCGGCCTGTGTTCTGCAGTTCTGTGTTTGCTACCCAAAAGTTAACGAACCAGTTTTAAAGTCGCCTGTCGTCGAGAAATGCTTCGCTGCATCCGACCGGGCCATGAATCAACCCAGCCCAATTAGTCACTGTAGTTCTTCTTACTGTTGTCATTCAGATTCCAGGTTCAAGTCCGTAAACACCCTCAGAACTCCCTTGTCATTCTCTCCTTCGTCAGGAACTTGGCACGCGTACGCGGAAGCTGAATTACTGTGTACCCAATGTGGATAACATTCGGGCACTGCATATTACTAGCTCAGGCAAAGTCGTATAAAATGCTGTCAGGTACAAGTGCCACTTGATATTACGGCCCCGTTGTGATTCTTCTTGGAATTGAAAATGGGATCCGTCAGTCTCCAATGAGGTTGAAATTCTGAGAGACATGAAAGGCCCCAGATATTCAGGAACGAAAACAGACAAGAGATCCGTTGACAGCATAAGGGCGATCCATTGACAACATCCGCATTTTGTTGCATTCTTTACATGATCTGCGCACTAAGTTTTTCCTTTAATTTTTTATATGTTTTCTCAGAAACTCATTGTAAGACCTTCCAGTGAAAAAAAATACAGGATAACAATCCAAGAGAGAAGTTATTATGTGATCCACTATCAGTTCGCTGTATGAAAACACTCTGTATAATGATCAGGTGAGGGGGGACAGGTTCATGTTTTGATCTGTGAAGGCAAGCGCATATCTCCATACATGTGATCCAACAATGATCAAGCATAAGAGCTAAAAGGATTAATTCTTTGTCCGCCATTGCAATCCGATCGATTCCCTTATTTGCCAACACAAAACCTCTAATATCATGCAAGCGGGCCAGACAATGCTGTAAGACCGACAAGTGGGGCCACCATTTTCAATCAAACTAAGAATCGTGTAGATTTATTTTTCTCAAATTAATATTATTATTTCAAAAAAATAATATCTCATGTATCATTAATTTGCTTTGCATGGTGCATCATTGATTCAAACAAAAATATATGAGGTGTCACTAATCGATCATGTCATGTTGTAAAAGATATGATCATTGAAGCATTAACAGCTGCTCTCATTACAATGGCATAAAAGGGATTCCAAATTCAGTAACATAAAAGAGATTACAAATTCAACCTCTAGTCAGCACAAGGGGTAAAATGGTCTGTTCATGTTTCTGTTACGCGAAGATTAACCTTGGCATGGAACGGCAAGCAATTGCATCCGGATGGCATATATGGGATAATCAATTTTGCGATGGTAGATTCAGAATTATGAAACTTTGTAATGGCTTATAAGAAATTGGTCTGAGCTAAAAATGGATCCTGTTAAAGCAGACATCAACCAAAACCTAACACAGTGGGTGCTAACTCTAACAATGGCTCCAATGCACTAGGAGCAAACTTCCGGGCAAACAAGAAGCACATCGTCGTGTTCTTGTTATTGTATAGGCAGCTCTCACCCTCTCGAACTTCCTTCAAAAATTCCTTCGTGATATCACCCCTACCAAACATGGCTGGATGTGCTGAATATGGACCTGCCCTCGACCAATCCACCCAAGTCGCAGTCCTGTTAGCCAGTCTATGCGGAGCTTCAATCGTGAGCATTGTATGGAAATAGTGCTCATCAGCATAACAACCAGGCCTGCAATACTCCTTGAATTTTGGGTAATAGAGTGTGTCCTTGACAATTGCAATGGCAAGTTCTCTGTCTACTTCAAACCATTGCCAACCTTTACGCCATTGTGTCAGTTCAACCTCAGGGCTCATTTTCAAATTATACCGACCGCGTCCATCTTTTCCAGGATCATCGATTGACATGACAAAGCTTTGGCTTGAATTTTGCAAATATTGGTATGTTGAGGTGAAGTCAAATAGAGGAATGCATGACTCAGACACAAGCACAAACCATTCGTTGGAAATATCCAGCAAAGCGTTGGCTAGTAGACGTCTCTCAGCATCACACATACTCATCTGACCCCATTCCACAACCTGTGATCATCGCACAAATCAAACAAATATGTCAGGGTATGTTAAAGAAAGATAGAAGCGGCATAAATTGCTCCTTCAATTGATCATATAATACTACCTAGAACAATGAGATATATGTAAGATTTCAGTCCACATATAGTTATTTACATACTGTACCATCAAAGTAGCAGAATAACAATCAGTCAACAGCTATATTCACACAGTTAATCAGGGTATCTTCTCCCAGTTCTTCATTTGGTGCCCTGATTCCTAGGGTCACAGGAATGGTCTGCATTCTGCTTCCCTTTTATTTTTTCCACTAAAAAAAATCTTCCATCCCCACGATTGATATTTGGACAGTTTGAGCTTTCGGAAGTTGTGTATCGAGCTGGAAATTGTGAAATGGACTCCGGCTGAAATGTACGTATGGCAAATTGGCAATTTGGGAGCAGCGATTGTAGTCACGTCCAAGCCATATATTAATGGAAGTTAGTTAATGGCACATACACGGCACTAAAATTCCACCGTGAGGTGGTCTATAACTATAAGATCCCCAGATCGATCAGACAAACACGCCTGCTACCGGGCAGCCCAAGAAGAGACTCCGAGAAGTCTCATCAATGCAGACTGCAGAGTCGACAATGTTCTCGCAGAGGTTGCTCCAGTTTCCAGCAGAATCACTCAGCATTTGTAGTACCCGGCAGGGGTATGGACTGAAGGTTGAAGTTAGACCTCACACGGAATAATTAGTGCATTACTTGTAGCTTCCTTGTAGTAACTAGCACCTAAATAATGCTATAGGTTAGAAATATTCCTTCGAAGAAGTGACAGCAACGTACGTGGTCAATGACCAATTTGTCAGATTACGCACGTAGCCGAATAGCCGATTAACAACGACACAGCACAGCTCAACGAACAATCCTTGAGCTAAAGTGCAGCTCAATACGGGCAACAAAGAAGAAGGGAGGCGACGAGCTAGCTACCTTACTGGGGATTTGGCGCCGGTAGAAGACGGAGTCGGAGGTGAAGTTGGCGCGATAGGCAGGCATGGTGTGGACGTAGATTGAGTAGAGCCCCTCGTGGCCCCGGAAGAAGCGCTCCCAGAGCGGCGCCAGCGGCAGCGGGCCGTTCGCGAGGAACATGAACGCCACCTTGGGCACGCGCCGGAATGGATACCGGCGCACCCGCGGCGCGAACGACGCGCGCCAGAGGAGCTCCTCGTCCGTCATGGCGTGCCATGCGCGCACGGGAGGGCGCGTCCACCGGTCCAGCCCCTCGTCGCCAGGCTCCTCCTCCGTCGCCGCCGCTGCCGCCGTCCTCCAAAGGCACGGCCGGAACAGGGACGTCGGCGCCGACACCGCGCGCCGCGCCAGGTACATGCCGCCCGCGGACAGAACCACGCCGAGGAGCAGGAAGCCCAGGAACACCCTGAGTAGCCCCGTAGGGAACGCCCTGCCGCGCTGCCCTTGCGCCGCCTCCTTCGCGTCGTCCATGGCCGCCACCGGCTGCGTCGACGCGGTCCGCGGCTAGGATTTCAGTTCCGCCGCATTCGCGCACGCGCGTGGCGTGTCTCCGGCGCGATGAAGCCGGATCGGGGGTGCGTCTCCTGGGCGGCACAAACGGACCAGTTCTGAGGACCGGGGCGAAGAAGCGAACTGCCGAGCGGGTGGCGCCTCGGAGGATGAGTCACGCGTATTGCCGCCGCGCTCCCCGCACCCGGAGGTGACGGTGCTGGCAGATGGACCCGGCCCGTGAGCGCGCTTTGTGTTGCGAGTGTATATTTTCCTGTTAATCCCTTCATACTAAAATATTTATCACTCTCTAGTTCAAAAATAATTTAGAGAGTTATTAATTCCTCCATTCTAAAATATTTATCACTCTCTAGTTTAAAAACAAATTAGAGAGTTATTTATTCCTCCATCTCAAAATATTTAGCACTCTCTAATTCAAAAATAAATTAGAGAGTGACAAGTATTTTGAGATAGAAGTAGTACTATTTAAAAATACGGGAATGCTAATTTTCATTCACGTTCAATTTATTTTAAAATTGTGTGTTTTGTTGTTAGTTATATTTTCTATTTTTAAGATTATATATTAATTATATGAAAAACTTATTGATGTATTGACTATAAAAACGAATATCTATTTTTTTGGACAGAGGGAGTATTTTTTAAGTCCAAAAAATCTACATCAGTTGCAGAAAAAAAATCTTCTTGTGTCTATCACCATAGAATGGTAGATATATTAGGTCGACAGTACAAATCCCTACTCCACAACAAGAGCATAGGGTGTGCATATGATGCATTTTTCTTAGGAAGCACCAATATACCATAGCTAAAGCAAGATATGGAAGAAGGATGTAAATACTCCCTTCTTCCCATATTATTTGTCGTTTAGGACAAAAATTCTAGTTCAAAATGAACTAAAATTTTGTCCTAAACGACAAATAATATGGGAATGAGGGAGTATTTCATTAAAATTCTTCTGGCCGTTGACTACTTGTTCAGTTATTCTTGTCCAGCCACTCAAGAATTCGTTTCTCCGACTCCGTGAGCTCGTCCTCTCTCTTCTGCCTGGCCGGACCTTCGATCACCCCGAAGTAGTCCCTGTAATTCCTCTTGTAGTAGTCGTCTAGCCTCTGTAACACGAGCGAAAGGCAGCACAGATCAGTGGCATTGTTATATGACAGTTGTCAGTTTACAAAGGTCAAATCATTAGCTCCTGAAAGAAAAAATGAATTAGACCAACTTCTGAATTACTTTAAGTGCAGCGTTTACAGCCTCCAGTTGTTTAAGCGGTGTAAAACGGGGATGCAGCTACGTGAAACTTCTGTTTAGTTCAGAACCACTCAACCATTCATCAGAACCTGGAAAAAGGAGCCATGAATTGTAACACAAGCCTTGACTTTCCTGAAGTTTTCAACCATCAACGCTCATATCCCGAAACAAAAAGTTATACCACTAGTCCCTGATTTAGATTTACTAGACTATTGACGTTGACGCAGCCCATTTTTAACCAAATTTATGGAATCTAAGAGAAATGCATTGAAAGGAGGCACATACCTCCTTGTCATTCTTTTCTTTGTTTTCCTTGGACTTCATCAGGTACTCTGCATCCAGGAAAGTACAAGCTGGTTATTTGCAGATCTGTAACACCCATATTTCATGTACAAAAATTTTCTCAAACCCTTGATCATTGTAGTATGCATTTTTGTGTGAATTTTTGGTGTTCAAACGAGTAGCAAACGGTTCAAATTGAACTTGAATTCAAATCAAAAGAGAGAAAATGGAAAAAGAAAAAGAAAAGAATAAAACCCCCCTGTTGGGCCGATTTCTCCCCCTGGCCCATTTCCCTTTTCCCCCTCCCGCCGGCCCAGCCGAACCTCCCCTCCTTTCTCCCTCTCTGCACTGCGGGCCCCACTTGTCGGCACCTTCCTTCCTCCCTCTCTTCTTCTCCCGCGCGCAACCGTCGCCCATGCAACCGCCGAACACCCCGCGCCCACGTCGTTCCACCCCGCATCCACTCTCCCCCGGCGGTTTTCGCGCGCGCATCACTACCCCACCCCTCTCCGCGGCATAAAGGAAACGGCGCCCCCAGTTTTTCCTCTCTCCCCGAGCCTCCCAGAACCCTAGACCTCCATCGCCGGTGAGTAACTCGGCACACACGTTCCCGCCACTGCAGCCCCCTTGTTTTCCCCTTTCTTGGCTTCACGTGCTCACCGCCTCACCAGGAACACGCCGGACACGGTTGAGCAAGGAGATCACCGGGGAATTGCCAAGACCGACGAGCACCGACGCCACCGCCGCCATTCCTCATCGCCGACCGTCCTCCGACCGATTTCAAGGCTAGCGACACCCCTCAGTGAGTTCCCCTTCTTCTCCTCTTTCGTTCCATGCCTTTAGCGCCATGTTTGAGCGTCGGATTCGCCGTTTTGGTCGTCTCCGGCGAGCTCGCCGCCGCGGGCGCCTAGCGCCGCCGCGCCGGCCACCACCGACGTCGCCGGGGACGACGTGGCCTCATCTGAAGCCGTCCATTCCCGGCCAACGGCCATGATTAAAACCCCGTACCGGTTCGGTTATTTAAAATCCTAGCCATCCATCTCGAATCCAACGGCCAGCATTCAAAGCACCTTTCCCGCCCGCGCATTTGCGCCCAGGCCCCTGCAAACTTAGTTGCTAACCCCTGTGCTTCTCGGTAATTCAAATCTAGCCCCCAGAAATCACAGACTAGCCCCTGGAACCCTAAAAATTGGTTTTAATCATTTAATTAAGCATTCTAACCCCTGTAATTAGGTAGAATAGTGGATTTAGGCTCTGTGCAGTGTAGAAAACTATTTAGTTAACCCCTGGACTTTTATTTAATTGCTGAATAGGGTTTTTAATTGTATTTAAGGTGTAGAAATTAGATAAAAATGATAAATAAGTGTAGGAATGCTATAAAAATTGGTTCTAAATTATTTGGTGCTGTGAATTAATTGTAGTGTTCAGATAAAATATATTTTGTCCCTGGATTAATTATTATAAATGTTTTAAAATACATTTTTGCTATAGAAAATTCAATAAAAATGGTTTTAGGCTATAATAAAATCCCAAAATTGTAGGAAAAATATAAATTGCATATTTTGGCCTTGTTAAATGATAAATACCTCGTAGGGACGCATTAGTGTAGGATTTTGTGCCTATGTGTATGTGTGTATGCATTGTTTTGCGTGCCTTTACTTATTTAGCTTTATTGTATTCTTGCCATTGCTTGGGCGTATATCTAGAGTCGTTCTACGACCCTAACCTCAACTTCCAAGACCAAGACTTCGTCAATTTCCAAGTCTCCAACGAAGGCAAGTGCCCTTGACCATCTTGTACCTATTTTAGGAATTTAGCTAGTTGCATGCTAATTAATTTGATGTCCTACTACATGTTTACATGCCCTGTTCCTTACCATTCCTTGTTACCTGAAATGGGTTGGGAAGTAGATAGGCTTTATTTATGCTTAGCCATGCTTAGATGTGGGATTGGGATTACACACAAATGTTCTATGCTCAACTTTACGGTTACTTTAATTTGGTGATGAATATACTTAATGTTAGTGGATAGGAATCTGGTGGTTGGTTAGTTTTGGTATGGTGCATTTTGCACG
The DNA here is from genome assembly GCA_036927565.1 of Tuctoria greenei. Taxonomy (NCBI): domain Eukaryota; kingdom Viridiplantae; phylum Streptophyta; class Magnoliopsida; order Poales; family Poaceae; genus Tuctoria; species Tuctoria greenei. Next base: position 153,156,269 of record JAYESD010000010.1, on the reverse strand, counting down.
AGACCCGGGATTGGGGTTTGTTACCACCGGATTCTAAGGACCGGTTTATGGAGGAAGCCACTAAGCTTTATAGTACCACCACGAGACTGAGATGGGGCAGCTTGGTCAATTAATTAGGTTTCTCCCGATGAACTGCTAGTGGTTGGATGGTGCGGGGAATGATGCGGGTGATCTGCTCTTGGAACCGCAAGGCTCAAGAGGGGGCTCTGGGGCGGAGGGTTACTCCGAGAATCTCCAGTGGTGGAAACCTTAGAGGGCTAGTACTAATCGGGAGTACCTTTGTAAAGACCATGTTGTGATCTCCTGGCCTCACACCAAAGGAAGTGTGTAATGTGGTTAGCTACCACGGGCAATCAGGGAGGTTCACTTAGTCCACCTGGCAACAGGGGATGAAATCACTGCTTGTGGGGAAAGGGTACACTCTCTGCAGAGATTTGGTAAAACTGTCATGACAGCCGTGCTCACGGACAAGAGCGGCTTGGGGCCAGTTCATAATTAGTCTATGGTTGGGAAATGATGGTTCATTATGATGCAAGTACTTTCATTATCATTAATCATGTGTTATTTATTTATTGAATTATGATATTGATAATTGAAAGCTAAGGATAGGTTCTAAGCATAGTGCTAAGCCATATTTGGCCTTTCCTTGCCCTAGCCAATCATGTCATTCTCTTCCCGCACTTGCTGAGTACTCTATGTACTCAAGCGTTTAATTCTCCTTTAGAGTATGAAGAAGAAGAAGCTGCACCGGAGGACTTCTACGTCAACTCGGAGGACTTGGCCTAGGCTGGCGACCTCACGCGCAACGGCTGCCTGTGGAGACGAAGCCCGCTTTTCTATCTTGCTTTCTGTAGTGTTGAACTGTTTAGTATTGTAAATATTTGTGGAGTGTATTTGTAGACCTTCGGGTCGTTCTGTAAGACTATTTATCTATTTCGAACATGGCAATGTAATGGTATTTCACTTTCGTCAACGCATGTACGATTCAACTGATCCTGGCGTACATGTGGTTAGCGTCTGTTCATCTTTACGATGACCGGGCGTGGCAAAGTGGTATCAGAGCCGTGTTGCCCGTAGGACGCAAGCCTAGTTAGAAATGGCCGAAAATTAAGGACTATACTATTTTCATATGAAATAGTATTTCCAAAACTTTGTGCTCTTTATCTCAACCCTTGTGCTTCTTACCTTGCTTTGCTTATTGTTTTATTCTAACTTGATTTATTAAATATTAATCTCACTCTCATCTTTTCAAATGTTTGTAGATGGCGCGGACCAAGCAGACGGCCCGTAAGTCGACTGGAGGTCGTGTCCCTCAGCACGCCCTAGCCAGTCGCTCCGCACCTTACACACCCCGGAGGGAGACGACTCTGCTCTCCAACGGGAGTGCTGCTTCGAGGATGCGCGTCCGTCTTCGTTCTCTTCTTCGAGCTGCGGGTACCGTGAGTACCGTGTCCGCTTAGTCTACCACACCACTAGGGTCTTTGCACCCTATACTGGTGAGCTGGAGTGGACTTCTCAGCTGGCCGTCTACTACGACTCGGAGTTGCTGCACTCGCACTTCTCTCCGGCCTGGAGGAGCTCCCAGCGTGCAGCTGAGGAGGACGCCACGTGGGAGGCGACCACCTACTGGAGCCACGCCCACAGGTTCCTTCTTGGGTGCATGGAGCACGCGTACACCCCTCAGCGCCCTAGTGGCACAACTGCCTTCACTGGACGTGACGTCGAGGGACGCTTGACTCACCCCCAGTGCGAGAGGCTGGTGGACGACGTTGTGGAGTTGTCTTCGCGACTCCAGCGTTGTCAGCGGGAGCTGCAGGACAGCAGGGACCTGGTCGACCGCTACGAGCGACTTCGACGACGCTACACGAGGATCACTGGAGTTGATCCTAACTCTCCGCAGTACGCTTCGGACGTGGAGCCTTGGGACCCGAACTCTCCGGATCGCCGCATGAACTCCCCCGAGAACTCAAGAGAAGACTCAGAAGAAGAAGACCCGGAGATGGAGGTTGAGGAGGACTCCGACGAGTAGGAGTGGACTCGTTTCCCCGCTGGACGACTCAGGACAGTTATCCTTAGTTTGTAGGAGCGTGTAGCTACGCCCTCTCTAGTCTTGAGTTATGTCTTTTATGTTGTTATGCTAGTAGTTGCTTTATGTTGTGTGTGTTGGTTGCGACATGAGTTGTGGAATGCTTCGGCATCCTGTCCACATCCATGTCTTTAGTCTTGTTTATGTGTCGTGTGAGTGGTGGAATGCTTAGGCATCTTGTCCACCTCCACACTAGTTGATTAATGAACTTGCTTTATGTCTATTACCCTTGATGCATATAGTTGGGACCGTGTTACCCTAGCATATCCTTTCTCATCTCATCTATTATTCTAAAAACCTCAATGAGCTTCTCTATCACAGATGGCTGGACGAGGAAGAGGTAGAGGCTGTGGACGTGGTAACCCACCCCTGGATGAAGGACTTGGAGGTGTCCCTGGATGGAATGCAAGGGGTGCTCGAGGAGCCCCAGCCTCTCAACAAATGCAACAGATGATGGCTCTTCAGACTCAACTACTCAACAACCTCACCCAGATTGTCACCAACCTGCAACAAGCCCCACCCCCACCACCACCAAACTACAACCTTCCGCCACCACCACCTTTTCCACCTAGGTCCTTCCTTAGGGACTTCCTGAACACCCATCCACCCACTTTTGCCACCGTTACCGAGCCCATGGACGCCGATGATTGGCTCCGTACCATTGATAGCAAGCGGAGGCTCATCCACTGTGAAGGAAGGGAGAAAGTGCTACTAGCCTCTCATCAACTTCAAGGACCATCAGCTGACTGGTGGACCGCCTTCACCGAAGCCCACCGGGACCCGGAAAATATTACATGGGAAGAATTCCGTACCAACTTCCGCAATCACTTCGTACCTGAAGGAGAGATACAAGCCAGGCGTGAAGAATTCCTGATGCTAAAGCAAGGCCGTATGACTGTGAGGGCCTACCTGAATGCCTTCACCCAACTATCCCGCTATGCCCCAACAGACGTGGATACCGACGCTAAGAAACAATTCCGCTTCAAGAATGGTCTGGACAAAGAGTTAAAGTTCGCCATGTCTTCCAGCGACTACGGCGACTTCCAGAAGTTAGTGGACAAAGCTTTTGAAGTGGAAAGGACTAAGAAGGAACTGGAAGATGACGAAAGAAAGAGGAAGTTGACTTTAGCGGCACATGCCTCCAGCAGCAATGTACGCCCCCGTCTCAACCCTCCGCCTACAACTCATATGACTCGTCCCATGAACTACTCGGGACAAAGGTACCCCAACTCCAACTACAGGCCACCCACTCCCTACAACCAGCCAATGCGCCAGCAGCAGCAGCAGCCACCACGCCAGCCAATGCAACCCCCACGCCAGCAGATGCAACCACCCCGCCCTTCAGCCCCAGCTAACCGTCCGAGTGGCCAACCCCCAAGAAACCAGTCAGGAGGCAACAAGGGCCCAAATAATGCTGCGGGAGTACAATGCTACAAGTGCGGAGAATGGGGACACTATGCCAGCAGTTGTCCAAAGAAGCAGCAAAACCCAACTGGCCGTGTCAACCATGTGACTCTGGAGCAAGCACAGGAAGCACCTGATGTGGTGATCGGTACGTTCTCTGTCAACTCCCACCCTGCCACCATATTGTTTGATTCGGGTGCTACACATTCATTCATATCCAAGGATTTCATAAAGAAGCATGACATGGTAGTTACATTCTTGAATGGGCCATTATTGATAAACTCTCCTGGAGGAGAGATGGTGGCAAGGCATCTATGCCGAAAAGTGAGTATAAACATAAGGGGGGTAGTCTTTTGGGCCAACCTAATAGTGTTGGGCTCACAAGGATTAGATATCATCCTGGGAATGGACTGGTTGACAAAGAATCAAGGGGTAATTCATTGTGCAACTAGAACAGTCTGCTTAACACACCCGGATGGCACCACAGTGGAATTCAAGCTAGATCAGACACAAGAGACAGTAGTACAACTCAACCATCTTGAGAGTACCAAAGACATCAGAATTGTGAAGGAATTTCCGGATGTATTCCCAGATGACTTACCAGGTATGCCCCCTGATCGAGAGATCGAATTTATCATTGAATTAGTACCTGGAACGGCCCCAATATATAAGAGGCCATATAGAATGGATACTAAACAATTGGCTGAACTAAAGGATCATATTGAGGAATTATTGGCAAAAGGATATATTCGCCCTAGCTCATCGCCTTGGGGAGCACCAGTCATATTTGTACCTAAGAAGGATGGAGCTCAAAGGTTGTGTGTGGACTACCGTGCTCTAAATGAGGTAACAATCAAGAATAAATACCCACTACCAAGGATTGAAGATTTATTTGATCAGTTAAGAGGAGCATGTGTGTTTTCCAAGATTGATCTTCGTTCGGGCTACCATCAACTGAAGATTAGACCGTCGGATATTCCCAAGACGGCATTTGTCTCTCGGTATGGATTGTATGAGTATACAGTCATGTCATTTGGATTGACCAATGCTCCGGCGTATTTTATGTATCTTATGAACAAGGTTTTCATGGAGTACTTGGACAAGTTCGTAGTGGTATTCATCGATGACATACTTATCTACTCCAAGACGGAAGAAGAACATGAGGAGCACCTCAGGATGGCCCTACAGAAGCTTCGCCAACATCAACTGTATGCCAAACTTAGCAAGTGTGAGTTTTGGCTAAAGGAGGTATCATTTTTGGGACATGTCATATCTGAAGGAGGTATAGCAGTGGATCCAGGCAAAGTGGCCGATGTCCTTAAGTGGGAAACACCTGAGAGTGTACATGATATAAGAAGATTCTTAGGTATGGCTGGTTATTACCGTCGATTCATCGAGGGATTTTCAAAGATCTCTCGACCATTAACCAAATTGCTTGAGAAAGGAGTTGCTTTCAAATGGACCCCCGAATGTGAAGTGAGCTTCGCCGAATTGAAGAAGAGGTTGACCAGTGCGCCGGTATTGGTGATGCCTGATATGCAGAAGGAGTTTGTGGTCTATTGTGATGCATCTGGTCATGGTTTAGGATGTGTCTTAATGCAAGGAGGACATGTTGTGGCCTATGCTTCAAGACAGCTTCGGAAACATGAGAGGAATTATCCAACGCATGACTTAGAATTGGCAGCTGTTGTTCATGCTTTGAAGATATGGAGACATTACTTAATGGGAAAAAGGACGGAGATATATACAGATCACAAGAGCTTGAAGTACATATTTACACAGCCGGATCTTAACCTCAGGCAACGTCGTTGGTTGGAGTTAATCAATGACTTTGATGTGGGAATCAACTACCATCCAGGCAAGGCTAATGTGGTCGCTGATGCTCTAAGCAGGAAGGGACAAAGCAATAACTTGTCAGTACAAGCTCTTCAACCCCAGCTGTGTGAAGAATTTGCAAGGTTAAATCTATGTTTAGTGTCTAGCACTGAAGCAGTGGCTATGGAAGTAGACTCAACCCTTGAGCGTGATATACGAGAAGGACAAAAGAATGATGAGAAAGTCAAAGAGATCAAACAGTTGATGAAGAAAGGGAAAGCTCCGAACTTTAGAGAGGATGAACAGGGAACCTTATGGCTTGGAAAGAGGATTTGTGTCCCAGATATCAAGGAGATTAAAGAGTTGATATTAAGAGAAGCTCATGACTCATCATACTCCATTCATCCCGGAAGCACAAAGATGTATCAAGACCTTAAAGATCGATACTGGTGGCATGGAATGAAACGGGATGTAGCCGAATATGTGGCTATATGTGATACATGTCAATTGATTAAGGCGGAACATCAAAGACCAGCAGGGTTATTGCAACCAATCAAAGTGCCAGAATGGAAGTGGGAAGAAATTAGTATGGACTTCATTGTGGGACTACCAAGAACACAGTCTGGATATGATTCTATATGGGTTATTGTGGACCGTCTAACTAAAGTGGCTCACTTTATTCCTGTGAAAGAGACCTACAACGGCCCCAAGTTGGCGGAACTGTACATCTCCAGGATTGTATGCTTACATGGAGTTCCTAAGAAGATCATTTCAGACAGAGGCACCCAATTCACCTCAAGATTCTGGCAGAAGTTGCATGAATCAATGGATACCCGTCTAAATTTCAGTTCGGCGTATCATCCTCAAACGGATGGCCAGACAGAACGCACCAACCAGATATTAGAAGATATGTTGAGAGCGTGTGCTTTAAAGAATAGCAAGAGTTGGGACAAGAATCTGCCATATGCCGAATTTTCTTACAACAACAGTTATCAAGCCAGTTTGAAGATGTCTCCTTTTGAAGCATTGTATGGGCGAAAATGTAGGACACCGTTGTTTTGGAATCAAACCGGGGAAAGTCAAGTCTTTGGGCCTGACGTATTACAAGAGGCTGAAAGACAAGTACAAGAAATTCGGAAGAATCTAAAAGCAGCTCAAACAAGACAGAAGAGTTATGCGGATACACGAAGACGCGATCTCACATTTGAAGTTGGTGACTATGTATACTTGAAGGTGTCCCCTATGAGAGGATTGCGAAGGTTCAAAGTAAGAGGCAAGCTGTCACCCCGATACATTGGCCCGTTCAAGATACTCGAAAGACGAGGTGAAGTGGCATATCAACTTGAGCTTCCTCCACACCTGGCAGATGTGCACAATGTGTTCCATGTGTCACAGCTTAAGAAGTGTTTAAGAGTGCCTGAAGAGCAATTGCCAATGGAAGCAGTGGATGTACAAGAAGATTTGTCTTATGTGGAGCAGCCTGTCAAGATACTTGAGACACTGGAAAAGATCACAAGAAACAAAGTCATTCGCATGTGTAAAGTGCAATGGAAGCATCATTCAGAGGCAGAAGCAACATGGGAAAGAGAAGAAACCCTCAAGGCGGATTTCCCTCATCTATTCTCTTAGAACGTCCGAATCTCGAGGGCGAGATTCCTTTTAAGGGGGGTAGAGTTGTAACACCCATATTTCACAAAAATTTTATCAAACCCTTGATCATTGTAGTATGCATTTTTGTGTGAATTTTTGGTGTTCAAACGAGTAGCAAACGGTTCAAATTGAACTTGAATTCAAATCAAAAGAGAGAAAATGGAAAAAGAAAAAGAAAAGAATAAAACCCCCCTGTTGGGCCGATTTCTCCCCCTGGCCCATTTCCCTTTTCCCCCTCCCGCCGGCCCAGCCGAACCTCCCCTCCTTTCTCCCTCTCTGCACTGCGGGCCCCACTTGTCGGCACCTTCCTTCCTCCCTCTCTTCTTCTCCCGCGCGCAACCGTCGCCCATGCAACCGCCGAACACCCCGCGCCCACGTCGTTCCACCCCGCATCCACTCTCCCCCGGCGGTTTTCGCGCGCGCATCACTACCCCACCCCTCTCCGCGGCATAAAGGAAACGGCGCCCCCAGTTTTCCCTCTCTCCCCGAGCCTCCCAGAACCCTAGACCTCCATCGCCGGTGAGTAACTCGGCACACACGTTCCCGCCACTGCAGCCCCCTTGTTTTCCCCTTTCTTGGCTTCACGTGCTCACCGCCTCACCAGGAACACGCCGGACACGGTTGAGCAAGGAGATCACCGGGGAATTGCCAAGACCGACGAGCACCGACGCCACCGCCGCCATTCCTCATCGCCGACCGTCCTCCGACCGATTTCAAGGCTAGCGACACCCCTCAGTGAGTTCCCCTTCTTCTCCTCTTTCGTTCCATGCCTTTAGCGCCATGTTTGAGCGTCGGATTCGCCGTTTTGGTCGTCTCCGGCGAGCTCGCCGCCGCGGGCGCCTAGCGCCGCCGCGCCGGCCACCACCGACGTCGCCGGGGACGACGTGGCCTCATCTGAAGCCGTCCATTCCCGGCCAACGGCCATGATTAAAACCCCGTACCGGTTCGGTTATTTAAAATCCTAGCCATCCATCTCGAATCCAACGGCCAGCATTCAAAGCACCTTTCCCGCCCGCGCATTTGCGCCCAGGCCCCTGCAAACTTAGTTGCTAACCCCTGTGCTTCTCGGTAATTCAAATCTAGCCCCCAGAAATCACAGACTAGCCCCTGGAACCCTAAAAATTGGTTTTAATCATTTAATTAAGCATTCTAACCCCTGTAATTAGGTAGAATAGTGGATTTAGGCTCTGTGCAGTGTAGAAAACTATTTAGTTAACCCCTGGACTTTTATTTAATTGCTGAATAGGGTTTTTAATTGTATTTAAGGTGTAGAAATTAGATAAAAATGATAAATAAGTGTAGGAATGCTATAAAAATTGGTTCTAAATTATTTGGTGCTGTGAATTAATTGTAGTGTTCAGATAAAATATATTTGGTCCCTGGATTAATTATTATAAATGTTTTAAAATACATTTTTGCTATAGAAAATTCAATAAAAATGGTTTTAGGCTATAATAAAATCCCAAAATTGTAGGAAAAATATAAATTGCATATTTTGGCCTTGTTAAATGATAAATACCTCGTAGGGACGCATTAGTGTAGGATTTTGTGCCTATGTGTATGTGTGTATGCATTGTTTTGCGTGCCTTTACTTATTTAGCTTTATTGTATTCTTGCCATTGCTTGGGCGTATATCTAGAGTCGTTCTACGACCCTAACCTCAACTTCCAAGACCAAGACTTCGTCAATTTCCAAGTCTCCAACGAAGGCAAGTGCCCTTGACCATCTTGTACCTATTTTAGGAATTTAGCTAGTTGCATGCTAATTAATTTGATGTCCTACTACATGTTTACATGCCCTGTTCCTTACCATTCCTTGTTACCTGAAATGGGTTGGGAAGTAGATAGGCTTTATTTATGCTTAGCCATGCTTAGATGTGGGATTGGGATTACACACAAATGTTCTATGCTCAACTTTACGGTTACTTTAATTTGGTGATGAATATACTTAATGTTAGTGGATAGGAATCTGGTGGTTGGTTAGTTTTGGTATGGTGCATTTTGCACGAGACCCGGGATTGGGGTTTGTTACCACCGGATTCTAAGGACCGGTTTATGGAGGAAGCCACTAAGCTTTATAGTACCACCACGAGACTGAGATGGGGCAGCTTGGTCAATTAATTAGGTTTCTCCCGATGAACTGCTAGTGGTTGGATGGTGCGGGGAATGATGCGGGTGATCTGCTCTTGGAACCGCAAGGCTCAAGAGGGGGCTCTGGGGCGGAGGGTTACTCCGAGAATCTCCAGTGGTGGAAACCTTAGAGGGCTAGTACTAATCGGGAGTACCTTTGTAAAGACCATGTTGTGATCTCCTGGCCTCACACCAAAGGAAGTGTGTAATGTGGTTAGCTACCACGGGCAATCAGGGAGGTTCACTTAGTCCACCTGGCAACAGGGGATGAAATCACTGCTTGTGGGGAAAGGGTACACTCTCTGCAGAGATTTGGTAAAACTGTCATGACAGCCGTGCTCACGGACAAGAGCGGCTTGGGGCCAGTTCATAATTAGTCTATGGTTGGGAAATGATGGTTCATTATGATGCAAGTACTTTCATTATCATTAATCATGTGTTATTTATTTATTGAATTATGATATTGATAATTGAAAGCTAAGGATAGGTTCTAAGCATAGTGCTAAGCCATATTTGGCCTTTCCTTGCCCTAGCCAATCATGTCATTCTCTTCCCGCACTTGCTGAGTACTCTATGTACTCAAGCGTTTAATTCTCCTTTAGAGTATGAAGAAGAAGAAGCTGCACCGGAGGACTTCTACGTCAACTCGGAGGACTTGGCCTAGGCTGGCGACCTCACGCGCAACGGCTGCCTGTGGAGACGAAGCCCGCTTTTCTATCTTGCTTTCTGTAGTGTTGAACTGTTTAGTATTGTAAATATTTGTGGAGTGTATTTGTAGACCTTCGGGTCGTTCTGTAAGACTATTTATCTATTTCGAACATGGCAATGTAATGGTATTTCACTTTCGTCAACGCATGTACGATTCAACTGATCCTGGCGTACATGTGGTTAGCGTCTGTTCATCTTTACGATGACCGGGCGTGACAAGATCCAAGGTCAAAAGCAAATCAGCTGCGAATTGCTGCACTTCAAACCCAAAAAATCAGATCAAATTTGCAAGTACCTTGCAACAGGGCCTTCCTCGATTCGCTGCCGTCAGGTATGGCTGCGGTGGATGTCAGCAGAGTGAGAAGGCACCTCCTACTGACTCCATTCTTCTGGGCCAAGGTGACCGCCTGTCGGAGATGCTTTGCCGCAGACTGATGAAAGGATGAAGCTGCTTTGGCTGGCCTTCTGATTGGATCCATCAATTTGCCTTGAGGCTGCTGAGCCATGAGGATAGTTGTTATACTAGATATTTGAATGCCCCGAGAGACATGACGGCCACATCTTTTTTCTGGACGGAAACAGACACAAAAACATCTCTTCAGCTTGGACTTGGACCAAGATCAGGTTCAGGGTTAGGCTGTCTGGCACAGCCCTTCGTTCCATTTGAATCGTCTGTATTTTACATCTGGCACATACTTTGCATGTGTTTAAAGCAAAAAATCACGGAAACACCTTCCAACAAACTAATAAAATACAGGTGTGATCCAGTATCAGTATACTGTACAAAGCAATACAAGGTGGTGTATACCAATCAAGTGAACGTGGACGCCATGCATGTTTTATCCATCCACATAAGCCCATATCTCCAAGAATGCAATCCTACTACACTGATCTAAATATCAAAATTACAGGCGGCACCTGTTAAACAATACATCAACCAAAAACCAGCACAGTGGGTGCTAGTTCTAACAATGGCTCCAATGCACTTGGAGAAAACTTCTGGGCAAACAAGAAGCACATTGACGTGTTCAGGTTGTTGTATAGACAAGTCCGTCCTCTCGGACTCTCCTCAAGAATTTCTCTGTAATGTCACCCCTACCAAAAGTCCCTGGATGCGCACCACCTCTTGACCAATCCACCCAGGCAATACTTAGAGAAGCCGTGCGGGCCTGCAGGGCTTCAATCGTGGGCATGGTAGGCAAATAATGCTCATCAACATAACAGTGAGGGTGAGGCCTGCATAACTATTTGAATTTTGGGTAGTAGAGTGTGTTCTTGACAATTTCAATTGCAAGTTCTCCGTGTACTTCAAACCATTGTGAGCCTTTGCGCCATTGTGCGAGCTCGACCTCAGGGGTCATGTTCCAGTTGTACCACCCTCGTCCGGAATTTTTTAATTAATATACCTTTTAAAAAATCATTTTTAATAAATTACCCACGGAATATGAAATTGGTCAAAATGACCCACTGTCGTATGTGCCTCATACGAAATCCGAATTTCGTATGAGGCACATACGAAATGCTTGTTTCGTCTATGCCACGTAAGCTGGTGTTTGCCACGGTGGAGAAAACGTTGGCCACGCTGAAAGAATTGGGCACGAACGAATTTCGTACGTGGCTCATACGAAGTGAACAGTACCTTCGTATGAGCCACGTACGACATTTGTTTGAGCCCAGTTTTGACCCTGCTGTAATGGATTTTACAGAAAGCTTTTTAAACATTTGTGGACTGATTTGCTACAAATTTTCAAAATATAAAATAGAGAATACATTGTGAAGTTTTGAATTCAATGAACTTCCTCTATGTTTAGTGTGTAGAAACAAGAGTAATTGTATGTGTTATTAGACAATACGATCACGTTTGTGCACATTTGTAAAATGTATTCAGTTTTCATTTTTTTTGTTTAGAAACATTTGGAGTTAGAATCGGTAGAAACATTCATAAAAGTTATTGTAATGTAAATATTGTTGAGTATAAAAAATATGTTACGAATATAATTTATGGGAGTTTCAATTTTTTTAAAATCATATAGCGATAACAAATGCATAGTTTGGAAAATTATACAATTAATGTATTAATTGTATAATTTTGCGCGACGAGCTCTCTCGCGCATGTGTTCTCGCTCAGCCTCTCGTGCTTGTGCTGCGACGCACTCCTCCTTTGCAGCTTTGCGATCACACTTTGCTCTCCATTGTCGAATTTTTTCTTGCCTCTTGCGACGACGCTCCTCCTATGCAACTCTATTCCTCCTCTCTTGCTCTATTCTTTCATCCCACTCTATTTCTTCTTTGAACTTCCAATATACAAGTAGAGCCATTCTCTCAACCTTCTCGGCGTCTTCTGCCGATTGTTCCTGGTCGATGTAGTTCCTGAAGTCGCAAAGAGGTGGTGACGACTGCATAAGTTTTTGTATGAAAGATTAGATTCTATAGCATTTATAAAACAGAAATAATATTGCATATTACCTGTTTTCTACCACCTGAAAGAAATGGGCACGTCCTGTGAGGAGGATCGTACTCGTAGTTGTCGCACATCCAAAGCCGGCAACCATACGAGTAACCAGGTCGAAGATCACTTACAAACCTACAATCAGTGTCACAGAAACACATTGAAGGTTATAATCCTTCAGGGATTGGAACTTTTTCTCTATTTGTGGGTGGTGAGTTCTCGTCCATGATAGTAAAGTATATGAAATGATTGTAACAAGTGTGTCCTGAAGCTGTTACCGGGGTGAGTGTTATATAGACGAGCGGATGATGGTGTATGGACCTAGTGTACGAGAAATTTCATTCCTGAGATGTATAAGTGTGAACTGACATTTCACGGGGTCTGACATGGAGCAGTGCAATTTCGTTTTTCTCTTGTACGAGATTCGCCTGACATGGAGTACGAGATTCGCCTGACATGGAGCAATGCAATTTCGTATTTCTCTTGTAAGAGATTCGCCTGACATGGAGTACGAGATTCGCCTAACATGTAGCAGTGCAATTTCGTATTTCTCTTGTACGAGATTCGCCTGACATGGAGTATGAGATTCGCTTGACATGGAGCAGTGCAATTTCGTATTTCCCTTGTACGAGATTCTCCTGCCATGTCGTGGACAAGTTTCATGTCAGTTTTTGTCGTATTGTATGTAGATAAGATTCGTCTTACAAGATACGTCTGACAAGGTAGAAAGTAGTATGGTGAGTCACAAAGTACGAAGACGACAAAGTAATTTTAACAAAATTCTCATTCGAAACATAGTTGTTATACATGAGAACCATACTTCTGATACATATAAAACATACTTCTGATACATGCGAAACATATTTCGCTAATTCGCTACTACTTGTGATGCGGACAATTGCAAGACATGTTATTGCAAACGCCATTTTCATCGTTATCATTCGTCTGACTTGTAACAGGATAAAATTCCATTTGTTGAAGTTCCATTTCAGCTAGTTCACCTACCAAATCTTGATTGCAACGTTGTACATGTTTAATATACTCTCGAGATACCGCCGCTGTGAGATTGTTGGTGTGCGTGTGAGCTCGTACAGCTGTTGCATGCGGAGGTATTTTACAGCTGCTGCATGCGGAGGTATTTAATCACACTGTACGGTAGCTGAAGAGACACTTACACAACAACTTTACTCCTACCAGGCAACGAAGCGTCAAGACTGTTAGGCGCAGATAAAATGTAGAAATACGTTTTGGAGTCACGCGCAGTTCATTAACGAACGGAGGGAGTAATGCCGAATGCTGTTCTGTGCTCAGTGCTCTGGTAGAAAACATGCAACAACATTTAAAGAAAACATGGAAAAGAAAACATGCAACAACATTTAAAGAAAACATGTAAAGGCGTGTCCAAGTCGTAGAGAACATGAAACAACATTTTAGAAAGGTTTGTCATCTCAGTGGCGAGTGTCCGTGGCTGTGTGCTCTGGTCCATGCGTGTAGTCTTCTTAGTTGGAACAACATTTAAGAAAGACGTGTCAGATGGAACAGCATTTAAGAACCCTCTCAGTTTGTTTTTAGATGGAACAACTAGTCACTCCGCCTAATGTTTTAATCGTGAAGCCGTTCACGGAACATCAGCGGTGTTTTTTTTATCGCGAGAGGTGTTTTTTATCGCTCGCGATGCAGATGGACAAGTCGCGATTCGACTTGGCGATTCGCCCTTCGGTTTGGTGACTCGCTATTTAGAATCGCGATTTGACGGGTCCCACTGTTAAAGCTGACGTTTTAAGTTATGTGTCGACCTATCGCAATTTTAAATGACGAATCGTCACTCTAAACTACGACTTGTCGATTAGTTTTGCAAAAAACAATTTTTTTTAGCAATTTATATTAATTTAATAAAATATTAAGCTAATAATAAAAAATTCGATATAAACTTCCTCTAACTACCGAGCCGATCTAAATTAATTGCTAATTCTCTTCTGCTATCGATGTTGGTTTCCGTGGGAGTTGGGATTATGCAGCCTGTTTGACAGCCAGCATCATACTCCCTCCGTCCCATTCCATCTCTATTTCTGGAATTGGTCAAAGTCAAACTAATCTAACTTTGACCAAATCCACACAAAAAAATATTATCTTTTGTAACATCATATTAGTACTATTGAATTCACCATGAATTATATTTTCACAACATATTTATTTTATATCTTAGAGACTTATATATTTTTATATAAACTTGGTCAAACTTAAATGAGCTTGACTTTGACCGTTTCCAGAAATAGAGTTGCAATGGGACGGAGGGAGTATGTGATAACAATAAGGAGCATTTTCTTTTTACTCTTTGAACTTTTATAAATTGTAAGTGCATCTTAAGTTTAAAAGGTTGCCACTTGACAGCTGGTCTGTCAATATGAGATGTGGTGATTCAAACAGCAAACCAGATTCACATGACACATCGATGGATGGTACCTGCAAAAATTCAACCCTGTTGAAAATCGATAACAGTTTCAAAAATGCACAGGGACCATGGACTAAAGTTTCCAGACTTGTGTGAATTTGATCAACATTTTACGGTTCAATGAACCAACCCAGTACCCAGCAGTTGCTGGGGCATGGTAAAACACAACTACACAAGGAGGCTAGGTGTATTACTTGTAGTAAGTGACAAACACATCTAGTACATTAGTGTTTCTCCTCAGTATAGCTGTTCCTTATAAATTCATTAAAGCTAATAAAACGTATGTATCCAGTAAACTACTTGCCAGATTCACATGCACAACGTTGAGTAACAATACATACAGCTCGATGTATAGTCCCGGTACTAACTGGAGCTTTTTTTTTTTGTAGATTCATCTATATCAGCATATGTATGCAAAGCTACCAACAGGAGCAAAGCAAGAGGTACGCGAGCAAACCTTACTGGGAATCTGGCGTTGGTAGAATACGGACTCCGAGGTGAAATTGGCCTGGTAGGACGGCAGCGTGTGCACCTAGATGGAGTACCCCCTCGTGCCCGCGGAAGAATCTCTTCCAGAGCGGCGCCAGCGGCAACGGGCCGCGCGTGAGGAACATGAGGGCCACCTTGGGCACGCTGCGGAACGGTTTTTTTTTTATTTTTAGCGTTAAAAAAACCGTATTTGCAAAATTAGCATGTCACTATATTTTTTATCAAAAGTAGCAACGTATTCGCACAGTAATTGTGCGAGTCGCATATTATCTGTGCGAGTTGACACGTGTCGCAATACGATTAGACGCTGACCGATTATGCACGTTTTGACCTGCGGGGCCCAACAAGTCGCACTTCTCCTGTGCGACGTTGAAGCCGCGACTCGCACGACTTAAGTGCGAGTGGACCCCACAACCGTCACGGGCGCCTGGCCGCGAGTGTTCACGGGCGCTTGACACGAGCGCGCGCCGCGCGTTCACGGGCGCGTGTCTGGAGCGGCCGCGCCGGCTATAAAAGGCGTCCGCGCCCGTTCGTTGCTGCAACCGGCTGGGTTCCAGAGGGAAGGAAAGAGGAAAGAAAAAAAAGAGGAAGAAGAGAGAAAAAGGGTAACTTGATTATTTATTTTATTATTCAATTAGTAGTAGTTATAGCATTGTTAATTGTATTTAGTCGTGGAATAATAGTTATGTTTATTCTTATTGTTACTAGAAATAGATAGTGTAATATATTGTATTAGTATTACTTTATGTATCAATTGAGCTATTATTAGCATTAGTTTATGTGATATATAAATTTGTATATTATATGTTAGCATGATATAATAATGTACTATACTATATAAAATGGCTTACAAAAATTTATTT
Source organism: Tuctoria greenei (assembly GCA_036927565.1). Lineage (NCBI taxonomy): Eukaryota > Viridiplantae > Streptophyta > Magnoliopsida > Poales > Poaceae > Tuctoria > Tuctoria greenei. The sequence goes on along the minus strand of JAYESD010000010.1, from coordinate 153,140,224 downwards.
GCATGCATTTTTTGAATAGAATAGTGTATTAAAGATGTAGTCATACAATAATGCTAATAAACATATAAATAATAAAGCATAAACGCGAATTGATCCTTTATAACATAAAAAAGTGTATTAATTGTATTGATGTAAAAAGGTAGTTCAATAATTATTACAAAATTGCAAATAATAATATAATAATTCTTATATTAACGAAATAAAATATTTAGTAGGTATGGAAGATAAAGTATCATTTCAAATATATTTTGGAGAAGGGGAGATAATATATGGTCCAAATGGAGTGGATTTATCTGCATTTAGGTCAGTAACGAAAGGAATATCAAATCCAACAACGAGAACATATTTGGGTATTCGTAATTGGTTGATGCAGAATTTTAAGCTCAATGAAGAACAATTTGAACTGAAGTATTACACAGTTATTGGTTGTGCAAATGTGAATTTTTATGGAGAGTTACTTGAAATGAATGAAACAGCAGTTTGGAGGAATTATACTGAAATGGCCATTCAATACGGATGGCCTTTAATTCTCTTTTTTGAAGTAAGAACTAGAGAGATAGTTGATGAGACACCTCATACGGTCGTTGATGGGAACGAACAATGTGATCGTAGAGAAGGTGAAGATTCAGAAAATGATGAGGAGAGTGATGCACCTAGTAATGTTCACATTGAACCTACAGGTGCAGCAGATGAAGGAGAACAATTGAATCATTTAGTTGATCAAATTGTTTGGGAAGATAGGGATTATGAGAATATTTCTGATAATAATTCCTCAGATGATGATGAAAATGTTCCAGTACCTGCAGAATGGAATAATCAACAATTTGATAATTTTAGAGTTCATGAAGATCCTCATATTCCATGGGAATATAACGAGAATGATATAGCCGTTGGATCTTTATTCAAAGATAAAGAATCATTAAAGGATGCAATGAAATACTGCTCTCTTTCAATGAAAAGATCATTCATAACTGCAAGGTCTAATAAAAAAATTTATGATGTCAGATGTGTTGATTCAACGTTTCCGTTTCGTGTCCACGGATATGCTCAAAAGTGAAGCGGTCTTTGGAAATGTTCTATATTCATTGATCATACTTGTGAGTTGTATAAACTTGAGAAGTGCAATACTGCTCTTAAATTAGAGTTTATTGCAAATTACATGTATGCTCGAGTTGTAGATAATATTAGTTTTGAGCCAAAATCTATTATCAACACTATTCAGCAAGATTTCAAATACACAATAAGCTATTCGAAGGCTTGGAATGCCAAAGTTAAGGTGTTAGAGAAGATATTTGGTACCTTTGAAGCATCTTATAATAATTTACCTAAATTGTTAGATACCATACAGAGGAGAAATATTGGGACATTTATTGACATTATGGATGTTCCGAATCCCAAAATTCCTGGAAAGTTGATTCTTCAACGTGGCTTCTTTGCTCTTGGGCAAACGATAAATGCATTTAACTATTGTAGACTAATTCTTGCATTGATGGATCTTTTCTAACAGGAAAATACAAAGGACAGATTTTGACTGCTATTGCAGTGGATGGTAACAATCAATTGTTACCTATTGCATTTGCCTTTGTGGAAGGTGAAAATACTGATAGTTGGTATTAGTTTTTGTATCGGGTTAAATGTAGTGTGATTCAAGATCGTGAAAATATTTGTGTCATACATGACCGTCACGCTGGACTTCTAAAAGCTCTAATGGATTTAAAGAACGGATGTCCTAACCGGGACATTCCAATAATTTGGTCAGATATAGAATCGAGATGGTGTATGAGACATTTGGGTGCCAATTTTTACAGTCACTTTAAGAACAAGGAACTTATGAACTTGTTCAAAAGGTTATGTTGTCAAAACCAACAAAGAAAGTTTGAAGCTTTATGGAAGCGTCTAGATCAGTTAACGAGGAAACAAACTGACGAACGATTGGGAAGAGCTTCAAATTCGGAAGCGGTTCCAGTTTCGGCACCTCTTAGCAGTCTTCCATCAGATGATCATAATGCAGTTCGTAGAGCTGGAGCATCTATCCGATCTTTCTCGCATTGGATTCAAAATGGGACTAAAGAAAAATGGGCTTTGTTATATGACAAAGATGGAGCTCGTGTATTATGACATCAAATCTAGCAGAGGTATGCATGTAATATAATCTAATCTCAATAATATTGGTTTAATATTGTTGTACTGAACTATAATAATCTGAACGTATATGTATAATTGGGTCATACGTGGTCTGAGAGGATTGCCACTTGTTGCAATTGTACAAGGGATCATGAATGGAACGATGAACTACTTTCATGATCGTTTTGATATCACATCTCGTCTTGTTGCTGACTCTAACCTTCTTTACATGAAGTATATTTCAGATTATATGGATGAGAAGATTAAAAAAGCTAGTTTACACCATGCAAGACGTATTGGAATAGCGCAACACCAATATGAAGTGTTGTGCAGAGACAAAGGTAGACGTTCTGGCAATAGAAATAAAAAAACCTAAGAGTGTATTCTCTATGAAACATATTGTGTATGCACATGCTTGAAGCCAAAGTTATTACATAGACCTTGTTCTCATGTCATCGCGGCATGTTCTTTAACAAGGTTGTCTCTAGTGATATATGTATCACAATACTATCTAAAGGAGACATTGAAGACAACGTAGAATGCTGAGATATATGGTTTTTGTATTTTTGGAAATTTCACTACGGATCCGGGACCTGACTTTGAAAGAGGCCCTGATACTACAAGGTTGAAGCAAAAGCAAGGACATCGTAGGACTCGACGTTTCGGAAATGATATGGATGAGTTGGAAAGTAGAAGACTTCAAGTTAGATGCAGCACATGTAATGAGAGTGGTCATAGTTATAAGAATTGCATTCAAAGGAACATTACTGGTGCAACAGAAGCGGGACCTCCGGGGAATGCTCAAGATGGTCGACGTCCTCGTCGCCCACGTAGGGCACAGGATGTGCCAGATGGGTTCGCTCATTGAGATGTTATGAGTCGTACAAGAAGTTGTGACATTTTTTTAATATAACTTGTATTATGTTGTAATGTATGATAATGCACTATGTTGTATTTGAAGAACTCGAATTATGTTGTAATAAATAATGATATATTCTAATAAATTATGCATTCTTGTTATGCAATGTTTCAAAAAAATTTGTGCAGGTTATGGCTACACGAGGGAGCGGCTGTCTAGAGTTGTTGGACCCTCAGTTGGACTTTCGCCACCGCTCACATCTTATTGCAGAACAAGGTCAACCGGTTGGAGTTTGTCGACTGTTGGAGTCGGCAGATCCCCTAACACTATGAAAAGTGTTTGAAGGAGTTTGTGGTTCGGTCTGGGCGCGCGGAGATCTAAGAAAGTGAAATGCGATTTGGACACGAGTGACACGGTGGTTTACGTGGTTCGGGCCGCCTGAGCGTAATACCCTACTCCACGGGTGTGTGTTTGTTGTATTAACTTGTGAGCTTCAGAGTGTTCGAGAGTCCTCTCTGTGTATCGTCGGTTTGTCCTTTTATAGTACAAGGACTAACCGTTACAAGTCAGCCTGGCCCGACATGTGGCCCTGGCGGTTATTAGTATTGATACACGAGATTAATTGTTGTTAATAACCCTGTAACGGCTCCGACAGTGCCGTTACAGGTGTTAAGGCTGTCCGATTAATTATCATTAACGTGGAATTAATGGTAATTAATCGGATCTTGAAGTCTGCGGCTGTCCTTTGGAGATCCGGAGCCGTTACAACGTCTCCCGGAGGCTTTAAGCATCTAGCTCTGTCGTGTGGACACGTGGCAGCTCCGGAGCTTGCTTGGGAGAAGCGGGAAGCTCCGGGGTGACCTGGCACGTGTCATGTCCGGAGCTTCTCTCGGTCGGGGGCTACCTCCGGAGGTGCCGTTTCAGTACTTGGCCCGGAGCTTCACCCTTGCGGGTAATAGCTCTGGGCTGACAGTACACGTGGCAACCTAGAGGTTAACCATGTTGGAGAAGCGGGTCCGGTCACGTCTGGCGAGTGGGCCCCCGAGGGTCTTCAATTTGAGTTGATGTCCTTCCCTTGAGATCTTTGTAACCTCAGGGGGTGTATGGTTTTTAGGGTACCGACAGTGGCCCCCTGGACCTACCTCCGGGGAAGGCCAACGGGATGAAGTCGTTCCGCCGGAGGTGGGTCCATACTTGTGACTCTTGAACTGGGTCTTCAAGAGTCTTAGGAGGTGCCTTTGGCGGGGCTTTATGGTTGAGTCCCGACGCGTGGCGCACCTCAGGCGGCAGATAAGATCTTTGACGTGCGGATCTCTCGCAATTGAAGGTCGTCGGTTCCCGATACGAAAACCGTATCGGTTCCGCGCGCCTTGTCAGTCCGCCGCCTTTGGGTCTCCCGCCTCGTGATGACAACTGTTCGCCTGGGTAAGAGCCTCGACTTGATCGTCAGGGTGGTCCCGGGCCCTCTTGTCATCGGCTGGGTTGAATTCTTGAGTAGTATGCTCAACTCCCCTGCAGTTTCCATCCAAGCGTTGCGAGGGCTTACTTAAGAAGGAAAGCGCACCGTCGGGAGTTCTTTACGCTTTCCATCTGTTCTTGCGCTCAAACTCCCAACTCGTGCTTTGCTTCTCTTCTCTCGCCTAGCAGTGCTGCGATGGAGTTGGGTCTGCGTGAGAGTCGTTTGAAGACGGAGAGCGATCTGAAGAAGGTCCGAGCCCTCATGGGGTGGTCGTCGGACTTCTTCAACCGTTCAATCCGCACCGGAGGAGAGCTTCCCTTTAAAAAGGAGCGCTCCGGCGAAATGGTATACTTTTCATCGTATGCCATGGTGGGGCTGATCCCACCATTTTCTTCCTTCTTTTTGATGCTGCTGGACTTCTATGGTCTGCAGCTATACCACCTTGGCCCTCACTCCCTTCTCCTTGTATCCGTCTTTGTCCACTTCTGCGAGATGTGGGTGGGCATTCCTCCCTGCATCGAGCTCTTCCGCACTTTCTTCACCGTCCAAACCACCGGCCGAAGTGACGAGTACCTTGGCTTCTACTACTTTGTGAAGCGCAAGAAGTGCCCGTTCAAGTACCTCCGGTCGTTCCCTTCCGGGAAGTGGGATGACTGGAAGAAAGATTGGGTAGTCGTCCGGGTGGAGGAGCACGAGCGGTTGGAACTGCCAGACGGTCTGCCCGGCATTGACACGTCGGTGTGGAGCGAAGTTCCGGTGCTGGCGGCAGCTTTCGACCCCGTCTTGTCCAGGATCCGCCAATGTGTAGAGGGAGGATTGACTCCCCAGGCGGTGTTCTGCAACTTCCTGTCGAACAGGTGGGCGCCGCTGAAGAGGAGGGAGAAGCTCGCCTGGGCCCTCAACAGCGTGATGGACGAAGACCGGGTCGAAACCGGGTTGAAGTCCAGCATGGTGGGGAAGTCCTTGGAGTTTCACCTCAAGAAATTCCAGCACGGCATCGATGTAGACGGAGCGTACTTGACTCCGCCACCGGCTTTCCTCCCCCTGAACGAGGAAGTTGAGTTCAGCAGGGTGCTCCGGCGGAAGATGCCCGCGCTTGACGACCTTGGCGTCGTCGAGAGAAGATCGACCGCCCCGTTGGCGATCCCCGGGTTGTCGGAAGGCGGCTCCGCCCCTGTCTCTCAGCCAAGAGCTGAGGTCACCGGCAAGGGCAAGGAGCTGGCGGAGGAGCCAGAGAGCCGGAAGAGGAAGTTGCGTCATGCTGACGGGAGGTCCGTCGGGCTTGCTACTTCCCCGCCAGTTCCCCGTCCTCAGGAAGGAGGATTCTCCGCTGCTGTAGCGTCTGTCCCCGTGGTGGGGTCTTTTCGGAGCGCTACTGTTCCGGCGGTGGGATCCTCCCGGAGTACGGCTGTCCCCGTGATGGGTCCCTCCGGAGGTGCCAGCTCCGGACAGGCGACTCCGGTTCGAGAAGCGGTGAGGGCCTCCAGGTCTAGGAGTTCCTCTCGGTCAAGGAGAGCTCCGACCCGGGAAACGCCCGCGGCTACGGCAAGTCCTGGGAGTCCTCCCGGAGCTCCTACGCCGACCGTGGCCAGCCCGGAACGTCCGGGAAAGAGGTTTCGCGCAAGCTGGTGCGTGAACCTCCCAAGGTAATTTTTCTTGTTTACCTCAATTAACTTTTAATTGTAACATCTGTTTGCTCAATTTCTTCATTCTTCATCTGCAGCGTTCCCAAGAAGGGGAGTGAAGCTCCGCCCTCAGCCACAGTGTCTGAGGCTGCGAGGGCTTCTGCTCCAGCCCTGGTGCCGCCCCAGGCGGAGGCTGCGACAGCTCCGGCGCCGGCTGTCGTGGTCATGGACCTCGACTCGTCTCCAGAAGTTCCCGTGGTAGCGCCGGACCACGGGGTTGAAGATGCGCCAGAGGCACCCGCTCCGGAGGTTGAAACTCCGGGCCCTGGTGCTGCAGAAGTAGATGCTCCGGCTGTCGAGCCGGAGGAATTAGCGGTCCCGGCTTCAGAGCCGGAAAATGCTGGAGCTTCGGCGGTCGAGCCGGAGGCAGCTGAAGCCCCGGCGTGCGAGCCAGAAGTTGAAGTGGTTCCGGCAATTGAGCCGGTTACTTCTGAAGCTCCGGTCGCAAGGCCGGTAGTTATTGGAGCGCCGGCTGCAGAGCCGGTGGTGGTGGAGGCGGGGGAGCTTGAGCTCCCCTCAGAAGAAGCGTCCCGGCCGGAGCCATTGGAGGCGACGACGTCGATGGTACCCGTGGCGGAGCCAGAGTGCCTGAACGAAGTCGCCGGCCCCCAGCCTGAGGGGGCGAATGAAGATTTGGTGGCGGGACCTTCTTCAGTGGCGACTGAGGCCATCCCGGAGGAGGGCCCTAGTGCCTTGGAAGCTCGGGGTTCCGCTCTCGCAGAGTGGGACCCAATTTTTGTAAATGAAGACCCGCTGGAACCAGCGGAGGAGACCCCAGAAGGTCCGGAGCCCATCTCGCTGTCGATGTCCATCGACAACGCTTGCTCCAGTCTGCGCCAAGTCCAACTAGCCTTCTTCCACGACAGCAAGGTTCTTGAAGAGGAGCGCCAAACCCTTAGGAGGTGGCGTAATAGACTCCAATTCGAAACCAAGCTGGCGCAGTCGAGGATCGCTGCGGACAAGGAATGGATCAAGCGGGAGAAGGTCCGCTTGGAGCTCTGGGGTGAGATGCTGGACGAGAGGGAGAGCATGACTCACAACCTCGACGCCAAATCCCGGGAGTACCACGACCAGGCTAAAGCTGCCAATGATGCGGCCAACGCCCGGTTCGATGAACTCGAAGCCATCAGTACCGCACTCATCAAGCGCCGAGAGGCGCTTGAGGGAAGGGAAAAGCGGCTCGAGGATGAGGAGCAAAAACTCCTGGAGCTACGGGATGACGTCTTGCGACGTGAAGAAGAGCTCGCCGAGAAGACAGCTCTGGCGGACAAGGGCCTCGAGGAGCGCGCTAAAAAATTGGAAGAGCGCTGCCTCGAGGAGGAGGAGAAGACCTGGGTGCGAGGGCAGGAGCTCTACGAGTATGAGTGTGCCCTCATCGCCCGGGAGAAGAAAATAGAGGCTAGGGAGAAAGACCTGGTCGACCGCCGGAACAAGATCCACCTCCGGGAGGAGGAGCTCGGGAGACTCGAAAAGCGGGTTGCTGCGAAAATTCAGCAAAACGCCAAAGAAGTTGAGCGCCTCTCCCGCGAGAACTCAGAACTGGCGGCGACCCGGAGGTCCCTGGAAGAAATGAAGGGCCAGAGGAAGACGGATTCCCTGCAAATTTGGGAGTTCCTGAGCAAGGCCGACGATGCGCTAGCGCCGATGGGTTTCAGCCCCGTGCTTCCGGATGATCCGGAGCCGGAGCCGGACCTTGCGCTGCAAGCGTTGGGCGCTGCGGGCAGCAAGCTCTCCAAGGTGGGCGACGTCATCGCGGACCAGTTGGAGGTCGAGGGGCAATCCCTGGCTAGGAACGTCACAGAATATGTGTTGACGTGTTACACTAGCCGAAACCCTCGATTCTCTCTGGACCCGGTGCTTGAAGGTCCCGTCGAAGGAGAGGGCGAAGCTACCCGAAGCAGCGTGTCGGAGGTCGCCCAGAAGGTCGCCGAGTTCTTCCATAGGGTCTAGGACTATCTTTCTTAGCCTTTATTTGTATCTTCTCTTCTTCCTCAATTTTGTAATCCTTTGTCCCCAGATGTAATCTCTGGTCTTCAAATGAAATGAAATCCCCAATTTTTCGTGAATTTCATTTTTTTGTCTTCAACATCTTTGTCTTCACTTGGCCCCCTGGTAGATGTGCACAATGTGATTGTGGACATGTACCAAAAGGATGTTGAGTTTTGTTGGAGACAAATTTGCTTCGAACTCGTGTAGTTTAGGTCCGAAGTCTTCGATAGTGAAGGTCCCTTGAAGTCGTCGGAGCTTAGAAGCTCCGGCATTGCCCATCGTCGGAGCTTAGTAGCTCCGGCAATAGCCTCTACCAACACGTTGAGTGTCGATAGTTAATACTTCAAGGTGTCGGAGCTTAGTAGCTCCGGCAATGACCCTTGCCACGCCTGGCTTGCTGGCAACAGACTCTAGTGATAGAGTCTTCTCACCATCTTCAAGTTAACGCCAGTGGGAGTCGGAGCTTGGTTAACTCCGATTTTTCTCCATCAATGTTGGGTTTATTCTTCCTGCACACTTAGGCCAAGAAAAACAGTAAAATTCGTTCCTTATCTATAACTTCGTTGCGGCTTACGGTTCTCAAGAGAATTTCAAGTTGAACACGATTTTTAGTATGACTGGATGAATTGTCTTTTCTTTTAGATCTAATTATCCATGGACCCACCTTACTTTGGCCTGCCGGGGTGTAGGTAGAGTGGCGTACTTAGGGTGCTTGACCAGGCTAAGTCGATAGCGCACTCCGGCCCTAGAATGGCTTGGCGACTTTCAGGCGAGTTGGCCACAGACGACATTTAAATCTAAAAAATCTGACAATTCAACCCAAATCGTACATAAACCGGTTAAACTAGAACTTCTTAAGAATTGCACATTTCTGTTATAGACAAGAAAGAGAAAAATAAAAAATGTCGAGCCTTATGCAAAAATGAATGCACGTGGAGTCTATTTCACATGAAGATGTCTTTCATTATAGGTCCGGGGTACAGGGGAAACAAGTACACTCTTAGGGTACGCAACCAGGCTAAGTGTGTTTGGTTTCTCGTTTGACCCTGGGTAGTTAGCCACACTTCTAGTCCGGAGACTGTATCAAGTGTTGCATGAGCTCTTCAAACCTTTCGGGAAAGGTCCGGCTGCTCTCCCGGAGGAACTACCCGACTCTGTACAATGACTCTATAACATACACTTCAAGTTACTTAAGACTCACCTCCGTGGAATTAAGTGTAGAACTTACGGAGGTGCTCGATGTTCCAAGGATTTGGGAGAGGTGTCCCATCCTCGGTAGCCAAGCGAACGCTTCCGGGACGGGATACTTTGATCACTCGGAAGGGTCCTTCCCAGCCGGGGGAGAGTTTGTTTTGCCCTTCTCTGGATAGTATTCTCCGTAGCACCAGATCGCCTTCCTCGAGCTGTCGGTTGTGTACATGCCGCTGATGATAGCGCCGTAGAGCTTGGCGGTATCGGGCGTTCCGAACAGCTGCTTGGCACCTTCCCTCCTCGAGGAGGTCTAGGTCTTCACGCCGGAGCTGGTCCTGCGCGGCTTCGTCGAAGGTCCGGACTCGGAGGGAACCCAGGGTGATCTCCGGAGGAAGGATCGCTTCTGCTCCGTACACCAGGAAGAAGGGTGTTTCTCCGGTTGCCCGACTTGGAGAAGTCCTGTTAGCCCATAGAGTGGGCGGAAGCTCTTCGATCCAATTAGCTCCGTGCTTTTTCAAACGCTCATAAGTGCGCGTTTTGAGTCCTTTAAGGATCTCTGCGTTTGCTCTCTCGGCTTGCCCATTGCTGGCAGGATGAGCTACGGAGGCGTAGCAAACTTGTATGCCGAGGTCTTCGCAATATCCTTGAAATGAGGAGCTTGTGAACTGAGTCCCATTATCAGTGATGATCTTGTTTGGGACTCCGAATCTGCTCACGATAGATTGTAGAAAATTGATTGCAGATTGTTTATTGATCGTCACAACAGGAGTAGCTTCCGGCCACTTGGTGAACTTGTCAATGGCGACATACAGGAACTTGTAACCTCCGACGGCTCTTGGGAAGGGTCCCAAGATGTCCATCCCCCACACGGCGAAAGGCCACGTAGGAGGTATCATTTGTAAGGGCTGAGCAGGTGTATGAATTTGCTTTGCATGAAATTGGCATGCTTTGCATTTCTTCACTAGCTCAGTAGCATCCTGGAGCGCTGTTGGCCAGTAGAAGCCGTGCCGAAAGGCTTTTCCGACCAGCGTGCGGGAAGACGCGTGGTTCCCACACTCGCCTCCATGGATTTCTGCGAGGAGCTCGCAGCCTTCTTCCCTTGTGATGCACCGCATTAGGATGCCGTTGGCACCGCGCCGGTAGAGATCCCCTTCTACCAACGTGTATCTTTTAGCCAATCTGACTACCCGGTCAGCGGATACATCATCGTCAGGAAGGATGTTGTCTTTCAAGTAGTTCCGGATCTCCGAGATCCATGCATCGGAACTGACTTGAGCATTTGAGTCTTGCGTGCTGGGTTGCTCGGAGCTTCCGGCAGCACCTACGACCCTTGATGGCTGCCATGGTAACAGGGCCATCGGGACCGTCAGCTTCGGGATGCTGATCTCGCCCCCTTCGTTCAGCTCGGCAGGCTGAACTGTGGGTTTTGACAACCTCCGGACAAAGGTTCCGTCTGGAGCCGGAGCTCCGGTTGACGCCTTGGTCGAGAGTTCGTCAGCTTCAACGTTGTGAGCACGCTGAACATGGTGAAGGTCTAGGACTTCGAAGTCCTTCTGAAGCCTCTGGACTTCAAGGAGATAAGCAGCCAGCTGGAGATTATTGCAGGAGCATTCACCCTTCACTTGTTTGATAACAAGTTGTGAATCTCCTTTGACCAGCAACTGCTTGACACCAAAGGATAGTGCCACCTTTAATCCATATATGAGTGCTTCGTACTCCGCCATGTTGTTGGTTGCCTTGAAATCAAGGTGCACCATGTATCTTACCTTCTCCCCGGTTGGTGTGAGGAGAAGGACTCCAGCTCCGGCTCCCTGCTTCTGCATGGAGCCGTCGAAGTAAAGGGTCCAGTGAGGCTTAGTGAAGGCCGGAACTTGCGGTTCCTTCTTCTGCTCGCTGGGGCCCCCAGGGTTTGATGGAGAGGGAGTCCATTCTGCCACGAAATCTGCCAACGCTTGACTCTTGATTGCTTGTCTTGGAATGAATTCGAGGTCGAATTCAGCCAGTTCCGCTGCCCACTTCGCTATATTCCCAGTTGAATTGGGATTATGCAGAATCGCTCGAAGTGGATATGAGGTTACCACCGAGACTTTGTGAGCTTGGAAATAGTGTCGAAGCTTCCTTGAGGTAATAAGAACTGCGTAGAGCATCTTATGTACCTCTAGGTATCGAGTTTTGGCATCATGTAACACTTCACTGATGAAGTATACTGGGCGTTGAACGGTCCGGACCCTCCCGGAGGGGTCCGGAGCTTCCTCTCCATTGATCCGGACCCTGTCGGAGGGGTCCAAACTATATTCGAGGACCTCCGGGTTCTGGGTGGAGGAACCCGGAGCTTCTTCAGGAATGACCTGGATCCTATCAGAAGGATCCGGGTCCTCTGAAGTGACTTCTTGAGGATTCAAGTCGGGGAGCTGGGACCCAGACCTGCTTTCGGGAACCTCCGGATCCTCCCGAAGGGATCTGGATTCCTGAGTATTGGGTAGTTCCGGTCTCTCCGCAACCAGAACCATACTGACGACTTCGTCAGCTGCTGAAATATAAAGCAATAAAGGCTCACCAGGGTTCGGAGCTACCAAGACTGGTAGAGTGGTGAGGAACTGTTTCAGCTCCTGGAATGCCTTCTCTGCCTCTTCAGACCATTGGAATGGTCCGGACTTCCTCAGTAACTTGAAGAAGGGAAGTGCCCTTTCCGCCAGTCTTGAAATGAATCGACTGAGGGCTGCTAGACATCCAGTTAATTTTTGGACATCTTTGATGCGGGTTGGTGGCCGCATGTCTTCGATGGCTTTTATCTTCGCCGGATTAGCCTCTATACCCCGGTGACTCACCAGGAAACCAAGAAGCTTTCCGGAACTAACCCCGAAGACGCACTTGTCTGGGTTTAGCTTCGTGCGGGTGGCCCGCAGCTTGTCGAAGACAGCCTGCAAGGTATCCAAGAGGGACTCCTTGTTTTTGACTTTGACCACAATGTCATCAACGTACACCTCCACTATGTCTCTGATGAGTTCTTCGAAAGTTTTGTACATTGCTCGTACAAAAGTTGAAGCTGCATTCTTGAGACCAAAAGGCATGGCTGTGTAACAATACAATCCATCCACTGTGATGAATGAAGTATGTTCTTCATCTTCCCTAGACATCCGGATTTGATGATATCCCGAATATGCGTCTAGAAAACACAGCAACTCACACCCAGAGGTGGAATCCACTATCTGGTCTATTCTAGGTAGTGGGAATGGATCTTTTGGACATGCCTTATTCAGGGTGGTGTAGTCGATGCACATCCGAAGTTTCCCGCCGGCCTTAGGCACAACGACTGGGTTTGCCAGCCATTTTGGATGGTAGACTTCTCGGATGAATCCGGCTTCGAGCAACTTCTTCACTTCTTGTCGGATGAAGTTCTGTCGCTCTACAGATTGCTTCCGAGGTTTCTGGTGTACAGGCCGAGCGTCGGGGTAAATCTTCAGATTGTGCTCAATCACTTCCCTGGGGATCCCAGGCATTTGTGACGGTTGCCAGGCAAACACGTCAACATTAGCCCGGAGGAAAGTGATGAGCGCGAGTTCCTATTTGTCGTTCAAGCCACCCGATATGCGGGTAGTTTGAGTGACATCGGAACCAATTTGGACGACTTTGACGGGAATGTCGGTGTCGCCGCTTGGCTGCACACGGGGTGCAGAGGTCGAGCCTCGTTGACGAATGCTCGGAGGTTGTGGAGCTTGCTTCTGTCTGGAATCCTCCTCTTGCGCTGTGGTGAGTGCATGGAGTTCTTCCAGAGCAGTTACTCCGGCAGTGCGATCTCCACGGATCCGGAGAACGCCTACTGGTGTCGGCATCTTCAACACCAGGTATCCATAATGAGCAGCTGCCATGAATTTGTACAAGGCAGGTCTACCCAAAATGGCGTTGAATGGTAAGTTGATCTGAGCGACGTCGAAGACCAACTTTTCGGTGCGATACTTCTCCCGGGTCCCGAAGGTAACAGGGAGAGTGATAGCTCCGAGTGGGGTTATGGCCCCCGGACCTACTCCGGAGAAAGGTCGAGAGGGCTGGAGGTCTGAAGGTCGAAGCTGAAGCTTAGTGAAAGCTTCGAAGCTGATGAGATTAAGCCCCGAACCTCCATCTACCAGGACATGATGGAGCTGGATGTTGTTGATGGTGGGGGATACCATCAGGGGCAGCTGGCCAGCTCCGACCATGCTTTGAGGACAATCCGAAGCATCGAAAGTGATGGGTGTGTCCATCCACTTTCGATGTGGCTCCGGTCTAGCTGTAGGAGCTACAGCAGCCATATCCCGTCGCATGGTCTTAATGACGCGACGAGAGGTGATGTCCCATGATCCACCAAAGATGGTGTTCATGGTTTTTCGACGTTCGTTGTCGGAGACGTCGGAATCATCGTCGACGGAGGTGTAGGCGGCTTTCAAGACCTTTTTGGGGTCTTGAAACCCTAACTCCTCTTCAGCCGGAGCTTCATCGACCTTTTGTTTTCCCTCCCTCTGGCGGAAGGGAGACCCTTCCCGGCGCTTGTGGTAGCGCTCGGCAAGGTTTTGGACCTCCCGGCAATCCTCCAGCTTGTGGCTGCCCGTTTTGTGAATGGGGCACCACATCTTGGATTTGCCACCGTCTTCGGAAGACGGTCGAGGTCGCTTCTCGGGGCGTGGCCCCCGGCCACCAGGAGTTGCAGTGGCTGCAACGTTGGATGTGCCGGCCGACGGCTTCTTCTTGCCGTTGGTCTTCTTTTTCTTCTTGCCACTCCCGGAGGTAGCGGCTTCTTCTTTGGAGGATTTTTTATGATCCTCCAAGGCTGGTTTGGAGTGCATTTCACGGCCCTCCGCAGCTCTGGCACATTTGTCAGCCAGGCTGAAGAGCTCCGTGACACTGGTGATCTCTTTGATCGCCAGTTTCTCCAACATCTTCTTGTCTCGTACACCCTGTCTGAATGCTACAATGACAGAAGCGCTTGAGATAGAAGGGATTGTGTTACGTACCTGAGAGAATCTCTGGATGAATGACCGCAAAGATTCCCCTCCTTTTTGCACGACCGCAAAAAGGTCCAGTTCGGTGCCCGGACGGGTGTATGAACTCCCGAAATTGGCGGTGAACTGGCGGCATAGCTCCTCCCAACTGTCGATAGAGTTGGGCGGAAGGCTCATAAACCAGGACCTAGCAGTCCCAGTTAAGGCCACTGGAAAGTAATTGGCCATTACAGCCTCATTTCCTCCAGCTGCTAGGATCGCAGTGGAGTATATCTGTAGAAATTCTACGGGATTGACAGTCCCGTCGAATTTTTCCGGCAAGTGTGGCCGGAACTTCTGTGGCCATCTAACCATACGCAGGTGCATGGCTAGGGCGGAACAGCCTCCTCCTACTCCTTCCAGAGTAGAAAGATCTTGAGCATCTCGTCTTTCTCGAGCTCGCTCGATGTGGACACGGCCATCCTGTTGGCGGTATCGGCGATCAAGCTCCGCTCGGAGGTCGTGTGTCGAAAGCCGAGATGCAGTATGGGCACGTCGTGCCCCAGAGGGCAACGACGTCACTTGCTGTGACGCAGCTCTTCTCCGGTTGTTGGAGACATGTGGACCAAGTCTTCCAGACAACGTTCGTCGCTGCGACGGGGCCCGCCCTGAAGGAGGTGGACCCTGATTGTTGAGGCGTTCGGCCGCTGCTGCGACCAAATGCTCAATATCAGCTCTCCATTGCTCCATGGCACCTTGAGATGCATCCGGAGGTGGTGGTCGCTGAAGGAGAGCACGCGCTGCATGGAGCGCGTGTTCTGGGTTGTCACGACTTGCCGGCGCAGAATGTGACGCCGGTGCACCATCATGTCGTTCGGCATGTCTTGCCGGAGAAGATGGTGGTGGTGGGAGTGTGACTCCCGCTGGAACTGAGGCTCCTGCCGGTGGTTGCATGTTGGAGGGATTGCCTCCGACAGTCTGAGCAGCAGGTTGCCCGTTGGATGATCCAGCTGCAGAATTCACCATTCTTGAAGATCTCAGGCGCCCCTACCTGGCGCGCCAACTGTCGACTGTTGGAGTCGGCAGATCCCCTAACACTATGAAAAGTGTTTGAAGGAGTTTGTGGTTCGGTCTGGGCGCGCGGAGATCTAAGAAAGTGAAATGCGATTTGGACACGAGTGACACGGTGGTTTACGTGGTTCGGGCCGCCTGAGCGTAATACCCTACTCCACGGGTGTGTGTTTGTTGTATTAACTTGTGAGCTTCAGAGTGTTCGAGAGTCCTCTCTGTGTATCGTCGGTTTGTCCTTTTATAGTACAAGGACTAACCGTTACAAGTCAGCCTGGCCCGACATGTGGCCCTGGCGGTTATTAGTATTGATACACGAGATTAATTGTTGTTAATAACCCTGTAACGGCTCCGACAGTGCCGTTACAGGTGTTAAGGCTGTCCGATTAATTATCATTAACGTGGAATTAATGGTAATTAATCGGATCTTGAAGTCTGCGGCTGTCCTTTGGAGATCCGGAGCCGTTACAACGTCTCCCGGAGGCTTTAAGCATCTAGCTCTGTCGTGTGGACACGTGGCAGCTCCGGAGCTTGCTTGGGAGAAGCGGGAAGCTCCGGGGTGACCTGGCACGTGTCATGTCCGGAGCTTCTCTCGGTCGGGGGCTACCTCCGGAGGTGCCGTTTCAGTACTTGGCCCGGAGCTTCACCCTTGCGGGTAATAGCTCTGGGCTGACAGTACACGTGGCAACCTAGAGGTTAACCATGTTGGAGAAGCGGGTCCGGTCACGTCTGGCGAGTGGGCCCCCGAGGGTCTTCAATTTGAGTTGATGTCCTTCCCTTGAGATCTTTGTAACCTCAGGGGGTGTATGGTTTTTAGGGTACCGACAGAGTTCTTCAAGTTAGGCCTTGTAACAAGCTTATGCGGATAGACAATCGATGGATTGGACGGTATGATCTTATTTAAACTGGTACTCATGGTCATAACGTATTAGTTACTTTGTACTCATACCATTTTAGTTACTTATTGCTCATGGCACCGTACATATTACGTGCAGTTGGACTCCTTCCTCTTAATAGGATGATGCAAGCTCAGACATCAGTTGAGGAGAACAAAATGTTGAAGAAGTTGGCATTTGATAAGACTCTTTTGTCAGCCTTGGTGGATCGATGGAGACCCAAGACTCACACTTTCCACTTACCGTGTGGAGAGATGGCACCGACACTACAGGACGTGTCGTACCTCTTAGGTCTACCGATCGCTGGCGATGTTGTATGTCACCCTGATTATGGTGATAATTGGTGTGACAACATACTATACCGTTTCAACGGTATAGCCCTTCACCCCCGTGTCAGGGATGCAGATAGACCTACTCTGCCCTTGAACCAGGACCACAGACCATCTAAGAAGTGGTTGTTGCAGTGGAAGGTGCGTCATAAATTACATAACTATCATAATAAATATGTGTTACTATTTACACAATTATGTATGTGCACATTTTTTGTAGGCGAATAACATACACCCTAAAGCGGATGAAAACTCAGTGAGTAGGCATTTAGAGGTCTACCTGTTGTGGTTGTTCGGTTGGATTATGTTCACGAGTACTCACGAAGACTCAGTGGACAAACGACCACTCTTCTTTGCTAGGGAGATAGCAGATGCTACATCCGACAACGTTCCTCAGTACTCTTGGGGGTCTGCTGTGCTCGCAGCCACTTACCGAGGCTTGTGTGATGCTTGCACGAAGGTACAATTTCATTGAATATTTTATATTACTATGTCATTTGTACTAACATTTTCATTACTATTTAACTTTCATGCAGGTAACCCAGAGGGGTGTTTTGACAGGTTGTCCGTTACTCCTGATTCTTTGGTCCTATGAGCGGTTCTCCATTGGTCGCCCATTTGTGGACTTAAGTCCATACGAGGACTCTTACTACGCGAGTGAGGATGATGACGTGGATGCTCCGACGATGGGGACGGTTTGGCTTTGACGCACGATACGTGTTGTTAAAGTTTGTAATTATTTGTAGACTATAATGTTCAATTATTTCGTAAATAACATCAATTTATGTCTTATGCAGCGTAAGTACGGATCCGATCAGAAATGAAACTCGTATCTAGAGTTTGTGTCTAAGTTTGATCGCCTATGTGGTAACGAAGATGTCATTTGGATGCCCTACTCCGATGAGTCTTTGTCATACCGAGCACCGAGTGGGTTGTCCTTGTTGTGCACGTGAGACAGAGAGTACTGGTGGACAAGGAAAAGTCTTGTGTTCGATGTGTATGTCGAGTAGTACTCAGCACATCGTGTGATGCGTTAGTTTGGTCGGCAGCAGCCGATACCCGTGCCTAGAGGTCTACGGGTTCCTAAGGAATTTCACGAGTAAGTTTTTTGTACATAATACAAATAACTATGAAAACATTTTGTTATGATTCGTAACATCATATGTCATATGCAGGTACTCGCTTAAGGGTCATGCCAACGCGGTTTACATGTCGCGTGTGGTGCCATGGGTCCAGCAATGGAGAGATGCTTTCCATGACATAATTCACGATACATCGATGTTCATGCTTGAGGCGTATGTGGAGTACCTACGGTGGTATGTTCCTCATACACGTACCAGAGTGACATATGCACCACATGACCCAGAGCCACACGTTCCTTCTACGCCAGACACATATCCGATCCATAGAGATCGTGGGACTTTCATAGCGGTAACAAAATATTTTACATTGTACATCACATGATTTAACTTATGAATTCATAATTCTATAACTATTTATTTCTCTTTGCAGTACGATGAGCTGCAACATGCAGATTACGAGTCTTCTACAGTCGTAGACGGAGTGGAGAGAGGCATGCATGTGACCATGGCCGACTTGGTTCAAACACTGAAGAAGGTTAATGGTAGGATCAAAATGCTATGAAAAGTTTGTCTTGCACACATTCTTGTCGTCGGGACACTTTGGTATAGCAGTCGAGGTACGCTCCACCTACGCAACCACGTCCTTCGACTTCGGCACCACCGGTTAGACCGCCACATGCTGTTGGTGAGATATTTTTCTATAAATTGAGAACATTGCATTGTGTTCGTATGATAATTTTTGTATATTAAAATTCCATACCTTTAATTATGGCATTGTAGGACCATCTACGTCGTATTCTCGTCCCCCATGTTTTGATAATGTTGGACCCTCGACGACCTACTCTTGTCCTCCGCCCCCTCCAGTTGCAGATGGACCTTCTACTTGGTATCAAGGTATACTACTTCATTTGTTTCCATTTATTATACTGTTCATTTGTACTAACTCATATATTATAGGTATGGTCTCTAGCGACTATGGATTCGAGGACGTTGTACGAGAGACATCGCCTGCTGATGAGTTTGCTTGGCAGTCATACTTTGAAGATGAGTCGCATTTAGATGATGTTCCACCACCGGCGACGCAGCCGTCCCAGGATGAGGATCAGTATAGCACGCTTCATCCTGCAGACCACACTAATAGGGGGCGTCCACCTAACTTCTACAGTCCAGAGGCTCATATTAGGCATCGACCGGCACATAAGTGGACTCGGCGTGGTAGGCAGCAGTAGGTATCAGTGTTATACATTTGTGTATCATTGCGACTATGTACTTTTACATTATGTGGTGTCTACATCAACTGTAAAGTTGTCAGAAAATCAATCTTTACCAACTGGAAAAGCAATAGGTGTGTTGTCTACATCAACTGTAAAGTTTTTAGAACATCAATCCTTATCAACTGCAAAGCAATAAGTGTCTTGTCTACATAAACTGAATATTTTATTTCAAAATTCACCCTCTATAAATAGGTCTACCCGTGAGTACTGGTCTTCTGCACCCAAGTCACGAAAAATAGGATGACCAATAGAGGTGGTGGTACGCGAGGAGGTGGAAACTCGAGGGCAGTTCCTCAGAATTACATGATCGGAGGTCCAGCTCGGTACGAACCAGCACTAGATGAGTTTCCTCTTTTTTTCAAGAGTGATTTTAGTTCCTATTGCCCTCTTCGTCCATATGATAACAGTAAGCAAGAGTGGCCTCAGTGTTATTGTGGTCTTGATTGTGTTGTGTAAATGATGGATGAAGGAGACGACGGCGGACGTCATTTCTTTCGTTGTCCTATTGGTGGAGTAAGTATACAATCTTATTTTCACACAAATTTCTGATATATGAAATTCTAATATCAGTTTATATTTTCAGTGCTACTACGATGATGAAAACTATGGATAACACTTTGGGTTGATCCACCGCCTATTAAACCAATACAAGAGTACATTAAACATCTACAACGTCAGAATCAAGATTTGGTGACCGAACTTGCTGAAATGAAACTTCAACAAATGAAGTCTTATCCTACTACAAGTGACACACACGAAAATGAAGATAACATGGTGTGCAATAACATGTATTGTAACTGCCCACATCACAAGTAGTAATCAAGAAGTAAATTAGGGTGCTAGAGATGTCGGACCAGATGCTTTACGTAAGGGAAAGTATCCTCATTGCACTCAGTACGTGCTAGTGTGACCATACTCGACGTTTAATTCAACTAAGGTGTGTTATGAGTACGACGATGCACGTAGGTTAAATGTTTAGTGCATTGTACACACACCATTTGTATCGTGAACTTTACGTTTTATTTCATAAGTATGTGTAACTGGATTTTGCTTTATGTACCCTAGTAGTAGACAGGCAAACAACTACACGTATTTTTGAAACTATGTAATTTTAATTTATGTAATTTCAGTATGGTCATTGTCGGGGTGTTTTTTCGGCAATTCTCTCGATGCTACCGTTGGTAACTCGCGGAGTTTATAGTTCAGCATTGAGTGCGCAGAGATTTCGAAGAGTATGGCAAATGGACACAAGGATTTACGTGGTCCGGGCCGCCTGAGCATAAATACCCTACTCCACGGGGTGTGTAGCTGCTGTATTGAGCGTCTAAGAGCTTCAGCCCAAAGATTGTGTATGTGTCAGAGAGTGTAAGCCTCCCCTGTGTATTGTCGACCAATCCTTTTATAGTTCAAGGATTGGTCGTTACACAGTTAGCCTGGCCCGACAAGTGGCCCTTGCGGTTACTAATGTTTAATACATAATTAATGAGATTTATTACCCTTAATAGTGTGGTAACGGGACCTGACAGTGCTGTTACTAGTATTAAGGGCCTACTGATCGTGTGTCATTAATATGGTATTAATGACACCTAATCAGGTCTTAAAATCTTTGATTGCCCCTTGGAGGTCCGAGCCGTTGGGGGTTCACCGGCTTGATTGCCAAGGTTGAAGGTCCGGCGGTTCAGACACATGACAGCTTTGAAACTATTCGTCTGGGACGGGTAGGTCCGGTATAGATGTACACGTGTCAATACTGGAGCTTCCTTCTGTCGGAGGTTAGATCCGGGGGTGCCGCATAGGTGTTTAGCCCGGAGCAATCTCATGTGAGGGATATAGGTCCAGCTGCAGTGTACACGTGGCAGTACCGGGACTAACCATAGATGGGAGGCATGTCCAGTCCCGTATGACATGTAGGGCCTTCGCAGGTCTTCAACTCGGATAGGTGAAGTCTCTTTGGTCTTTTTGTAGTCCCGTGGGGTATACGGTACGCAGGGTACCGACAGTCATAATGCTTATATATATATATATATATATATATATATATATATATATATATATATATATATATATATATATATATATATATATATATATAATATATTTACGTGATTTTTTTAATAACATCATCACAAAAGTTTATTATCGTCATTCTTACTTTCAATCCTAACATGTTTCATTTATGTTCACTTAATTTTTATAAAACTCCTTATGTGTATTATTCACATTCTCATGTTCAGGAAACTTCATTATAATTTTTCAAAAATAAACTTCCAACTATTTTATAATTGCAGTTCAAAGTTCAATACTAACAACAGTAAAATTTTAAAAAACAATCATTCAAATTTTCAATCTCAATACCTTTCATTGTTCTGCGTTTAATGATTATAAAATATAGTACAATTATAGTTCACATTACTCTCTTCATAATACTTTATGACAAAAATTTCAAAATCAACCGTTAACTATTATTAATTTGCACTTAAAAATCGAATGGAGATACGGTTTTGATGTTCACGGGCGGACGCAGTAGCGCGAGTCGCACGGTAGTGGTGCGAGTCGCACGTCTACTGTGCGAGTCGCACTCTAGCTCTGCGACATGGCAGGTCCCACAGCGGAATACCTGTTGACTCGGTCAGCCGTCGCTCGAGGGGCGACACGTGTCCAATCGCACTTCTAATGTATGACTCGCACGATAAAGGTGCGAGTACTCTGCTACTTTTGAAAAAAATACATGTTAATTTTGTTAATACAGTATTTTTTAACGCTAAATCAAAAAAAAAATCGCAGAACGGGTACTCGCGCACCCGCGACGCGAACGACGAGCGCCAAAGCAGCTCCTCGTCTGTCATAGCGTGCCGCACGCGAGCGGGGGGACGCGTCCACCGCTCCACTCCCTCCTCGGGATCGTCCTCCACCGTGGCCAGCCCCAGGCACGACCGGAAAAGCGCGGGCACGACCGCCGCCACCGTGTGCCGCGCCATGTACATGCCGACAGCAGACAGCCCCACGCCGAGTAGGAGGAACCCCAAGAACACCTTGAGCATCCCCGTCGGGAACACCCTGTCATGCCCCTGCGCCGCCGCCATGGCCACCTGCCGCGCCTCCTTCACGTCCTCCATGGACGCCACCCGCGCCTGCATCGCGGCGTCGGCCATTCGCTAGTCGCGACTAGGAACTCGCTCCAGTGGAATCTCCCGGATTTGAGATCGATCGTGGCATCAGTCTATCCGCAACAGCATACTTTAAAGCATACTATTATTTTCCTACTACTTTTACAGTGTGTACTCTAAATTACACTGTAATACAGTGTATACAATATACTTTACAGCGTGGTACTGCGGACGGTCTCACCTCCAAATGGAGGAGCGGCCCGCACCGGATCTGAGGGTCCGGTCAGGCCGGCGGTGGTTCAGTTGGTGCGGACGGACGGTCTCACATCCAAATCGAGGAGCGGCGCGCACCGGATCTGAGGGTCCGGTCAGGCCGGCGTGGTTCAGTTGGTGCGGACAGTGGAGCAGGCGGCGGTGGAGTTTGGGGCGTGCTGCGTGCAACGTCACAGCTGCGCCTGCGCTCGGAGCAACGGAGCAGGAGCCGCCGGATGGACCTGGCCTACGGCTACGGAGGCCGTGATTTGGATTACGGTGTCGTATTCTGGCCGTGGGGGAGACGGAGTGTGTGGAATGAGTCCATCTTAGCGACACGTACACAAGGCTAGTTTGGATTGGAGGAATTTTGAAAGAATGTTACACGAATTCATTCCTATACAAATTTTCATTTGGTTGCTGTTTGAAATGCAGGATCAGTGAGTTACTTTCCTCAAATGGAGCGATAAGAAAATACACTCAAAGCTATTGGGGAATTTTCGTGCATACGAAGATCATGCTAGACATTTTGTTAATTTCATGACTGTTGCTTTACTTTATATAACAGCTCGAACTTGCCGTAGAGCTCGTGCACATTGTCTGGCACTAGAGCTTCGGCTCACGTCTCAGGTTGAAGTGGAATAAAAATGAAAGGACCGCAAGAAGGGATTCAACAAAGCAAAGACAAGATTATATTTTTGATCATCTCTATTCTTAAATTGTTTATGTTAATTGAATGTCAATAATTTAAAATCAAAGTAAGTATATGTATGACCCAACTCGTAGGCAAACTCGTTTCAAAAAAAAAAAAAAAAAAACTCGTAGGCGAGCGGAGACGCGAGCCGGATTTTCCTCAAAGCCTCACATTATTTAAACGAGACCAGAAGCGACGCGACAATCCTTGCGAGACGAGCTTCGCTCTCGTGCGCCGTGCTCCCGTGGTCCGGTTCCTTCTTGGCTGCTCAAGCAATACTTAAGAAGTGATAAATGTGACGGCCGTATCAAACACAAATATTCCATCCGTTGCTGAACTTGGACAGCGCACAACAAGAAAGACTAGTAAAAAATGGTCGCTTTTGAACGGAAACGGTCAAGAAAAGACGTGATTTTAAATAATAAAAATGTGGTCTTTGCTTTCAAGATGGGCGTCAACATAACCCATAACGAACAACGATCATAATCGATGTTCGATGCCGCGGAACGCGACGGGTTTGACGGGAAATCCAGAACGGTACACACATACAACCACGCTACTGCCGAACGCGTAACCTCGCCGGCGTTGAGCTAAGCTAAGCTAAGCTAAGCCGCGACGTCGGCGACGCCATATCCGCGAGCCGCCGTCCTCGCCGTAAGTCCGACGGCGCAGCTCCTGCTCCGGGGCCCGAGCGCGCGGTCCCCGAACTCGCACGGCCGGTCCTCGTCGATCCGCCCGATGGCCATGCTGTGGCTCCGCGGCCCGACGCCCGCGGGCCTGCCGCCGCCGCGGGAGGCCGCGCGGATCAGCTCCCGCACGTCGTCGTTGTTGTCCGCCGCCGCCGACCGGTAGAACCCGTGGCTCTGGCTCCGCCGCACCGCGACCAGCCCCACCGGTCCCCGGCCGCCGCCCGCGAGGGCCGCCATCCGGCTCACGTACAGGTCCCGCGCGCGGACCAGCGCACGGAACGGCGCCCGCACGCACCGGCCCAGAGCGGCCAGCGCCCGCATCCGCCTGCTCGCCACCGACATGCTGGGGGACTGGGAGGTCACAGGCACTTGGACGCGAACACACGGTTCAGCTCAAGTGCTCAACAGACAACAGCTGGTACGGTTTATATAGGCGAATGTGCGACTCGTTCTTCGAGAAGTGACGCGTGGTTGACTGATTGGATGGCTACGGATTGCGGAGTACTCCCTCCGTCCCCATGAATTTGTCGCTTTGTAGTTCATTTTTGAACTACAAAGCGACAAGTTCATGGGGATGGAGGGAGTACTACAAAGCGAGTTACCACTCGATCCACGTCTCGTTGGTTGCGATGCGCGTGACCGGACTAACGGGTTCGGGTGCGGCAACTTGCGTCGGCTCGTCGCCCGAGAACGCACGATAGAGAACAGGCTGGTAGCCCGGACACATATCCTCTACAGTAACTGCACTGCAGTTACTGCAGCTGACATGTGGGCCAGGGGCCCACATGTCAGTCGTGAACGCCTGGTAGCCCAGTGGTACGTACGCCGCTCCGGCCTCACAAGACTAGGGCAACCCGAGACGACTCAGACAGGGACAGCAGGAGGCCTTCAAAGTCGTCGCATGTCAGGTACAGGAAGATGTTGCGGCAGATGTTTCAGCAAATCGATTCCACACTGCCGATCCAAGTTGCATCACCGATCAGGAAGCCTCGAAAGCACCATCGCCAGTCACCACCGCGCGCACGAAGTTGGGAGCACCAAACGAAATCCTCCCCAAACACATCAAGCTAATATAGCAGAAAAGGAATCAAGAGACGGAAATCCAAGGGTAGCACTACAGCATGGGTAATCCTTCGTCGCTGGCCGTCGTGCCAGTTGCGGTGGTGATGGTTATGCTGTCGTTGAGCTCGTGCTGCGTGCCGGCGCCCGGCGGCGGCTGCGCGGGCAGCCGAGCCGAGCAGCATCTGACCCGGTGATACTGATCCCGGGCTCCGGCGGCAACCATCTAGAGGCTTGGCTGACGGAGGAGTACAAGCTGTCGAGCCTGGCGTGACGGACGCCAGCGCGTCACGAGGGACGGGCCCACTTGCAACACACCAAACCATCCGTCCCTGTCCCTTCTTGCAATCCCGTCCATTTCGAACACGAACCTGAAAAAGGAGAGACCGATCGAGATCGAGCCAACCCAACCCCAACCCACCCGCCCACTTCCGCCCGCCGCCGGTGATAGCCGGAGTATCTCATGGCTTGCTCGCTCCATCGCCACCTCCCTAACCATACCTGACGATTCGGGCGCGGACGATGATACCGACACCTCTACGAACTCCCTCCGGCCGAATCCCACAGCCGCCGCCCCCGCCCCCGCCCCGGCCTTCTCACCCTCTGCATCCGGCTGCGGCGGAGGGCGTCAAGGAGGACCTCACCGAGCTATCCAAAACCCTCACCCGCCAGTTCTGGGGCGTCGCCAACTTCCTCCCGCCACCGCCTGGGGAGACCTCGCCCTAGCCCTCCCCTCGACGCGTGCTAAAGAAACGGCGACTTACGGTGCGCGTCTATCGATCTAGAAAGCACCTGACACCGTACGTGCGACCGCAGCAAAACAAGGAAGACGCACGCTTCTGGTTTATCAGGACGCGATCCGGCCGGGCGGCGGGTGGTACGGGACACGGGGACAGCTCCTGTGTGACCGTCGCATGCGACAGGGTATGATGATGCTTTCAGCCCATGCTCCACTCGTCGGCACACGTTGTTTCGTCGGTAGCCATATGGACGTGTGCGTGGCTGGAGCTGGGTCTAGTTGTGAAATACGGTTGGAAATTACTCCTTCCGTTTCGAAACGGAGTAAAATAGATGATGTTGGTTTTGGTTGCTATTAATTCTCTTTGGATCTTTTTAATTTGGTCCTGTCTATTTCATTAATCATCATTATTCACCGGTAATTAGCACCTAATTATCATCATTAATCACATTTTGTAAATAATCTTTAGTCCTTTCTTTTATAGGTTAATCAATCACAATTTTTTGTTTGATTATTTTAAACATAACCCATACAACAGATTAACAATAAAAAATTAGTTTTATTTCCAATTTGTATGTTGTTCTGGCGCGCTGGTCGTCGCCTGAGAAAATGCGCCATTTCAGGTGCATGATGTTTAGCATAATTGTTTTTATTTACCACCGGCTAGTATAAATAAAAGGAAAAAGTCTATTTTACTACTCCAAATAACAGTGTTGTTCACTTAACCCCTAAAGAAAATTTCGGTTCAGTTTAGCACTCTAACTATTTACATTGGTTCAATTCATCCCCTAATATTTTTTCTTTTTGTTTCTCTTCGTAAACATGATTTCTGAAGGTAAAATTTCATGAGATTGTATATTACAACAGAATATACATAGAAATATATTTTTTAAATTTTTTGGTATTCTTTTTATATTTTTAAACTATGGAAACAAATCTCATTTGGAAGATAAAATAATACGTGAAAAAAGTTTATGAAAAAATACAAAATTATTTTTACTGCATAGTTTATGATATCATCTACTTTCTCACAAAATTTAAGCTTCGAATATAATGCATACAAAGAGATACAAAAAAGAGAAGTTTCAATAGGAGGTGAATTGAACCAATCTAAATAGTTCAGAGGTAAAATGAACCGAAAAAATCTTCAAAGAGTTAAGTGAACAAAGCTGATACTTGAAGGTAGTAAAATAAACTTTTTCTAAATAAAAAGATGTGGAGGAAGTAAGGCTAAATTTGCGGTAGCTCAGGACTTTTGCGGCTCAGACCACGAGCAGGCCTAGTGGACCGGTGCGAGAGCCCCAATACTATCAGCAGGCACACCACGATGGGCCAGTCTGCGCAGATTGGATGGCCTGAAGCCTGAGGCTTCGCTTATCTGCTCGAGTTGGAATGGAACCGAGAACTGCGCACGCCGCCTCCCTTCCCTGAATTGCGTTTTTCCCCGTGTCCTTCCGCGGGTGCGTCTTCCGCTCCGTCGACCAGCGATCTAATCGGCTTCGCATCTCGACTCCTCCTCCATGCCTGATCCGCGTTCACGTCTCCAGTGCACACCCCACCGGCACTGTCGGCCATGGATGCGTGCCTGATCGGGCGTACCCCCGTTGTGGTCGCGTGCTGAAGTACCACGTGGACATGGACAAGCGCCTCCCCGTCAAGGAGGACCGGTACTGGATTGTCCCCAGGTGCGCGAGCAGGAAGGTCCACAGATCGCCAGAATTTGTTTTCTAATGACTGAATTTCATACTCATCCCATAATTTTACACACATCATATTGGATAGTAGTATACGCGTATCAACACATGTATGCACAGCACTGCAACACACGCGGCCGGTCTTCTGCGAGGCATACTGCAAGCTCATGCATTTCCACCTAGCGCTGCTCCCTCCGCCACTCCCGGGCCCTCGCCGAGAGCACCACCGGCGCCCACGACAGGTCCAGCGTGAGAGCCTCTGCCTCCGGCTCCTCTTCCTTCGCCGTCAACACAGAAGGCACGTCTCTGGCGCGCACGTTGTTCACGGCGCAGCCGTTCTTGCACGACATTGCCGCGACGCACTTGCCGCCCGCCGCCCACCCGTTCCAGACGCCACACCTCCGGACGACGACGTCGTCACCCTTGTCGCCGTTTCTCCTCCTCCCCGTCGTCGTCTTCTTCTTCTCCCCGTGCTGCCGCTTCGCTCGGGCGCCGGAAGAGCTCTTGCTGCACGCCACGTACGCGGCCAGGAACGGGTCGTGCTGATGCTGGTAGTGGTGGTGAGACCTCCTCGAGACCCCCCTGCTGCCTTGCGTGCCGCCGCCCACCACGACGCACGCGGGCCCGACCCTCGCGGCGCGGTGCGCCCTGCACGGAGGCAGCGGCAGCGGCAACGGCTTGCTGACGCCACTACTCCCCGCCGCCTGCGTGGCGCCAGCAGTGGACGCCGGGGCGACCGCGCCCGGGCCGTAGACGACGCACCCAAGCTGGTCGCCCCGCGGTTTCGACTCGCTCGCGCCGCCGTCCTCTCCGCAGTAGAAGATGGGGTTCGACACGACTCTCCGTGTCTCCGCGAAGCCGAACTCCCCGAGCACCGGCTGCGGCTGCTCGGCGCGCCTGGTTCGGCGGCTCGCCGCCGGTTGTTTGGTTCTCCGGCTCATCTCTGATCCCTTTTCACTACTACTCCAAACAACCCGGATGAGGCATGATGCATTTATATAGTTGGGTTCTCCGTGAGCTCGTCATCGACGATGGGATCAAGGTTAACCTGTGCAAGTAACCTGTACCTTGGCACGTGAACAAAGCAGGCGTGGGGGAAATCGTTGGTGTTCCTTTGGCGTCTCACGCACCACGCACGGTTCGCATGTAATTAAGCTCGTACCGCCGTGCTATTCCGCCTGTGGCTTTGCGTCGGCGTACGCAGCCGGAACTGACGTCGACACCACGGTCAGGAGAACACGCGACGGAGGAGTGGAGTTGGAATACGAATACAGTGTACTTCAACCGGGGTGAGTACAAAGATATGTAGTTGTAGCAGGTAGTACGATCTGTATGTACGCATAGCGCCGTAGCGTGATGATCAGCCGGCGCATTCTGGCGTCGGTGTTTTGATGCTGATGGAGTACGCTACGCACCTGTACCAGTCCAGTACAAGTACAATTTTTTTTCCTTGTGAGAAGACAAACAGCGTCGCAACGTACGTATCATGCAGTTGAAGTCTGATGCCTTGAACGAAAGCGCCCTGGTACGCCTCAGCATCGCAGAGGATGCAGGGTCACAGGGAAGCTTTACCAGTACATAAGCAGTACACGAGTGCTACGACTTCTCCAGTTTATTTATACACACATACATATCCGCGTAAAATGCTGTATCCACTAGGGACACCCGTGATCCCACACGCTTCGATCCATCCAAAGCTTCTCTTTCCGTGGCGAACTAGCATCCACGAAGCTTTCGTCCAAGAACAGTTCCCCGTCCATTGCCATACATGACAGGAACAGCGAAGGGGGGAAACGGAACAGGAACGGATTCATCGACAGATCGACATCTCTAGCTCTACTCCAACCTCGGAGGAAGAACATCTCGTCCTCGTCCTCGTCCCCAATCCCGGCGGCGGTACCGGCACGCACTTTCCGGCATCGTCAACGACCATACAATAGAAAGCAGCCGCGCCAATTTCTTCAGACATGGCTGGTGGCTAGCACAGCACGGTCCGCGCAACACTCGCCCAGCAAAGTGTGTTGTTCCAGTGCAACAGACCATCAAAAGGTGGCGATGGGTGCTGTGGATGGAGACATGCATGCCATCCATGATGATGCGCGCGATGAGCAATCCCTATTCCGGGTGAGGGAATAGGGATTGGTCTTTTTGCAGGTTTGGTAGCAGCGACGACGAAAGGGAGGAAAAGGCTAGTGGGTGTGGTGGTGGCTGGTCCTCCTGGAACTGTATCATTGTATTGCTGCTGTGGCAATGAACGCTGGGATATGCAGCACCGAGAGTAGAACACGCTCAATGATCCTTGGAGCGGGGCACGACGAAATTTCTTTCGTAATGATTCTTGGAATGCAGTGTACTCCCTCTATCTCTAAAAGAATGACGTTTTGTAAACTAAATTTAGTTCTAAAAACGGCATCCCTGCTGCTGTTGTAATGAACGCTGGTACAAGACGCCTGATGGTCGTTGAAGCAGGCTGCATTGAACGCCGTGCTTGTTAAAACGGTGAATGCGCAGTTATCGTCAGACAGGAAGCAGCATTCAAATCAAAATATGCAGCCGCACAACCTGGTGGTTCATATAACCGAGCGAGACGGCCATCGGAAAATACAACAGTTTCAACAAATCAATACGTACCACCCCATTAATCCATAACTGACGAGTACGATCGCGTACCGGATATTTATAAGATGGTATGCCAACAACGGTGCACCAGATCCATCACACCTCACAGAAATTCTCACAATCCATGGAAGGTGAAAGTTACAGAGCTCAGGTTAAAAAAAAGGTGGCTGAAATGGCCAAAACAGGAGAGCAGTCTCAAATGAACAAACTAGGAGGTAATAATGCTTGCTCTTATGGATTGCGATATCGCTATGTAACAAGCTTAAAGTTGGCGGAGTTGATACTTTACGCCGTCTTGTAGCATATTTCTTGGTCTGAAGCTCACAGAAGGCGGATGCTCGGATGACTTACTACAATCGAGCCGAGATCATCCCGTGGGTTGCAGGCATCATATGCACTGTGATTCTCCATCCTAGGGCTGCTCCCGGTGCTACTGGAGACTGATCCAAAGGCGGTCTTCTGCAGAACTCCTACAGGGGACGAGTCCAACCCCAGGCTTGAATCCCAGCAACCAGTTAGAAGGTTCAGAGGTGCCGACATGCAGTTCATTGCTTCAGCATTGCTGTTCTTGGTTAAAACCTCGCCTAATGGTCCACCCATTGAAGAATCATGGAACATCCAGTTTCCTTGTACCTGGCAAGCTTCATCTCTACTTGCAGCAATGCTGAGCCCAACAGAACTACATTCACGGCTCAGCTTAAGAGGTGATAACATTAGCTTCTCATGGACAGGGGATGTGGACGCAGATGATAGCTCAGAGGATGCCATTGGAGCAGATTCTGAGAGCTGTGTTCTCTGAGCTTGCATGTCTTCAGGGTCGGGCCACGCCAGACCTCCCTGAGCAGGTGTCCTGGGCCAGTCCACAAAATGTTGCAGGGAAGCAGCACTCTGGTGCTCGTTCAGACCCTGCGAACTCAGCAAATTGACGTTCTCCAAAGAGCTATGAGAACTCATCATCAGTGAATCTGATGAAACAAGGCCAAAATGTTGCCTTGAGCAGGTCACTTCAAAAGGGTTATTCTGTTTTGAGAAGGGGAAGATGCTGCCAGTGTTTCTCGTGTCCATGGAAGTCAGCATCGAGAGCTCGTCAGATTCCTGCATTTTTTCGCTCTCATTCTGTTTCGTCGTCAGTTCCCTGCAGAAATTGTTGGGGAAGGGGATTAATTAGCATATAGTGTAATAGAATCACTGAATATTCAGAGCTAATGCCTATTCATATGCAGAAACACTTCTATGGTAACAGTAGAATGGTACACGGGCACAAATCTCACTAAAATACTAACATGTCCATGGACAAGTTCACTGACAGTAGGACAAACAAAAGATGAAGTGCCTTACAGGAAGTTCGCATTAGCAAAATCAAAGTCATATTCAATTAACTTTATTTTTGTGAATGCAGAAAATCTTAATATAAGCAGACTAGCAAGAGTAAACATATTTGATGCATGCTAAAGCATTGTGAGCGAACTATAAAAATATATTCTAGACGTTACAGAAATTGTAACAGGTTTTACCTGTTGTACTGCAGAGAGCAAGGAACACTGGCACCAGGGGCACAGTTCATAGCCGGCTGCTGATCCTGATTGAGAGCGAGTCCAGCAGTAGTAGCTCCGGCGCCTGAGGCCGCTAGAGCACCAGGCTGGGCAGCAGAGGCAGCAGCAGCCACCACCGCCGCGGACATCGCTTTCGCGGCATGGCCAGGCTGGCCTTCCACATGCTTTCTTGAACGATGGCGTCCCCGGTTCATGTGTCGCTCGCAGTACTTCTGATCAGCGACCGCGTCCCGGGAGCACCGCCATTTCTTGCCGTCCGTCCGGCGGCATCGCCCGGGTTCTAGATCCGCGTTGCCGGAGTAGCCCAGCTGGAAAGACCCCCATCCCACTGCCAACACGTAATAATGCCAATCAAGATTTTCAGAAAGGAAGGTATCAACACAGCTTTTATCATATCAATATGCATGATGAAACTGAAGCTAGCCTGAAAAGCATTCGGTTGCTTTGCTCCTTTTTCTCCTTCTTGGCTTACATGTGCTTGTGCCGAAGTAGGCAGGTGGGTAGGGGGATGCAGCAAGGCTCCTCCTGATGGGGATGAGGAGGTCGTGAGGTATGGGCCTATTGGCAGCAAGGTACTTGTAGATCAGGGCCTGGTGCTCCAACTCGATCCACTGCGACGGAGTGAAAGGGCCCCTCATCCTGGCCATTGCCCCCTGCATGCTGGCGCTCAAGCTCACTGAGCTCAATCCTGGATGAAACAGGCAGGCAGAGTTAGATCAGTGATGAGAACAGAGTACTGAAAGCCAAGAAAGCACAGCCAAAAACATGTACTCCTACTTGGCAGAGATGACCAACAACAAGAAGCATGTGTTTCATAAACACAATCAGGAGCAGGATAAAATCAAGCAACATACAAAGGAAAAAATCCATCGTTAATAACAAGCAGCTAAAGAATCACACGGTTAAGAATCTATAGTAAGCTTGATTCGAGATATTCCATTGTTCTGATGAACCCTTCTTGCATGCATTTATACTTGCAACTGTTCTTTTAATGTTTTCGAGTAATAATAAGCAAGAGAAGCGCAGATGGTGCTGCAGTGCCGGATATATTCACACTTTTTTTGGTGTTGAGCAAAAGGCATGCCAAAGGGAATCCGCCCAATCACTCCGTTGAGGACACGGGAGTGTAGGTGGATGTCAGCAAAAACAATTGAACATAAACGGAAGAAGAATCATTGGCAACTTAATAGAGTAGTGGGCACCGAATCTACACCAAAATACTGAATAACTGAACATAGAAAACGAAAGAGTCCGTAAAGAAAGAGCACAAATCACACTTCCATTTCTAGTACGAGCAAAGGACAAAGCAGGGAGAAACGTACTAAACCGCTACTCCTCCAATAAGAAATCTGTAACTACCATTCCGAAGCGCAAAGAGAGAAAGCGAGACGGATCGGAAAGCGATAATAATGCTCGGAAAGGAGTAGTAGATGGCAAGCTTTCCGGTGACCAAATCCAATCCAACAAGCAACAGAAAAGAAGCTTTTTTTTTGCACCAGCGATGTCACGCGGTCCTCAGTCCTCACCTGAGCAAGAAGTAGCAGGGGTGCCGTAGTACAACGGCATCGCGGGGGCGTCAGCAGCAGCGCCGCCGCCAGCGGCGGGTGGGCGGGAGGACGCCGCTGCTGACGAGAAGCTGAGCATGTGCTCCCCGCCGTGGCCGGGGCTGCACGACCCGAGCAAGAACGCCGCCGACACGTCCTCCGCGGCCGCCACCCTGGCCTGCTGCTTCGCCCTGCCGCTCAAACCGTGGTGGTCCTCGCCCCCCGCCGCATTGCCCCGCCCGTGCTTGAGCGGCCTAGATCCGCCCGGCGGGCCCAGCTCCGAGCCCGCTCCCGCGGTCACCGCCCCGCACAGGTCCATGGCACCGCCCCGACGCTTGACGTGAGGATCCGTGCTCTCGCGCTAGTGATGCTGGCGGTCATGGGGCAGAGAAAGAGGGGAGGAAGCGAGGGAGCGGGGTGGAAGCGGCGAATGCATCTCTTTGCGTTGCGGTGGTAGCTGTTGCTACTGCTGGTGCTCCTGTGTGCGTGTGTACAGCTAGCTGTTCGGTTGGTGCTTGGCTAGCTGTCCTGGGTTTTACGGGGTTGCAGCTCGCGCTCGGGAAACCAGCCTGGTTTTCCTTTTGGAGGCAAGGTGAGAGATGGCAACGGTACGGTAGTAATAGGGGAAAAAGTTTAGGTTTATCCTACCAAGAAAATTGATGGTAGACCGAGGAGATGGCAACGGTTTGGTAGTAGTAGTCGCCTACAAGGCAGATCTTCACTGTTGCATACTGTAGTGTTCACTGCAGTATAACTGTGCAACGTATTTTGGTGTCTAGATATTTCCCGTTTGAGTAAGGTGTGCCAAATGTTATCATTAGGCTATCCGCACCAGTAACTTTTAAAGTATATTATATCCTCCAAATCGTACTCTATATACCTTATATTTTCAGTATGTGTATTAAAAAAATTTCAGTATGCTTTTTAGTACGTTTTACCGTATACCCTCGCGGATACCCTTAGATTTTAGGGAAGGAGCTGGATCCATCGATAGTGACATAGGCACTGCGTTACTGCTGTTTCCATCTTCGGGAAAGTGGACTGAAACAAGCACCGCCAAATAGGAATGAAAACGATCGAAAACAGAAGGAAAAATGTTAAATTGTATTCATTTTCATATAAACTTTTCGAAAACGGAACCGGAAATGGAATCATCGAAAATGATTAAACGGTATCGAAAATTTCAAAAATATTGAAAACGGATATTCCCTCCTTCCCAAATTAATTGTCGTTTTGGACAAGATTTTTAGTTCAAAATGAACTAAATTTCTTGTCCAAAACGACAACTAATTTGGGAAGGAGGGAGTATATCGGATCGGAAGTATGTCGATATTGGAACGGTCTCAAATATTTTTCAGAAACAACGCTCCAAAATATTATTCATCTATAATATCAACAACTTAAGTATAAAAATGAGACAACAACTTTTAGTTCCAATTTATAAATAATTTTCAACATGAAATAAAATCACTTTAAAACCATTTGAAAGTAAATAAATATGTGACCAAACTGCTCTTGACTTTTGCATCATTGATTTCATTTAAAAAACTTTTTTGTTTAACTGTGGTTATTAATTAAAGAATACTAACTACTCATTACCCAAATCGATGGGTGAATAAAAAATAAAAGGAATTGAGTTTATTACAGGTCAGTCTACTAGGCCTGGTTTACTATTCGTAAATTATTCGGTTATTGTTCGGAAATTTCCTATTAAAATACGGATTTCTGACAATTCTCTTAGAAATCAGTCCAAATCATTTTTGTTCTGTTTACCAAATTCTAATATCCATTTCTGTCTCATTTTCGCATAATTCTGACGGAAATGGTAATCCAATCAGAAAATTTCAAAAACAGTGTCGGATGATCCGAAAATTTACCATAGCGTTTTCATCCCTACCTCCAAAGTGAAATCACCGTGTTTTAATTTGTGGTGTGCCGTTGTTTTGGGACAGGGGCTGTACACAAGAGCACTACGTATTGCAGATCAAAAGGCAAGTACAGTACAGTACTACGCAGATGGCAGAAGCATCCAAATGAAATACTACTCGTGCAAACTGTACGCCAAACTCGCGATCCCTCTGTCCCTAGCCACTCCAACCATTCCAGCAAGTGGGCTCCAAGGGCACGGCCGCCTCACGTGACATGGCCGAACCGTCACGAGCGCCCGGGCTTTGATAATGCGCAATTAGGAGCGAAGAGAAGTTAGGCCCTCCGCTTTCCTTTATTTTTCGTTTTAAATGTATTTCCTACGTCCTAAAAAGTTGTTGTTTTATAGTTTATTTTAAACTACAAAGCGACAATCTTTTTGAGACGGAAGAGTATCTACTTACTTGGTTAGAATTTTGGGGTCATCGTTTGACCAAGATCTTGACGTTGATATAGGCGGGGTTCAAAAGCCGGGGATTCGGAAAGGAAACGAGGGCTCCTCCGTCTCCATTTATTTGATGTTGGGAGAAGTATTTTTTGTTTTCTGGACATCGAATAAACGAGACGGAGGAAGTACTAAAGTTGCAAGGCAAAACATACATATTGTAGCACATAACAATTTGTTGCTCTTCATTTATCGTAGCATATAAGATACGATCACGGTCAAACCTTTTCGAGAGATCTTGATAATCAACACGTCTCGAAAATCGGCATCTCAGACGACGATCAGATACGTCCGGTCAGGGAGCACATAAGATTGTCGTGCCGTTCCCACGCGCGGCACGAGCGATCGATGGAGGTCCTGGCCTGCCTCCGCTGCATGCACGCACAAGTCGATCGATGGTATGCTCGCGCATGGACCCCTACATCACCCTTGGCCCCCCTCCCTCTGCGTCGAGACGATCCGTAGATCTCTCACTGCTGGTCTTCTTGGGGCCGCCGATCGTGCACTCTTTGTCCATCCAAAAGCCGTTTCTGATTCATGCGGTCCATCCCAAGTCAATTATACACTAGCTGAAGAACCTTTCTCGTCACACATTTCCTATCGTTTAACAGTACAGTACCCCTGGGCCTGGGTCATCGCGAGGGACACACGTTCTGGACTGGTGTAGTGGCAGCATACAGCGAGAAGCATGTGGCCGGCCGTTCTTGGCAAAACGGCCGGGCGCGCAGAAGATAGATCAGAGCAGCAGCTGCCGCTGTTGGTGGTAAATGTATAAAAGATCGGTTCATTCTACTGCGTTAATTAACGAAGCATGGTGTGGCAAGGTCGTAGCAGTGCTGTGACGCTGCGTACGTAACGAATGGCATGGCAAGCTGATAGATACCGCCATACCGGCATGAAGTCGCTCTCACGTCGCGCGGCGCCACGGACGGGGCTACACTCTGCACGGGCTCCATGTGCCATCCTGGCCCTGCCTCTGATGATGATCGACTCGGCCGGGCTCCCAGCCGTGTATCACTTTCGTTCCAATTTTATCGGATCCAGTCCAGCCGTGCCACTTTCACTTGCTCCCGATCCTGCACACCCTCTCGCGCGCGCGGTGACAGTAACGTTGGGAATGTCGCGGGCTCGGCAGCCGTGCGGCACGGCGCGCTTGCTTGCTGCGTCATGCGTGCATGCATGCCCCATCCCGTGACCGTGCTCCAAGATAGGATATGTATGTGCAGTACGGTGACGACACACGAGGAAGCAACTATATGTACGTGCTGGCAACCGCGCATGCCCCGGCCTGTACGTGCGTGCGACCAGCTGGTTCGCAGAACCGTACGCCATGCGCGCGGATGAACACACACACACAGCTGGTGCCGATCGACTGTAACCGCCGGCCAAGACGTACGAGGCAGCACTTGCGCGCCCTAAAAGCGTCGTCCTTCCGGTCGAGGACGCTTTTAATAACGGTCCAAGTTTCGGGTCAGGTTAGCTCGTCACCAATGGGTTGTTGTTACAGTAATTGATCTCACGTGTTCCGTTGTTCCCTCGCTCTCGGTTGTTTGTTTGTACATTCGGGGCCACCGACCGACGACGACGGCTGCTTGTGCTGCCTTCACGGCCACTTACTGTATGTGGAGTGGCAAGGGGGAGGATTGTTGCTGCCGGTACATTCATGTCGCGTGTCCCCGATCCGGCAACAAGCATGTTAACTAGCCGCAGCGACCTGGTTGACCAGCCTATCTGAGACTGGGAGCTAGCATAGATACGTAACAGTTTCAGTAACCCATGAATTAAGCAGCCGTCACGGTGAAGCCGCTCTGGCTGGAACGAATTTCTTAGGTGGGAGGGACTCGTACAACTAAGGAACCTGTGTCAGCTACCACCGAAACTCCAACTACGTCACGCTCTGCTGCTCAGCTGGTGGGCTTGCAAAAGCGTAGAGTTCCTTCGTGCCGAGGCGTGGCGCTGGGGCGCGCGCGGCGCCCGGGATTTCGATGTGGCACTAGCGTTGGCGTCTACGAGTACATAGTCCTAGTACTGTACTGTGGTGAGGAGCGGTACTAGCAGCAGGTAAGTTGTACGGGTGGCTACGTTCTGCTGCTATTCTGATGATGACGATGGTGTAGATAGAGTAGTAGTATCCCGTGTCATCCATAATAACTGCGGGATAATGGACTAATGATAGGTTCCTTAATAAAATAGTCTCGCCGACAACAAGCATGGACGTGACCTGGAAAAATAATAGTGGTGTAGGAGTAGCAAATATTCTCAGAAACGAGACTTGTTCATCAGACAAAACCTACGTGCTACTGAAAATCTTCGTTTTTTGTAAGCATGCTGCTGTAAACACAATGCAATTATGGTACTGACGTGGCCGAAGAGACGATGATTTCGTACCAGGACGATACTCCCAAGAAAAACAAGCACCTGCGACACGCCCGATCGACGAGACGGGGGATGTGACGGCGACGGACGGACGTGGCCGGCTTCCTCGTGGCCGACAATAATAAAGCGGGCCCCCTGCCACTGCCAGCCGTCGCGTCCGCTGCGCCGCAACGTCGAGTCCCATCCGCGGACACGTTCCCACGCCGCATCGTACCGTACCGCACCGCACCGCTCACCGGCGGGTCGCGATCCCCTGATTGGCTTTACTCACGATGACGGTTGTGCCCTCGCTCCACCGGGGCCCGTGCCGGCTGTGATCCAGCTGGTTCAGACAGCGCTCCATCCTGGCGCTGAGGTGACCTCAGGATCAGGAAAAGGGCCACGCGCACGCCGTCCCTCCGCGCGCGCCAAAGGCGACCGCCACTCCAACCAACCAAACAGCAGGCGCAAGGTCAAGGTAGCATAGCATCATATCCCAAGCACGTAACATGGCGCGCGCGAGCACGTAGGCATTGTTGCCGGACGCGCGGCCCCGTTAGGTTCGTCCGCGTTCCCATCCGCGACGCGACGCGTGTGGCGCTGCATGCGATGTGAACCACCGCTGCACACACACGCACGCCCCACGGTCTCGCCGGGGTTAAAGGCAGCGCGAGTCCCGATGCGATGGCTGGGGTAGGAAACGGGTGGCCTTCCCCCACCCCCACGCTGTGATTTCCCCGTTGTTCATTTCAATGCGCGTTATGGTACGGTTAGTTGGTTGCCAACTTGGGCGCCGGCCGGTCCGCTTCGCAGACGACGGGACGGGACCCTGCTGCGGCGCCGAAAAGGAGCGACTCCGGTGGCGGCCCAGGGTAGTTACTGCAACAACTACTACCTCGAGGTCAAAGCTTCGTCGTTACCACTCCACTCCAAGATGCCAAGCGTAAACTGGAAGGGAAAGGCGTGTATGGGAGCAAGGACTCTCGTGGCCACGGCCGTGTCTTGTAGTAGTACACGAGGGACACTGTTGCTCGCAAGTGGGCCATAATAATGCCGTGAGATCGTTCGTCCCGTCGGCCGGCCGGCCGGCCGGATAAGTCCCAGCGCAGGACCCATCCCGCGACTTGATGTTTCCTATTCAAACGCATCCTGGGCGCCGTCTTGAAGCGACCGTTTTCACATCTCGACGTGGTAAAAAATCTACTCCGTCCATACCTCGCCATCCGCCGATAAAAATAGAAATAGCACAGCGACATGGGACTACGTGAGTACTCGGACACTCCATGGGCTGATGGGCACGACGCGCTCCAACTCTGCCATGACGT
Organism: Tuctoria greenei; assembly: GCA_036927565.1. NCBI lineage: Eukaryota > Viridiplantae > Streptophyta > Magnoliopsida > Poales > Poaceae > Tuctoria > Tuctoria greenei. The sequence continues at coordinate 153,101,312 of JAYESD010000010.1, read as the reverse complement.
TTCCTATCGTGCCGCGCCGAGTTTTACCAAATCGCTTATTACGGCTCCAGCTGATGTGGATACTGGAGCGACGCCGATCGAGACGGCTCCGTATCCCTCGACCGACCGGGTTTGTACGCGCGCACGCAGACGGCAGACGCCGGCGACGACATTCTGATAGATAGGCGGGCGGGCGGGAGTAGTCTACACGCGGGACCGAGCTAGCGCGCCGTTAACCGGAGCTAGACGGCCTCTCGCTCTCTCCTATGGAAGGCCGTGCAGTGCAGAGTCAGCGCGCGCGCCTTAGGTTACTGTGGAGACCTCGGGCTTCCTTCTACTACGACGTCGATCGTCGCGTGGCTTGCACCCACGCGGTCCACGTCTGGGCGCCTCTGCCGGCCACGGGTCTCGGGCTCGGCGTGCCGTCTGCATGCATGTATCGTCGCTTAACTTAATCGGACGCCAAAATCTGCGTACGTCGTCTCCATCATTCCGATGGCGCCGGCGCACGCGCGCGCGGCTCTATGCACGTGATGTTCGTGCCTTTCGTCCCGCGCCGCGCACGCATGGGAACACGAGTTCTATCCCTCCCCTGCTCTTAAACCCATGCATTGTCTCCCTACACGATTATATATGGAGGGCCGGACATTATACACGGAACACGGTCCAATCCAGCCCCAGCTCTAACGAAGTTATACTCATTTTTCGGAGGTTACCAACGCGACGATGCGATCCCTAGAATAACACAAGAAATGGCAACGCACACACGACCAGGCCAACATTTCTACGCTGCAAATGTGCACGCAAATGTACAAATGGGCGAATCGTTTGTTGTACTACGTCCTTCAACTACAATGCCAGAGAGCAGTTGCATACTTGCACTGCATTGCAGGGGGTGGTGGCAAGCAAAAAGGCCGGAGCAGTTGACGGAAGAAGGTTTCAGCGTTGCATATTGCAGACTGGCTTGGAACTTGGAAGCTGGACGCCGCTGCAGCGCCTCACATTTTAAATGGCACTAGCGTGTCTTCTCTGCGTGTTAACCAATGTGCTAGCTACGGGTAGGGCTTGTGTCTCTTCGACCTTTGCTTTTTCGGTAATACCGTCATTACAATGTGGTTAGCATGCTGTCTCTGGTACTGAGGTTCTCCATTTCCATGGCATATATAGTGATCGCTATATACCCTGCTTTGAACGAGAGTTATGACGTGGAGGAATTGAACTGCCGTGCTCGCATCAGATTGAATGTTTAGCCTCGCAAATTGCATTCCCAAGCATGCAATTAATCAACAACAACACGCTACATAGTTTTATCTCGTCGCGCGAGACATGATCTACATGTAAACAATGCTATCAAGTTGCGGATCTCAAGTTGATGACTTATTTAACACGCATTTCGATCCATTTATTTTTCACATAGTTTAGCGACGGTTTGCGAGCTTTCACGCGGGACATACTTTACACCAAACATCGAGCTTGATAGTATACTAGCATCAGTAGCATAGCAGCACTTAACAATGGCAAATGGGGATGCACAACATGACTGGAGAAGAAAAGGACAAAAGAGAAGTCTTGCTTGCGAGATTGGGTGGAACCCAACAGATGCTCTCGGACTTGTTTAATTAGTGTGCACAGTCGGAGAAAACACATCCAGATGCACAACTAATCCACTCTTAATTTTAAGCTTGGGATATCCCAACTATTTGGGAGAAAAAAATCTAAAGATTTGTTGGGTCCAATCCAACCTAATCCATGCACACTCAGACAATAAACCACCATGATCCTACCTACTTTGTCTTCCCATTAATGCAATGCAACACTCATCCTTTGTCGCCCCGTGTTGTCTATGCGTTTGGTAGGCTGTATTGGATTGCATTGACTTGAATTGGATGATCCAGTCACGTGTTTGTTTCACGGTCAGATGGACAGAGTCATCCAACTTTGAGGAATATTCCTTCCAGATGTTGGATGACGTGATCCAGAGATTTTTGTTGGATGAGTTCACCCATCTTGTTTAAGTATGCTCTTATTAACATAATTAATGATAATTAACTTATTTGTTGTTGATTAATAATTATAATTATGATATTAATATTAATATTTACTAGTAATATGATAATTAGTACAAATAATTAGTATTATGTGAAATTACCAACTTAGATGATTCAATCCATCCAAGTTTCATCCAACCTACCAAACAAAAATTAGATCATCCAATCCATCCAACCAAACATCGACTTGGATGATCCAGTACAGAAAAACATGAATGATTCAATCCAATCCAACTTTGACTTCAAACCAAACGCACCCTAAAAAATTGGTCGTAAGGTGAATATCCACACACCAACACTAGCTCGGTTCTAATATTGAATGTAACAAGGCATATGTCGAGCTTTTAAGGTTTAATGATGGACTGGTATATTGAAAAGAAGTTGTATACTACTTACTTCGTTTCAAAATACTTGTCAAGTATTTTGAGATAGAGAGAGTAGTACATATTGCATAAAATCTCAAGGGGGCTCCAACAACATAGCCGATGATGATCGTCTAGAGCTCCGACGCAAGCCCTAGATGAAAGCGTGATTATATATAGGCACCCTGTTTGCGCCAACAAACCCCTTTTTAACCCACTTTGCAAGGAGCCCGTTTTCTCGTTAGCTGAGGATCGGCGTGCCTCCGGTCACGTGGGGAGGGGCATGGGCATCTTTGGGTGTGGTGGAGCCGCAGCCGCTCATGAATTCTCTCTTCCTCTTCTTGTTCCTTGCGGTTGACCGTAGACTTGTACAAGTATGCAGAGTATTTTCCTAAGTAGGAATACCACCTTGTTTGTATACGATGACGATCGATTAGGGAGGGCTATCAGTATGAGCTTGGGGAGGAGATGGGTCATCGCCCACTCGACTACGCCTTGCAAGCGCCCACCTCGATGCGCGTTTCTTCGCATCCAAGGGAGCGACAAGTGCAAAGCGACGCCATGCGTTTGGCACACAAAAGCAACAAGCAAAGGATCCGAATATAATAATCCTCAAGCTCCGATACATGGTCTGGAAATGAATGCAATTTGCACGAGCCTCAACAGGACAGGGGTAACGACGTAGTAAAGCTTAATCCCGGCTAGGTTTGTCGAGGTGTCTAAACTGACACCTCCCCCGGACTCGCTCGAAAGCAGCCCGCGAGAGTTCGATGTATTTTGGGGGCTAGTCCTAGCAAGATCGAACGCAACGAACGATGAACGTAAGTGATTTACGTGGTTCGGGCCGCTTGGGCATAACACCCTACTCCACGGTGGTTTGTGTGTTGTATTGCTCGAGCGTGTATCTTAGTCTGAGAGAATTTGTCTAAGTTGGTGGCTGCTCGGTCCTTTTATAGTCCAAGATCGAGCAACTTACAAGTGGGTCCTGTGGCCCGACAAGTGGCTCCAGGAGTACCAAATCTATCCTAAGATTTGGGAGTAAATGCTATCCTCTCACAATGGCTTCAATGTACCGCTTGCCCATGCCTTGCTACAGGGCTACACATAGCCCCTCATCATGGTTGGTCGTGTCTCGTCTGTCTTGTCGTGGCTTCTCATTCGCCCGCCGTACATAGTAGTTCGGTGCCAGCTTGTCATTACAAGACTGGATACAGGACTCTTGACTTATGAGTGCGAGCTCCTGCTTACCTAGGGAACGTGCGTGTCCTTCTAGTTTAGGTGCATTGGGCTCGTCTCCCTTCATTGTCGCTACCGCAAGATGGACTAGGCCCGACACTGCCTGGCACGTGGCAGGTTTGGTCCTTCCCTCAGCTAGGAGGCCGGGTCCGAAGCTGCCAGACACGTGGTTGTGCCGGGCCTTCTTTCAGTATGGAGGCAGGTCTGGGGCTGCCGGTCTTGCGGACGTGCCGAATCTCTCCTCAGCGGGGAGGTGGGCCCAGTGCTGCGAGAAGCATGGCAGTGTCGGACCTCCCCCTCGAGGGGGATGCAAACCTGGAGCTGCAGGACATGTGGTAGCATCGGGCCTTCCCTCAGTGGAGAGGCAAGGCCATGTCGCATGCCACGTGGCACCCTGGGGCCACGTCGGATCTGGCCCTCGTGGGGGGCGGGACCCAGTGTGCCTTCTTTCCTGTATCTATGGGTACCCGGTTCGCCAGGTACCGATAGTGGCCCCCGGGCCCATCTAGGGCAGGAACTTCTTGGTTAAGTGGTTATACCTGAGGTGAGGCCATTTTGGATCCTCGTGCTGCGACTTTAAGGTCTTTTCTTCAATGTGGCGGATAAAATCTTTGTATGCATATATCACGCCATCAACAGGCATCAGTTCCCGATACAAATTTTGTTTCGGTTCTGTGCGCCCATTATGTCGCCGCCCCTAAGTTTTGAACTCTCCCCTATGGGGGCGGTTGCCTCGAGGCGATTACTTCGACCTTTCTGCCAAATCTTACTCTAGCCCACCAGTCATCGTGAGGGTGGCTCCAGCATTGCAGTACCCACAGTTTCCATCCAAACTTCGCGGAAGTATACTTAAGAAGGGGACTAGCACAGGTCACGAGCCCCTTATGCCTCCATTTGCTCTCGCGCTTAGGACCTTACTGCTATTTCGCATCCTCCATTCCTGAGCCTTAGCCTTTGCATAACCACCCTTCCCCTGCTCCATCTTGTCGCAATGGAGTTGGGTCTCCCCGCCAGTAAGATCAAGAACGAGAAGGAGTTGAAGAAGGTCCGTGCTTACATGGGATGGTCCCATGACTCCTTCAACGACAAGATCCGCATTGGCAAGCTCCTTTTCGAGAAGAAGAGCGTTGGCGACATGGTTTACTTCCAAGGATATGCCATGGTCAGCTTGCTTCCTCCCTTTTCGTCCTTCCTAATGATGTTGATGGAGTTCTATGGTATCCAGCTACACTTCCTCGACCCCCATTCCGTTTTGTTGGTCGCTACCTTCGTTCACTTCTGCGAGATGTGGGTGGGGGTGCGGCCCAGCCTAGAGCTCTTTCGGTACATCTTCACCCTGCAGACCACCGGGAAGGGGAACGAGATGATCAGGCTGTACTATTTTGTGAAGCGGAAGAGGTGCCCCTTCATGTACTTGGAAACCTTTCCCCCTGGCAAATGGGATGAATGGAAGAAGGAGTGGGTGATCATCACCGTGGACAATCATGAGAAGTTGGACCTGCCGAGGGCCTCCTTAACATGGACACCGACCTCTGGAACGAGCTTCCGGTGTTGCCGGCAACGTACAAGCCCGTTGTGGCAAGGATCGAAGGCTGTGTCGCTCGCGGTGTGACCCCCCAGATGGTATTTAGGTACTTCCTGAGGAACAGATGGGCTCCACTGAAGTTCAGGGAACGGTTTGCGTGGACATTCACGCTGCGTGGTGATGATTCCCAGATGAGGGACGAAGCTCTGAAGACACTGCTGAAGAAATTCCTGAGCAAAGCCAACATCTCGCTTGACTATCTGAAGCCCCCCCCCCCCCCCCCGAGTCCTTCTCGCCTTTGAATTTAGTTCCCGAGTTCTGCTGGGAGCTCTGGAAGTTAATGCCAACGTTGGATGATATTGGAGTTGTGGAGAGGTGGGCTCCCTCCACAATCACTATTCCTGGGGCCTCTGGGGGGCCAATCCCTGTCCCCCCAAGGCAGGGGTGAAGCCGCTAGCTCCGGTAGGGGCGAGGTGTTGGCGAAGCCCTCCAGTCGGAAGAGGAAGCTGGTGCGGGGCGACGGAAGCCACGTCGGGACCTCCGGGGGGCCAGCTCCTCTGACTCAAAAACCTCAAATGAGTGCTAGTTCTGGGGGGGGCACCTCCCACTTCGGCGCTGAGCGCATGGCCAAGCTCCGGGGGGCCCTCCGAGTTGAGGGACGCTCCGTCCCGGGAGGCGCCGGCCCAAGCCCCTGGGGGGGGGGGGGGGAGGGGCTCCGACCACATCGGGTCCATCGGGCTTCGGTTATGGCCCTACTACGAAGCAGCTTTGCCTCCGTGGCACCTAGAGCTTCCCAAGGTAATCGACTGGGTTCTTACTCCGATTTCTCTTTTGGTTTAAAGCCAGTCTCTTGAACATTCTTATCTTTGGTGTGCAACACCTCCAAGAAGGGAGATAAAACTGCAACTCCAACGGCAGCGTAGGGGGTTGAGCAAGCAGGCGCACCAGCTCCGGCTCTTGCACCTGCCCAGGCGAACGTGGAGGCTCCGAGCGACACGAGGATGGCACCAATCGCAGATGCGGTTGTGTCAGCACCGAAGACCCCGATCGTTGACGCAGGGATGGCCGGAGTTTCAGCGCCGGAGCCGATAGCTTCTGAGGCTCCAACGGAGATGCCAAGTGATGACACAGCTCCAGCGTCGATGGAGGTTCCACCCCCCGTGCGGGGAGCCACCGACGAGTCGACCCCCACGCCGTCTTCTGGGGAGGTTCCGAAGCCCCAGTCGGATGTAGCTGAGGGGCCAACCCCACGCCAAATGCGGTAGAGGCTCCGGCCGACGGGCCGGAAGCAGTTGAAGAGCTAGCCCCTACGCCAAGTACCGCCGAGGTTGTGGTGGATGTCCCCACGATAGTCGAAGTATCTGCTCCTGCGCCGAAGGTGATTGAGGCTTCGGTGCCTCGGTCAGTGGCGTCCAGCACACCTGCGCCCGGGCTGCAAAATGTGGAGGCTGAGCATCCTGCCTCTCCGCTGGCGGAGGCTGAACCGGGAGCGTCTTTGGCTGCACCGGAGGGCCCAGCGGAGACCGGCGCTGCTCCAATCAACCCTCCTCTAGTCACTGCCGGAGGACACTTCAGGCGCCTCAAGCCCGTGGGTGCCCCCGCTTGCAAGGTGGAGCCCCTCCCGGATGACGGCGGACATCCTGGTGGAGATGGGAGAGGAGGCACCCCCATCAGGTTCGGCGTCCATGCCCTTGGTACTGGCTATTGACAACGCCTGCTCCAGCCTGCAGCAGGTTGCAGTGTCCTTCGAGCACAACCGCAAGGCTTTGGAAGAAGAGTGTATCGCCCTTGATTGTTGGCGCGATAGGCTCCATCAACGCGAAGGCTGGATCGATGGGGAGAAAGCTCGACTGGCCGAGCAAGGCAAGCTGCTCAGCGAGAGGGAGGCTACCCTCAAAGCTCTCGATGAGAAGGCACAAAAGATTTATGAAGAAGCTATGGAATGTCACAGAGTTGCGGACCAACGCGAAGGAGGTCTAATTGTCTGGCATGAGACCCTCCAAAAGCGTCGCCAGGAGCTCGACATGAGAGAGGCCGAACTCTCCGAGAAGCGGAAGGACATGGGCCAGAGAGAGGAGGAGCACTCTCGAAAGCTGTCAGCGGGTGAGCAGAGCTTGGCGGACCGCCACAAGAAATTTGATGCACGATGTAAGCTTGAGGAGGACAGGCTCTGGGAACGGGGGCAAGACCTTAACAAGCGAGAGGTCGACGTCTCTGCGAGGGAGGATACGGTTTGGGGCCGGGAGGAATACCTGATAGAGCGGCGGAACCGTATCCACCTCAAAGAGTTGGAGCTCGCCGATCGCGAGCGGCAGTTAGCCAAGAGCATTCAGCAACACGGCAAAGAGGCTGAGCACCTTGCAAAGGAGAGTGCGAAACTGGCGGCCACCAAGATGGCGCTGGAGGAGTTGCAAAGCTCGAGGGCGGCTGAGTCCCAGCGGGTGTGGGACTTCCTCGAACGGGCCGACGGAGCATTGGCACTGTTTGGCTTCAGCCCCGTACGTCCGACCAACCCAGTGCTGGACCTGGACGAAGCGCTGGCGCCTCTCAGCTCTGCTGGTGGCAAGCTTGACGCGGTGGGCGACGTTGTCGCGGACCAACTGGAGACAGGGGGGAGGTCCTTGGCCAAGACCGTCGTCGAGTACGTGCTAGCGTGCTATCAGAGCCGGGACCCCCACTTTCCCTTGAGTCCGGCAACCGAAGGGCTGATCGAGGGAGGGCTGGATGTTGCTGGGAGAATGTTCAAGAGGCCGCTCAAGCTGTAGCCTCAGCTATCCGTAGGACTTATGCCTTTCTTTCCTTGCTCCCGCCTGTATGCTCCCGGTTTTTGTAATATGATCTTTCAATGAATGAAGTCCTCTTGATTTTTGTCTTTGATATTTTTATGTCCGTCCCCCTGGTAGATGTATGTAATTTTGATTGTGTACATGTACCAAGAAGAACTAACACTTGTTTCGAGTACATCAGCGTCGGGCCCCCTGGGGTTGTCGGAGCTTAGGAGCTCCGGCGACACCCGTTCCCAATGTAATACATCGATGTCGTTCCCCCTGGGGTTGTCAGAGCTTAGGAGCTCCGGCAACACCCACTTTCCATGTAGGAGACGTCACCACTAGCCCCCCCTGGGGTTGCGGGAGCTCGGGAGCTCCAGCGACACCCATTGTCAACGTAGGACGTCGACGCCAGGCCCCCTGGGGTTGTCGGAGCTTAGGAGCTCCGACGATGTTCACTGTCCACGTGGAAGACGTCACCGCTTGGCCCCCTGGGGTTGTCAGAGTTTAGGAGCTCCGACGATGCCCAGTACCGACATAGAGGACGTCGACGACAGGCCCCCAGGCCCACTCTCGATGAGGTAACCGTTCATCATCGGTGGTACGGGAGTGGCTTTACTAGTGTTACAACCTCATGGACCTGCACACATGACAGATAAAAGGTAATTCCGCTCTCCAGTCACTCTTTGGCCACACTCTATTAGTGTTGTTTGTCTTACAATCCGTTACTCTCATGGGGGACTTGATTAACTCAGGGCGTCCGTACTTGGAACTCGACACCCACCGCACGTAGGGAGTGGGTTCGAAGGCTCCGAACACTTAGCAAGTACCTCAAGTAACCCGCCAGCAAACGGACATCAAAGCTCTTACCATTGCAGAGACGATGGAAAAATTGACCACACCCACGCAAGGTGATGAGCTAATGGCAAACGCGTGACGACATTCATCAGAACTAAATATAATTTCAAATGAATAAAGCACTTCAGGGTAGGGCAAACATGTTCTCATTATAACCTTCATAGGAGAGAACAAACTTTACAGGAAGAACGACCCGACCTAGGTGACAGGGAGCTGAGTGTACATTCTCAGGGTACCGGACCGTGTCGAGCAAGGCGTACACCCGGGAGCTCACCTCCCTAGCCTTGGTTGACCTAAGTGCTGTCTCTAGACACTATGCTCTCTTTGTAACGAAAGAAAATAAAATGTCCTACCACTAGGCTATAGATAAAACTTACGGAGGTGTTCGATATTCTATGGGTTGGGCACTCGTTGTGTAGCTAGGCGAACGCACCCAGGGCGACAAACTTCTATTAACCGGAAGGGGCCCTCCCAACCAGGGCAGAGCTTGTTCGCTCCGTCACGGGAAAGCAGACATCGCAGGACCAGGTCGTTTACCTTCAGCTCCCTACTGCGCACGGCCCGTTGATGGTAGCGCCAGAGCGCCTGCCTATACCGTGCGTTTCGGAGGGCTGCTCATATGCATCCCTCGTCTATGAGGTCCATGTATTCATGCCTGAATTGGTCCTGCGTGGCTTCGTCGTACATCCGCACACGGGGGGTAGCCCATGGTCATCTCTGGTGGAAGGACGGCCTCCACCCCGTACACTAAGAAGTAGGGTGTTTCTCCCGTAGCCCGGGTGGTTGATGTCCGGCTAGCCGACAACGCATATGGCAGCTCATCCACCCAATTTGCACCATGCCTCTCAAGGCTTGAGTATGTTCGAGTCTTGAGGCCTTTGGGAATCTCCGTGTTTGCCCTCTCGACCTACCCATTGCTCTCAGGGTGAGCAACAGAGGTGTAACAAACTTGGATCCCAAGGTCCTCACAGTATTCTTGGAATGTAGCGCTCGTGAACTAGGTCCCGTTATCAGTGATGATTCTGTTTGGGACCCCGAACCTGCAGACGATCGACTTGATGAACTTCACTACCGACTGCTTCTTAATGGTGATGATTGGGGTGGCTTCTGGCCATTTGGTGAACTTGTCTACGGCGACATAGAGGTACCAGAATCCTCCGACGGCTCTTGGGAAAGGTCCTAGGATGTCCAGTCCCCACACGGCGAATGGCCACGAGGGGGGGGGGTCATCTGCAGCGCTTGAGCTGTTGTGTGGATCTGCTTAGCATGGAACTGACACGCCTTGCATCTCTTAACCATCTCAGCAGCATCCTAGAGTGTTGTGGGCTAGTAGAAGCCGTGCAAAAAGGCTTTGCCGACCAGCGTGCGGGCCAATGTGTGGTTCCCGCACTCACCTCCTTGGATTTCTGCGAGCAAGTTGCAGCCTTCCTCCTGGGTAATACATCGCAGTAGGTTGCTGTTGGCACCACGCTGGTAGAGATCCCCCTCTACCAGCATGTATCTTTTAGCCATCCGCACAATTCGTTCTGCCAGGGCATGTTCTTCGGGAAGGTAGTTGTCTTTCAAGTAGTCCCGAGCCTCCGAGATCCATGCATCGGGACCTTCTTGAGCTTCCGGTTCTTGGGCGCCCGGCTGCTCGGAGCTGCTAGTGGTGCATAAGAACCTTGGCAGGCACCATGGCTGCAGGGCCGTCGGGATAGCTAGCTTCTAGGTGCTAGCTTCACCCCCTTCACCCGGCTCGGCAGCTCGGGCGGTTGGTCGTGACAACGTCCTTACAAAGACTCCCTCAGGCGCTGGTGCCTCTGTGGAGGCTGTCGTTGACAGGTCGTCTGCGACTGAGTTGTCAGCTCAGGGCACATGGCACAGATCTAAGACTTCAAAGTCTTTCTCTAGCTTCCTAACGTGCAGCAAGTATGCCGCCAGTTGGGGGTCATTGCAACTGCACTCCCCCTTGACCTGCTTGACAATTAGTTGGGAATCACCTTTTGCAAGGAGCTGGTAGACATTGAGGGTCAATGCTTTCTTCAGCCCGTAGATGAGGGTCTCGTACTCTACCATGTTGTTGGTGGCTTTGAAGCCAAGGTGCACCATATATATGAACTGCTCCCCTGTCGGGGCTATGAGCACCGCTCCAGCCCCGACCCCCTGTTTCCGCGCGGAACCATCAAAGTAAAGTGTCCACGGGGTCTCAGTGAAGACTGGTGCGCCGAACAATGCCTCCCCGCTGTCTGAGCCTTCTGGGTTGCTAGGTGATGGAGTCCACTCGACCAAGAAATCAGCCAGTGCCTGACTTTTGACCGCGTGCCGAGGAAGGAACTCAATCTCAAACTCTGCTAGCTCGGCTGCCCACTTGGCGATATTGCCGGTAGCATTAGGGATGTGGAGCACCGTTCTCAGCGAGAAGAAGGTGACCATCGAGATCTTATGGCCCTGGAAATAGTGTAGGAGCTTCCTCGATGTTATCAACACGGCGTACAACAGCTTGTGTATCTCCAGATACCTTGTTTTCGCTTCATGGAGGACTTCGCTGATGTAGTAGACTGGCCTTTGAGTGGTCCGAACTCTATCTGAGGGGTCCCGTACCCCTCGCAGCGGGTCCAGGTCCCGGGGCTCCTGGCTCCCAGGATCTGCATCATCCTCCGGGGGTTGGGACCCGAGGGTTTCCTAGTTTCCGGAGCTCCCCAGGGAAAGATCCATGGCCTGGTCCGAGACCTGAGGCTTGGTGCTTGTGTCGTGAGCTCCTTCCCGCATATGCTGCTGCTGTAGTTCCGATCGCTCTATGACCAAGACTGTCGGTACCCTAAAAACCATACACCCCCTGAGGTTACAAAGATCTCAAGGGAAGGACATCTACTCAAATTAAAGACCCTCGGGGGCCCACCTGTCAGACATAACCGGACCTGCTTCTCCAACATGGTTAAACCCTAGGTTGCCACGTGTACTGTCAGACCGGAGCTATTACCCGCAAGGGTGAAGCTCCGGGCTAGGTACTGAAACAGCACCTCCGGACTTAACCCCTGACCGAGAGAAGCTCCGGACCTGACACGTGCCAGGCCATCCCGGAGCTTCCCGCTTCCCACAGGCAAGCTCCGGAGCCGCCACGTGTCCATTCGTCGGAGCTGGCCGCTTCAAACCTCCGAGAGACATTGTAACGGCTCCGGATCTTCAAAGGACAGCCGCGGACTTCAAGACCCGATTAATTATCATTAATTCCACGTTGATGATACTTAATCGGACGATCTTAACACCTGTAACGGCACTGTCGGAGCCGTTACAGGGTTATTAACAACAATTAATCTCGTGTATTAATATTAGTAACCGGCAGGGCCACATGTCGGGCCAGGCTGACTTGTAACGGTTTGTCCTTGCACTATAAAAGGACAAACCGACGATACACGGGGAGAGAACTCTCGAACACTCTGAAGCTCACAAGTTAATACAACACACACACACCCGTGGAGTAGGGTATTACGCTCAGGCGGCCCGAACCACGTAAACCACTGTGTCACTCGTGTCCAATCGCGTTTCACCTTCTTGAGTCTCCGCGCGCCCAAACCGAACTATAAACTCCTTCAACACTTTAGTAGTGTCAGGGGATCTGCCGACTCCAACAGTCGACAGTTGGCGCGCTAGGTAGGGGCGCCTGAGATCTTCAAGAATGGTGAATTCTGCGGCTGGATCATCCAACGGGCAACCTGCTGCTCAGGCTGTCGGAGGCAATCCCTCCAACATGCAGCCACCGGCAGGAGCCTCAGCACCAGCAGGAGTCACACTCCCACCACCACCATCTTCTCCGGCAAGACATGCCGGACAACATGATGGTGCACCGGCTTCACATTCTGCGCCGGCAAGTCGTCACAACCCAGAACACGCGCTCCATGCAGCGCGTGCTCTTCTCCAGTGACCACCACCTCCGGATGCATCTCAAGATGCCATGGAGCAATGGAGGGCTGATGTTGAGCATTTGGTCGTAGCAGCGGCCGAACGCCTCAACAACCAGGGTCCACCTCCTTCAGGGCGGGCCCCGTCGCAGCGACGAACGTTGTCTGGAAGACTTGGTCCACATGTCTCCAACAACCGGAGACGAGCTGCGTCACAGCAAGTGACGTCATTGCCCTCTGGGGCACGACGCGCCCATACCGCATCTCGGCTTTCGACACATGACCTCCGGGCGGAGCTTGATCGCCGATACCGCCAACAGGATGGCCGTGTCCACATCGAGCGAGCTCGAGAAAGACGAGATGCTCAAGACCTTTCTACTCTGGAAGGAGTAGGAGGAGGCTGTTCCGCCCTAGCCATGCACCTGCGCATGGTTAGATGGCCACAGAAGTTCCGGCCACACTTGCCGGAAAAATTCGACGGGACTGTCAATCCCGTAGAATTTCTACAGATATACTCCACTGCAATCTTAGCAGCTGGAGGAAACGAGGCCGTAATGGCCAATTACTTTCCAGTGGCCTTAACTGGGACCGCCAGGTCCTGGTTTATGAGCCTTCAACCCAACTCTATTGACAGTTGGGAGGAGCTGTGCCGTCAGTTCACCGCCAACTTCGGGAGTTCATACACCCGACCGGGCACTGAACTGGACCTTTTTGCGGTCGTGCAAAAAGGAGGAGAATCTTTGCGGTCATTCATCCAGAGATTCTCTCAGGTACGTAACACAATCCCTTCTATCTCAAGCGCTTCTGTCATTGTGGCATTCAGACATGGTGTACGAGACAAGAAGATGTTGGAGAAGCTGGCGATCAAAGAGATCACCAGCGTCACGGAGCTCTTCAGCCTGGCTGACAAATGTGCCAGAGCTGCGGAGGGCCGTGAAATGCACTCCAAACCAGCCTTGGAGGATCATAAAAAATCCTCCAAAGAAGAAGCCGCTACCTCCAGGAGTGGCAAGAAGAAAAAGAAGACCAACGGCAAGAAGAAGCCGTCGGCCGGCACATCCAACGTTGCAGCCACTGCAACTCCTGGTGGCCGGGGGCCACGCCCCGAGAAGCGACCTCGACCGTATTCTGAAGACGGTGGCAAATCCAAGATGTGGTGCCCCATTCACAAAACGAGCAGCCACAAACTGGAGGACTGTCGGGAGGTCCAAAACCTTGCCGAGCGCTACCACAAGCGCCGGGAAGGGTCTCCCTTCCGACAGAGGGAGGGAAAACAAAAGGTCGATGAAGCTATGGCTGAAGAGGAGTTAGGGTTTCAGGACCCCAAAAAGGTCCTGAAAGCCGTCTACACCTCCGTCGACGATGACTCCGACGTCTCCGACAACGAGCGTCGAAAAACCATGAACACCATCTTTGGTGGATCATGGGACATCACTTCTCGTCGTGTCATCAAGACTATGCGACGGGATATGGCTGTTGTAGCTCCTACAGCTAGACCGGAGCCACATCGAAAGTGGATGGACACACCCATCACTTTTGATGCTTCGCACTGTCCTCAAAGCATGGTCGGAGGTGGCCAATTACCCTTGATGGTATCTCCCACCATCAACAACATCCAGCTCCATCATGTCCTGGTAGACGGAGGTTCGGGGCTTAACCTCATCAGCTTTGAAGCTTTCACTAAGCTTCAGCTCCGACCTTCGGACCTCCAGCCCTCTCGACCTTTCTCTGGAGTAGGTCCAGGGGCCATCACTCCATTCGGAGCTATTACTCTCCCCGTTACCTTCGGGACCCGGGAGAAGTATCGCACCGAGAAGTTGGTCTTCGACGTCGCTCAGATCAACTTACCATTCAACGCCATCTTGGGTAGACCTGCCTTGTACAAATTCATGGCAGCTGCTCATTATGGATACCTGGTGTTGAAGATGCCAACACTAGTAGGCGTTCTCCGGATCCGCGGAGATCGCACTGCCGGAGTAACTGCTCTGGAGGAACTCCACGCACTCACCACAGCGCAAGAGGAGGACTCCAGACAGAAGCAAGCTCCACAACCTCTGAGCATTCGTCAACGAGGCTCGACCTCTGCACCTCGTGTGCAGCCAAGCGGCGACACCGACATTCCCATCAAAGTCGTCCAAATTGGTTCCGCTGTCACTCAAACTACCCGCATATCGGGTGGCTTGAACGACAAATAGGAAATTGCGCTCATCACTTTCCTCCGGGCTAACGTTGACGTGTTTGCTTGGCAACCATCACAAATGCCTGGGATCCCCAGGGAAGTGATTGAGCACAATCTGAAGATTTATCCCGACGCTCGGCCTGTGCATCAGAAACCTCGGAAGCAATCTGTGGAGCGACAGAACTTCATCCGACAAGAAGTGAAGAAGTTGCTCGAAGCCGGATTCATTCGAGAAGTCTACCATCCAAAATGGCTGGCAAACCCAGTCGTTGTGCCCAAGGCCGGCGGGAAACTTCGGATGTGCATCGACTACACCACACTGAATAAGGCATGTCCAAAAGATCCATTCCCACTACCTAGAATAGATCAGATAGTGGATTCCACCTTCGGGTGCGAGTTACTGTGTTTTCTAGACGCATATTCTGGATATCATCAAATCAGGATGTCTAGGGAAGATGAAGAACATACTTCATTCATCACAGTGGATGGATTGTATTGTTACACAGCCATGCCTTTTGGTCTCAAGAATGCAGCTTCAACTTTTGTACGAGCTATGTACAAAACTTTCGAAGAACTCATCAGAGACATAGTGGAAGTGTACGTCGATGACATCGTGGTCAAAGTCAAAAACAAGGAATCCCTCTTGGACACCTTGCAGGCTGTCTTCGATAAGCTGTGGGCCACCCGCACGAAGCTAAACCCAGACAAGTGCGTCTTCGGGGTTAGTTCCGGAAAGCTTCTTGGTTTCCTGGTAAGTCACCGGGGCATAGAGGCTAATCCGGCGAAGATAAAAGCCATTGAAGACATGCGACCACCAACCCGCATCAAAGACGTCCAAAAATTAACTGGATGTCTAGCAGCCCTCAGCCGGTTCATTTCAAGACTGGCGGAAAGGGCACTTCCCTTCTTCAAGTTACTGAGGAAGTCCGGACCATTCCAATGGTCTGAAGAAGCAGAGAAGGCATTCCAGGAGCTGAAACAGTTCCTCACCACCCTACCAGTCTTGGTAGCTCCGAACCCCGGTGAGCCTTTATTGCTTTACATTTCAGCTGCTGACGAAGTCGTCAGTATGGTTCTGGTTGCGGAGAGACCGGAACTACCCAATACTCAGGAATCCAGACCCCTTCGGGAGGGTCCGGAGGTTCCTGAAAGCGGGTCTGGGTCCCAGCTCCCAGACTTGAACCCACAAGAAGCCACTTCAGAGGACCCTGATTCCTCCGAGAGGATCCAGGTCATTCCTGAAGAAGCTCCGGGTTCCTCCACCCAGGACCCGGAGGTCCCCGAAGAGAGTCTGGACCCCTCCGAGAGGGTCCGGATCAATGAAGAGGAAGCTCCGGACCCCTCCGGGAGGGTCCGGACCATTCAACGCCCAGTATACTTCATCAGTGAAGTGTTACATGATGCCAAGACTCGATACCTAGAGGTGCATAAACTGCTTTATGCAGTTCTTATTGCCTCAAGGAAGCTTCGACACTATTTCCAAGCTCACAAAGTCTCGGTGGTAACCTCATATCCACTTCGAGCGATCGTGCATAATCCCAATTCAACTGGGAATATTGCAAAGTGGGCAGCGGAACTGGCTGAATTTGACCTTGAATTCATTCCAAGACAAGCAATCAAGAGTCAAGCGTTGGCAGATTTCGTGGCAGAATGGACTCCCTCTCCATTAAACCCTGGGGGCCCCAGCGAGCAGAATACGGAACCTCAAGTTCCAGCCTTCACTAAGCCTCACTGGACCCTTTACTTCGACGGCTCCATGCAGAAGCAGGGAGCCGGAGTTGGAATCCTTCTCCTCGCACCAACCGGGGAGAAGGTGAAATACATGGTGCACCTTGACTTCAAGGCAACCAACAACATGGCGGAGTACGAAGCACTCATCTATGGATTAAAGGTGGCACTATCATATGGTGTCAAGCAGTTGCTGGTCAAAGGAGATTCACAACTTGTCATCAAACAGGTGAAGGGTGAATGCTCCTGCAATAATCTCCAGCTGGCTGCTTACCTCCTTGAAGTCCAGAGGCTTCAGAAGGACTTCGAAGTCCTAGACCTTCACCATGTTCAGCGTGCTCACAACGCTGAAGCTGACGAACTCTCGACCAAGGCGTCAACCGGAGCTCCGGCTCCTGACGGAACCTTTGTCCGGAGGTTGTCAAAACCCACAGTTCAGCCTGCCGAACTGAACGAAGGGGGCGAGATCAGCATCCCGAAGCTGACGGTCCCGATGGCCCTGTTACCATGGCAGCCATCAAGGGTCGTAGGTGCTGCCGGAAGCTCCGAGCAACCCAGCACGCAAGACTCAAATGCTCAAGTCAGTTCCGATGCATGGATCTCGGAGATCCGGAACTACTTGAAAGACAACATCCTTCCTGACGATGATGTATCCGCTGACCGGGTAGTCAGATTGGCTAAAAGATACACGTTGGTAGAAGGGGATCTCTACCGGCGCGGTGCCAACGATATCCTAATGCGGTGCATCACAAGGGAAGAAGGCTGCGAACTCCTCGCAGAAATCCATGGAGGCGAGTGTGGGAACCACGCATCTTCCCGCACGCTGGTCGGAAAAGCCTTTCGGCACGGCTTCTACTGGCCTACAGCGCTCCAGGATGCCACTGAGCTAGTGAAGAAATGCAAAGCATGCCAATTTCATGCAAAGCAAATTCATACACCTGCTCAGTCCTTACAAATGATACCTCCTACATGGCCTTTCGCTGTGTGGGGGATGGACATCTTGGGACCCTTCCCAAGAGCCGTCGGAGGTTACAAGTTCCTGTACGTCGCCATCGACAAGTTCACCAAGTGGCCGGAAGCTACTCCTGCTGTGACGATCAACAAACAATCTGCAATCAATTTTCTACAATCTATCGTGAGCAGATTCGGAGTCCCAAATAAGATCATCACTGATAATGGGACTCAGTTCACAAGCTCCGCATTTCAAGGATATTGCGAAGACCTCGGCATACAGGTTTGCTACGCTTCTGTAGCTCATCCTGCCAGCAATGGACAAGCCGAGAGAGCAAACGCAGAGATCCTTAAAGGACTCAAAACGCGCACTTATGAGCGTTTGAAAAAGCACGGAGCCAATTGGATCGAAGAGCTTCCGCCCACTCTATGGGCCAACAGGACTTCTCCAAGTCGGGCAACCGGAGAAACACCCTTCTTCCTGGTGTACGGAGCTGAAGCGATCCTTCCTCCGGAAATCACCTTGGGTTCCCTCCGAGTCCGGACCTTCGACGAAGCCGTGCAGGACCAGCTCCGGCGTGAAGACCTAGACCTCCTTGAGGAGAGAAGGTGCCAAGCAGCTGTTCGGAATGCCCGATACCGCCAAGCTCTACGGCGTTATCACCAGCGGCATGTACACAACCGACAGCTCGAGGAAGGCGATCTGGTGCTACGGAAAATACTATCCAGAGAAGGGCAAAACAAACTTTCCCCCAGCTGGGAAGGGCCCTTTCGAGTGATCAAAGTATCCCGTCCCGGAAGCGTTCGCTTGGCTACCGAGGATGGGACACCTCTCCCAAATCCTTGGAACATCGAGCACCTCCGTAAGTTCTACACTTAATTCCACGGAGGTGAGTCTTAAGTAACTTGAAATGTATGTTATAGAGTCATTGTACAGAGTCGGGTAGTTCCTCCGGGAGAGCAGCCAGACCTTTCCCGAAAGGTTTGAAAAGCTCATGCAACACTTGATACAGTCTCCGGACTAGAAGTGTGGCTAACTACCCTGGGTCAAACGAGAAACCAAACACACTTAGCCTGGTTCCGTACCCTAAGAGTGTACTTGTTTCCCCTGTACCCCGGACCTATAATGAAAGACATCTTCATGTGAAATAGACTCCACGTGCATTCATTTTTGCATAAGGCTCGACATTTTTATTTTTCTCTTTCTTGTCTATAACAGAAACGTGCAATTCTTAAGAAGTTCTAGTTTAACCGGTTTACGTACGATTTGAGTTGAACTGTCGGATTTTTTAGATTTAAATGTCGTCTGTGGCCAACTCGCCTGAAAGCCGCCAAGCCATTCTAGGGCCGGAGTGCGCTATCGACTTAGCCTGGTCAAGCACCCTAAGTACGCCACTCTACCTACATCCCGGCAGGCCAAAGTAAGGTGGGTCCATGGACAATTGGATCTAAAAGAAAAGACAATTCATCCAATCGTACTAAAAATCGTGTTCAACTTGAAATTCTCTTGAGAACCGTAAGCCGCGACGAAGTTATAGATAAGGAAGAAATTTTACTATTTTTCTTGGCTTAAGTGTGCAGGAAAAATGAACCCAAAGTTGAGGGAGAAAAACCGGAGCTAACCAAGCTCCGACTCCCACCAGGGCGTCAACCGTCGGTGTTGACTTAAAGATGGTGAGAAGACCCTATCACTAGAGTCTGTTGCCAACAAATCAGGCGTGGCAAGGGTCATTGCCGGAGCTACTAAGCTCCGACACCTTGAAGTATTAACTTTCGACGCTCAACGTGTTGGTAGAGGCTATTGCCGGAGCTACTAAGCTCCGACGATGGACAGTGCCGGAGCTTCTAAGCTCCGACGACTTCAAGGGACCTTCACTATCGAAAACTTCGGACCTAAATTATACGAGTTCGAAGCAAATTTGTCTTCAACAAAACTCAACATCCTTTTGGTACATGTCCATAATCAAATTGTGCACATCTACCAGGGGGCCAAGTGAAGACAAAGATGTCGAAGACAAAAAAATGAAATTCACGAAAAATTGGGGATTTCATTTCATCAGAAGACCAGAGATTACATCTGGAAACAAGGGATTACAAAATTGAGGAAGAAGAGAAGATACAAGTAAAGGCTAAGAGAGATGGTCCTAGACCCTATGGAAGAACTCGGCGACCTTCTGAGCGACCTCCGACACGCTGGCTCGGGTAGCTTCGCCTTCTCCTTCGACGGGGCCTTCAAGCACCGGGTCCAGAGGGAATCGAGGGTTCCGGCTAGTGTAGCACGTCAACACATACTCTGTGATGTTTCTAGCCAGGAATTGCCCCTCGACCTCCAGCTGGTCCGCGATGACGTCGCCCACCTTGGAGAGCTTGCTGCCCGCGGCGCTCAACGCTTGCAACGCAAGGTCCGGCTCCGGTTCCGGATCATCCGGGAGCACGGGGCTGAAACCCATTGGCGCCAGCGCATCGTCGGCCTTGCTCAGGAACTCCCAAATTTACAGGGAGTCCGTCTTCCTCAGGCCCTTCATCTCTTCCAGGGATCTCCGGGCCGCCGCCAGCTCCGAATTCTCGCGGGAGAGACGCTCAACTTCTTTGGCGTTTTGCTGAATCTTCGCAGCAACCCGCTTCTCAAGTCTTCCGAGCTCCTCCTCCCGGAGGTGGATCTTGTTCCGGCGGTCGACCAGGTCCTTCTCCCTAGCCTCTATTTTCTTCTCCCGGGCGACAAGGGCACACTCGTACTCGTAGAGTTCCTGCCCCCGCACCCAGGTCTTCTCCTCCTCCTCGAGGCAGCGCTCTTCCAATTTTTTAGTGCGCTCCTCGAGGCCCTTGTCCGCCAGAGCTGTTTTCTCAGCGAGCTCCTCCTCCCGTCGCAAGACGTCATCCCGTAGCTCCAGGAGTTTTTGCTCCTCATCCTCGAGCCGCCTTTCCCTTCCTTCAAGTGCCTCTCGGCGCTTGATGAGTGCGGTGCTGATGGCCTCGAGTTGATCGAACCGAGCGTTGGCCGCGTCGTTAGCAGCCTTAGCTTGGTCATGGAACTCCCGGGATTGAGCGTCGAGGGCGTGAGTCATGCTCTCCCTCTCGTCCAGCAGCTCACCCCAGAGCTCCAGGCGGACCTTCTCCCGCCTGATCCATTCCTTGTCATCCGCAATCCTCGACTGCGCCAGCTTAGTCTCAAAGTGGAGCCGATTACGCCACCTCCTAAGGGTTTGGCGCTCCTCTTCAAGAGTTTTGCTGTCGTGGAAGAAGGCCAGTTGGACCTGACGTAGACTGGAGCAGGCATTGTCGATGGACATCGACAGAGAGATGGGCTCCGGACCTGCCGGGGTCTCCTCCGCTGGTTCCAGCGGGTCTTCACTTACAAAAATTGGGTCCCACTCTACAAGAGTGGAACCCCGAGCTTCCAAAGCACTAGGGCACTCCTCCGGGATGGCCTCAGTCGCCACCGAAGAAGGTCCTGCCACCAAGTCTTCATTTGCCCCCTCAGGCTGGGGGCCGGCGACTTCATTCAGGCACTCTGGCTCCGCCACGGGTACCATCGACGTCGTCGCCTCCACTGGCTCCGGCCGGGACACTTCTTCTGAAGGAGGCTCGAGCTCCCTCGCCTCTTCGACCACCGGCTCTGTGGCCGGCGCTCCAGCAATCACCGGCTCTGCGGCCGGCGCTTCCACAATCACCGGCCCTGCAGCCGGCGCTACAATAATTACCGGCTCTGCGACCGGAGCTTCGGAAGTAACCGGCTCAACTGCCGGAACCACTTCAACTTCCGTCTCGCATGCCGGGGCTTCAGCTACCTCCGGCTCAACCGCCGGGACTTCAGCACTTTCCGGCTCTAAAGCCGGGACCGCTACTCCCTCCGACTCAACAGCCGGAGCTTCTACTTCTGCAGCACCAAGACCCGGAGCTTCAACCTCCGGAACGGGTGCCGCTGGTGCATCTTCAATCCCGTGGTCCGACGCTACCACGGGAACTTCTGGAGACGAGTCGAGGTCCATGACCACGACAGCCGGCGCCGGAGCTGTCGCAGCCTCCGCTTGGGGCGGCACCGGAGCTGGAGCAGAAGCCCCCGCAGCCTCAGACACTGTGGCCGAGGGCGGAGCTTCACTCCCCTTTTTGGGAACGCTGCAGATAAAGAACGAAGAAATTGAGCAAATAGATGCTATAATCAAAAGTTAATCGAGGTAAGCAAGAAAAATTACCTTGGGAGGCTCACGCACCAGCTTGCGCGGAACCTCTTTCCCGGACGTTCCGGGCTGACCACGGACGGCGTAGGAGCTCCGGGAGGACTCCCAGGACTTGCCGGGGCCGCGGGCGTTTCCCGGGTCGGAGCTCTCCTTGATCGGGAGGAACTCCTGGACCTGGAGGCCCTCACCGCTTCTCGTGCCGGAGTCGCCTGCCCGGAGCTAGCACCTCCGGAGGGATCCACCACGGGGACAGTCGCACTCCGGGAGGATCCCACCGCCGGAACAGTAGCGCTCCGAAAAGACCCCACCACGGGGACAGCCGCCACGGCGGCGGAGGATCTTCCTTCCTGAGGACGGGGAACTGGGGGGGGAGGTGGCAAGCCCGACGGACCTTCCGTCAGCATGTCGCAGCTTTCTCTTCCGGCTCTCCGGCTCCTCTGCCAGCTCCTTGCCCTTGCCAATGACCTCAGCTCTTGGCTGAGAGACAGGGGCGGAGCCGCCTTCGGACAACCCGGGGATCGCCAACCGGGCGGTCGATCTTCTCTCGACGACGCCAAGGTCGTCAAGCGCGGGCATCTTCCGCCGGAGCTCCCTGCTGAACTCAACTTCCACGTTCAGGGGGAGGAAAGCCGGCGGCGGAGTCAAGTACTCTCCGTCAACATCGATGCCGTGCTGGAATTTCTTGAGGTGAAACTCCAAGGACTTCCCCACCATGCTGGACTTCAACCCGGTCTCAACCCGGTCCTCGTCCATCACGCTGTTGAGGGCCCAGGCGAGCTTCTCCCTCCTCTTCAGCGGTGCCCACCTGTTGGACAGGAAGTTGCAGAACACTGCCTGGGGAGTCAATCCTCCCTCCACACATTGGCGGATCCTGGTCAGGACGGGGTCGAAAGCTGCCGCCAGCACCGGAACTTCGCTCCACACCGACGTGTCAATGTCGGGCAGACCGTCTGGCAACTCCAACCGCTCATGCTCCTCCACCCGGACGACTACCCAATCTTTCTTCCAGTCATCCCACTTCCCGGAAGGGAATGACCGGAGGTACTTGAACGGGCACTTCTTGCGCTTCACAAAGTAGTAGAAGCCAAGGTACTCGTCGCTTCGGTCGGTGGTTTGGAAGGTGAAGAAGGTTCGTAAGAGCTCGATGCAGGGAGGGATGCCCACCCACATCTCGCAGAAGTGGACAAAGATGGACACAAGGAGAATGGAGTGAGGGCCAAGGTGGTATAACTGCAGACCATAGAAGTCCAGCAGCATCAAGAAGAAAGAAGAAAACGGTGGGATCAGCCCCACCATGGCGTACGATGAAAAGTACACCATCTCGCCGGAGTGCTCCTTTTTAAAGGGAAGCTCTCCGCCGGCACGGACCGAACGGTTGAAGAAGTCCGACGACCACCCCATGAGGGCTCGGACCTTCTTCAGATCGCTTTCCGTCTTCAAACGACTTTCACGCAGACCCAACTCCATCGCAGCACAGCTAGGCAAGAGAAGAGGAGAAAAACACGAGTTGGGAGTTTGAGCGCAAGAACAGATGGAAAGCGTAAAGAACTCCCGACGGTGCGCTTTCCTTCTTAAGTAAGCCCTCGCAACGCTTGGATGGAAACTGCAGGAGAGTCAAGGATACTACTCAAGAATTCAACCCTGCCGATGACAAGAGGGCCCGGGACCACCCTGACGATCAAGTCGAGGTTCTTACCCAGGCGAACAGTTGTCATCATGAGGCGGGAAACCCAAAGGCGGCGGACTGACAAGGCGCGCGGAACAGATACGGTTTTCGTATCGGGAACCGACGACCTTCTATTGCGAGAGATCCGCACGTCAAAGATCTTATCTGCCGCCTGAGGTGCGCCACGCGTCGGGACTTAACCGTAAAGCCCCGCCAAAGGCACCTCCGAAGACCCTTGAAGACCCAGTTCAAGAGTCGTAAGTGTGGACCCACCTCCGGCGGAATGACTTCATCCCGTTGGCCTTCCCCGGAGGTAGGTCCAGGGGGCCACTGTCGGTACCCTAAAAACCATACACCCCCTGAGGTTACAAAGATCTCAAGGGAAGGACATCTACTCAAATTAAAGACCCTCGGGGGCCCACCTGTCAGACATAACCGGACCTGCTTCTCCAACATGGTTAAACCCTAGGTTGCCACGTGTACTGTCAGACCGGAGCTATTACCCGCAAGGGTGAAGCTCCGGGCTAGGTACTGAAACGGCACCTCCGGACTTAACCCCTGACCGAGAGAAGCTCCGGACCTGACACGTGCCAGGCCATCCCGGAGCTTCCCGCTTCCCACAGGCAAGCTCCGGAGCCGCCACGTGTCCATTCGTCGGAGCTGGCCGCTTCAAACCTCCGAGAGACATTGTAACGGCTCCGGATCTTCAAAGTATAGCCGCAGACTTCAAGACCCGATTAATTATCATTAATTCCACGTTGATGATACTTAATCGGACGATCTTAACACCTGTAACGGCACTGTCGGAGCCGTTACAGGGTTATTAACAACAATTAATCTCGTGTATTAATATTAGTAACCGCCAGGGCCACATGTCGGGCCAGGCTGACTTGTAACGGTTTGTCCTTGCACTATAAAAGGACAAACCGACGATACATGGGGAGAGAACTCTCGAACACTCTGAAGCTCACAAGTTAATACAACACACACACACCCGTGGAGTAGGGTATTACGCTCAGGCGGCCCGAACCACGTAAACCACTGTGTCACTCGTGCCCAATCGCGTTTCACCTTCTTGAGTCTCCGCGCGCCCAAACCGAACTATAAACTCCTTCAACACTTTAGTAGTGTCAGGGGATCTGCCGAATCCAACAGTCGACAAAGACCATTCTAACCACTTCAGTTGTTTCGGTAATATATAGCGGCAAGGGCTCATCGGACTCTAGCGCCACCATAACGGGGAGGGACGTCAGGTGTCTCTTGAGCTCTTGGAATGCCATTTTCGCCTCTTCAGTCCATGCAAAGGGACCTGCTTTCCGCAGAACCTTAAAGAAGGTAAGCGCTCGCTCTGCCAGTCTCGAGATGAATCGGCTGAGAGCCGCTAGGCACCCTGCAAGCTTCTGCACATCCTTGATGCAAGCCAGAGGCCACATCAGCTCTATCGCCTTAATCTTCTCGGGATTAGCTTCGATTCCCCGGTGGGAGACCAGGAACCCAAGCAGCTTCCCAGAAGAGACCCCGAAGACACACTTTTTGGGGTTCAACATTGTGCGTGTGATGCGCAGCCTGCTGAAGACTTGTGCTAAGTTGTTTAGAAAAGATGCGTGGTTTTTTATTTATACCACGATGTCATCGACATACACTTCTACCAGGTCTCTAATGAGGTCCCCAAATGTTTTATGCATTGCACGTACAAAAGTAGGGAGAGCATTCTTAAGACCATAAGGCATGAATACATAATAATACGGACCATCTACTGTTACAAAAGCGGTGTGTTCTTCATCATCTCTAGACATAGGTATTTGATGGAAATCAGAATACGCATCTAGGAAACACAGCATATCACATCCTGACGTAGAGTGCACAATTTGATCTATCCTGGGGAACGGGAATGGATCCTTTGGACATGCCTTGTTTAGGTTGGTGTAGTCGATGCACATCCGAAGCTTCCCGCCAGCCTTGGAGATGACAACAGGATTAGCCAACCACCGAGGGTGGTGGACCTCCCAGATAAAGCCAGCGTCGAGCAACTTCTTAATCTCCTCTCAGATGAAGTTCTGGCGCTCGACAGACTGCTTCTGGGGCTTCTGTTGTACCGAGTGGGGGTCGGGGTAGATCTTCAGATGGTGCTCAATCACCTCCCTGGGGATCCTGGGCATCTGCGATGGTTGCCAGGCAAACACATCGACATTGTTCTGGAGGAAGGTGATGAGCGTGAGTTCCTATTTGCTGTCCAGATTACCCGCTATGTGGGTCGTCTGGGCAGACCCGGGGCTGATTTTGACGACCTTCACTGGGACGTTGTCTTCGGCGGGCAACACACGCGGAGCTGCAGTGGAGGTCCCTTGGGACGGGACTTGGCTTGGTCGACCTTCCCTCGCATCGCCAAGGCTCGGAGCTCGCCCTACATCCAGTGCTTAGAGTTGTTCCAAGGCTGACACCGCCACAGTGCGATCTCCCCGGACCCTGAGGACCCCAGTCGGCGTCGACATTTTCAAGACCAGATAGCCATAGTGAGCTATGTCCATAAACTGGTACAACACTGGCCTCCCAATGATGGCGTTGAAGGGAAGCTCAATGTCTGCCACATCGAAGAGGATGCTCTCCGTGCGGTAGTTCTCCGGAGTACCGAAGGTTACCGGGAGGTGGATTCTACCGCAGGGCACGATTTGTCCCAGTCCTACACCTGAGAACGGGCTCGAAGGTGTAAGACACGACATGGGTATCTGTAGCTTTCGAAAGGCAGCAAGCGAGATGAGGTTGAGGCCTGCACCACCGTCGATCAGCACACAATGAAGCTTTTACGCTGGCAATGGTCGGAGCCACAAGCAACAGGAGCACTCCAGCTCCTACCATATTTTCCGGGCAGTCTGTGGCATCAAAGCCAATTGCCGTACTCATCCACTTACTATGGGGTGCAGGGCTTGGTGCCGGGGCCACCGCAGCCACAACCCTTTGTGGGACTTTTACCGCGTTCTGGGACATAGGGTCCGCGGCTCCCCCGTAGATGACATACAGGAGCTTCCGACGCTCCTGATCGCTTCTTGTGTCCGAATCGACACTTGCAAAGACAGCTTTCACCGTCCTACGGGGCTCCTGGTACCCCATGTCCTCGTCTTTGTCCTCGACGGTATCAAGCTTCTGCTTACCCTCCCTCTAATGGGGGGGGGGGATCCCTCTCTTGCCGCTACTGCTTCTGCCTCTACTCGCGGTAACGCTCCGCGAGCTTCTTGACTTCCCGTCACTCACTTGCACTGTGGCCATTGGTCCGGTGCACCGGACACTTGAAGTCAGCGTCGTAATCTTCAGGTGACTGGTGTGGGCGCTTGTCTTGGCGCGAGCCCCGGGCTCTGCCAGCTGCTGCTACCACCATGGGAGCCCCGGACCTCGGCTTACTCCTGTCGTGACCCCTGTTCTTATTCTTCCCGCCACCACCCCTGGTAGTGGCCTCCGCTTCGGACTGTGAGGGCTCCCCACTCTCTGAGGAGGGTCGAGCGTGCTAGTTACGACCTTCCGCAGCCTTGACACATCTGTCTGCCAAGGCAAACAGCTCGGAGACATCGCACACATCGTGTGTGGCGAGCTTCTCAAGGATCTTCTTGTCCCTCACACCCTACCTAAATGAAACTATGACAAATGCATTCGAGATGTGCAGGATGGTGTTCCGTACCTGAGAGAATAACTACATGAATGTTCGCAGCGGCTCCCCCGAGCACTGTCTAACAGTGTGGAGGTCGAGCTCCGTGCCTGGGCGCTCGTACGAACTTCCGAAGTTCACAACGAACTGCCGGCATAGCTCCTCCTAGGAGGTGATGGACCCCTGGGGGAGGTTCATGAGCCATGACCGGGTTGGGCCGCCCAGGACTACCGGGAAGTAATTAGCCATGATGACCTCGTCACCCCCTGCAGCTAGGATCGAAGTGGAGTAGATCTACAGGAACTCACTCAGGTTGATGCTCCCATCATACTTCTCTGGCGTGTGTGGCTGGAATTTGTGAGGCCACACCACCCTCCTTAGGTGCGGAGCTAAGGCTGCACACCCTCCACCCGTGCTTGCGGGCGGCAGCCGGCAGGTTTGGTGCTGCGTGATCTTGATGTCCAGGAGGCACTGTGTACGTCTGGTGTTGACGTGTGGCGGCAGGCGCTTGGTGCGGTGGAGGCACATCATACTCCTGGGGTGTGGGAGGCGCAACGTACGCCTGGTGTGGAGGAGGCGCCACGTACGTCTCGTGCTGAGCAGGAGGTGCCACATACGTCTGACGTGGTGGGAGAGCGCCATGCACCTAGGGTTTAGGACCCGACAGGCTGTAGTCAGCTTCAAGATTGCGATGTTGCTCCCGTTGTCGTTTGATGATGACTCGACAGTCCTCGCCAGCTCAGCGGTGCTGCAACTTAGCTCGCAGGTCCGCCGTCGAAAGCCTTGTTGAACGGCTATTGATAGTCCGCCGATCGACCGTAGGTGTACGCGACAGCGAGACAAATGTTGGTGCCGCTCGCCTCCCGCCTTGCGGAGTCGCTTGGAGTGCAGCGACAACACGATGGTCGACGTCATTTACCCACTGCTGGGTTGCTCCCTGGGGGGCACCTACCGTCGGTGCGTTGCGGAGTAGCGCACACGCAGCAAGGAGTGCACTTTCCGGGCTTACTGCCGGTGGTGCCGTAGCAGCTGTCACGACAGAAGTTCGACGTGTCGTGTTGTGCGGTCGTGCAGTCGGTGGAGTGACTGTACGGCGCCGCGATGGTCTAGATCTTCCCGCCCTGGAGCGGGACCCAGCTCTGGGGTGCGATGAAGCTTGGTCCTCACCCACCGCCTGCTGGCGGGGCTGTGGCCTGGAGGAACTAGCATTGGAACGGGCGTTCACTATGCTGCTGGTGAAAATCCTTGCAGGAGAAAACCCCCCTACTTGGCGCGCCAAATATCGAGGTGTCTAAACTGACACCTCCCCCGGACTGGCTCGGAAGCAGCCCGCGGGGGTTTGATGTATTTTCGGGGGCTAGTCCTAGCAAGATCGAGCACAACGAACAATCAACGCAAGGGATTTACGTGGTTCGGGCCATGGGCGTAACACCCTACTCCACGGTGGTTTGTGTGTTGTATTGCTCGAGCGTGTATGTCAGTCTGAGAGAAGTTGTTTAAGTCAGTGGCTGCTCGATCTTTTTATAGTCCAAGGCTGAGCAGCTTACAAGTGGCTCCAGGAGTATCGAATCCATCCTA
The DNA here is from genome assembly GCA_036927565.1 of Tuctoria greenei. NCBI lineage: Eukaryota > Viridiplantae > Streptophyta > Magnoliopsida > Poales > Poaceae > Tuctoria > Tuctoria greenei. The sequence continues at coordinate 153,072,738 of JAYESD010000010.1, read as the reverse complement.
AAATTTGGGAGTAAATGTTATCCACTGACAATGGCTTCAATGTGTTGCCTTCCCATGCCTCGCTGCAGGGCTACACATAGCCCCTCATCATGGTTGGCCGTGTCTCGTATGTCTTGTCGCGACCTCTCATTCGTCCGTCGTACATAGTAGTTCAGCGCCAGCCTGTTATTACAAGACTGGGTACATGACTCTTGACTTATGAGTGCGAGCTCCCGCTTACCTAAAGAACGTGCGTGTCCTTCTAGTTTAGGCGCACTGGGCTCGTCTCCCTTCATTGCCGCTACCGCAGGATAGACTAGGCCCGACGCTGCCTGGCATGTGGCAGGTCCGGTCCTTCGCTCAGCTGGGAGACCGGGTCCATAGCTACCGGACACGTGGTTGCGCCGAACCTTCTTTCAGCAGGGAGGCAGGTCTGGGGCTGCCGGTCTTGCGGACGCGCCGGGTCTCTCCTCAGTGGGGAGGTGGGCCCAGTGGTACGAGACGCGTGGCAGTGCCGGACCTCTCCGTGAGGGGGAGACAAACCTGAAGCTGCAGGACACGTGGTAGCGTCGGACATTCCCTCAGTAGAGAGGTGAGACCATGCCGCACACCACGTGGCACCCTGGGGCCACGTTGGATCTTGCCCCCGTGAAGGGCAGGACCCAACGTGCCTTCTTTCCTGGATCTATGGGTACTCGGTTCGCCAAGTACTAACAACACTAGATGGAGTAGCACGGTTAACATGGATTGGTCTACTAACATTACAGACAGCGAGCTAGGCTCTAGGGAGACATCTTGATAGGTACTTGCATTAAGCAAAACATCTCTCGATGTGCCTTCGTGCCGCTCCATGCGTGCATTAGTTTATCGTGGTTGCCTTGAGAACACAACACAACGATACTCTTACTATGTCATATGGAGTAGCCAATCAGCTAACAAGATAGCTGCCATCTCGACAAACCCAAAACAAGAGGTAAGAAACGTGAGCTGAAGCAGCAATGGGGAATGCACGGATGGCAGCAGGGAAAGGAGAAATGGGTATAGCCCATACGAAGAGAGACCAGAGACGCCGAAGCAGGCCATCAAGGACGCTCGCGTCACGGCCCAGGTAAAAAACTCCCTCGTCCGTCCCGCAGCCACTGGAAAAACTGCGCGCCACAGGCTGCGCCGGTCTCTCCCCGCGCGTGGCGTCATGGCGTGCCTGCTCTCCCGGTCCCGGCCGCGCGCGCACGCCTCTCCCACGCGGAACGACTCCATTGCGAAGTTCGATTCGGCCGGGGCTAACCTGACCGCCATTGGCGTTGGAACTCCCGATAAGGCTTCGTTTGGCAGCTGTGGGAGGCAATACAAGTGTGCAGACATCCACGCAGGGATTGGGTGGATACGCTCTCCACCACCCAATCCACGTCTGGTACTTGAATGTTTAATCCACAGTTTGCATTATGTATCTGGCAATGATGTGGATTGTTCTTAATTAAAATGAACAGTTTTTTACTCAGGTTTTACAAATTCCTGTCATACCCATTTGTTGCAGACTTAAATAAGCACAACTATAACACAAAAAATATATTATACTGGGAAATAAAGAAAAAGAAAATTAGAAACAAATGGTGATAAAACATTGACTAGAGCAGAAAGCACTAGTTTATAGCATCGTTGCAAACTGGTCTACTGCTAACTTGACCACCACATGTTGTCTGCGCTCAAAACCTTCAGAAATAAAGGAACATATGTCAGGATAAGGATGTAAGTTCCCAAAAAAGAAATGGCATAATGCTAATTGATCATAAATTGTTGTGAAGTTCAATAAGAAATGGCATAATTCAGAAGCAATGTTTTACTAACATCAAGTAATGCAAGAAGCTAATGATAATTTTGTTCATGTCAACATAGATAGTCAAAATAAGAATTTGCAATTTCAAAGGGACTAAATGAAAGTTGGGAGAAAATTGTACACTTGCAGAAATTTCAAACAAAATGTCCTTTGAGTCATAGAAGTAGATCCCAGCAACACTCTCAAATAGATGCAGCCTGTTGGAATAACTTCATCAAAAGATGAACCAATTTAAACAGATAGGCACAAGAATTATTTCAAGCAGAAATTTCATATCATATTTGGAGACATGTTTGACTGATAACAGCATACCAAAGATTAGATTGCATAGTCCTAGATACCACAGACAAGATTTAAAATGGAGATGACAAACCACAATAGTATTACATTGCAGACCGTTATACACGAATGAATTCTTTACCAATCTATCTACAAAAGATTGACCAGTTTAAGTGTTTAACACTGCTTGTACCAGCAATATGTAGCTTGCAAACGCCAGGTGACTGCTAAAGTCTAGCACCAACAAACCAATCAATTTATCTGCAAATAACTAATTATTTTTGTCAACCTCAAAACCATCAATGGTGCATCAAAAGATGAACAACTGAAAGAAAATTGAAACATGCAACTAAGGTTCCTCTCAATATGTTTTAACTCCAATGTTATCCAGATTATTAAAGCATGCATGGAAAGTATGTGGGAAATTAATTTTAGTGAACGTGTCAAACGGGGCAAATTAATTTTAGTGAACATATCAAACATTTCTATTTACAAAACTGTGATCCTTTCTAAGGTTACAAATCAAAAAGGAGGAAATGAAATAAAATAACCTGAGTGCGCATACATTCAACAACAAAATCACATGAAAAAGATGGAAAAACAAGGAAATCAGAGGGTGACACATATGACTGGGACGAGCTTCTGCTGGCCCATGCAACAAGGAGGTGGTAGTAAGCGGGGTGACCTGGGTCTCGCCGAAGATGCCAGCCTTGAGCTCGAGCATAGCGTCCCCCAGGACAGAGAAGACGAAGTCGTGGTCACGAGAATCCCCGACGGCAATGCATTTGGTGAGGCTGTCCATGTCCTTATTGGACTGCACAGTCGCGGCAATGCTCCACGGGGCGCGCCTCTCGCCGACGGCCGCGACCAGCGACGGAGGATCCGTCTCCATAGATCTGGCGAGCATGTAGACGGATCTAGCGAGCGACTCCGTGGGCTCCTCGAGCCTCACGAGCTACGCCGCGTGCCTCTCCATTAGCCCGGCCTCGACCGAAGCTGCTCCAGCGTCGGGGAGGGATAGTCGCCGGTCGGAGAGAGCGCAGACACGTTGCAGCCGTCGAAGAACCAGTCATCGGGGAGGAGCCATAGAGGCTGAGCGTGATGCAACGAGGGAGTCGTCCCCGGACTCGGGTGGAGAGTTTTCCTACACCCGTGGATTCGTCGGGATTGGATCGGGCCACTTCCGATCCACGTCGTTGCCAAATACATTTCTTTGCTCCGACTAAGCTTTATTTCCATGTGTGGATTTCGTTCCTCGAATGGCTGGGATCCACTCTGATCCACTCCAATCCCGGTCTATCCAAACGATGCCTAAAGCTCGCGTTCTCGCCGATCGGGCAAGCGACCTCGTGCTGAATAATGTCGGATCACGGATATGCGGTCGCGCTGAAATTTCTGAGACGTGCGGCGCCATTGCAGCTCCCGTTTCCCACTGGAGTCCTTAGTTGTACGCAGACCCTGAGAGCGCAAGGTGACGATCGATTCTCTCTCGATTGATCTGATAACGCAAACTGTGACTCGAAGGTTGGCTCGAGATGCGTGGTTGATTTTGTGGCATCTTGGGATAGATGGACTGGAAGCCTCGTAAGGTTGGCTTGTGGTACACAAGTACTAGTGAATTGCGCGTTGTGTAACCACATACAAGTTGCTGTTAGTACGGTTTATTGAGGAGAATGCTGCGTCATCTGGATAGAATTTACAGTGTATAAAATTTAAAAGCACCCGTGACCAGAGACAAATTTTGCAAATCCGTCAAGAAAATAACGCAGACACCCGCGACGAAGGCGTCCCGGAACGTAGAGGAAGCGCGAGCGCATGGCTTCCTTTCCTCGTCTCCTCTGACTCCGCCCGCATCCAACGATTTGCCCCGGGCCCGCCGCCGCCGGCGCCTCGTCCACGCCATCGCCGCCTTCAATTTTTAGGACGCAGGAAATCAAAATCTAGACCCAAACGCTGAATCCCACATTCCCACCTCCCCGCCATCCCATTCGTACCCGCCACCACCGGCGACAGCGAGTCAGGCCGCGACGCGACGCGACGCGAGGGTGCTGCTCGTGAGCCAGGCCGCGAACGGCTCCCTCTCCGCACGGCGGCTGCCCTCCAAGCCGCCGGGCCCCACCACTACCACCAACCCCTACCTGCTCTTCGCAGGAAGCGCTGGGGCTTCTGGCCGGCGGGGACGTGCTCTGCCTGCTGGTGTTCTCCGCGATAGGGAGGTTCAGCCACGGACTGCCCGCTCTCGACTCGGAGGCGTTCAAGACCGCCGACCCGTTCATTGCTGGTTAGAGAAATGGCGCTGCCTTTTCAAGTAGCTGTTGTTCATCTGCTCTGTGTTACGTCCCCTTGGCCGGCGGTCGTCGAGGCGCCGGCGTGAGCACGCAACGGGCGGCGCGAGGCGCTCGCCGGGAACGACGACGAGGTAACACAGGTAAGATGGTTTTCCTTCTCTCTATTTTCTTATCTCATTCTCCAGTTCGTGTGTGCTTTACATAGGGGTTGTCCGACAGGTGGGCCCCACACCACAGCCGACCCCACCTGTCAGAGCACCTCAACACGCCACGCCACACCACCACGCGTCACCACACACACCCCACACCGACACGGTAATACTCCCGAGCCTTCGAGCGACTCGCCTCCCATCCATTCCTCTCCCTGCGTCGCCTTCGTCTAGGTCTCCGCCGCTGTCGTTGCTCCTCCGTGCTCCGCCGCTATCCCCGCTGGATCCGCCGCCGTAACATCTTCCCCCCCTCGAAACTCGGCTTGTCCCCAAGTCGCGACCTCCGGAAACTTCTTGATGAGCACAAACCAATCCTCCCAACTTGCTGTTTCCTCCGGTAAGGACCATAGCACCTTCACCTGCGGTACCCCCTTGTTCCCTCTCTTCACCAGCCTCCTCTCAGTAATCATCTTGGGTTTCAGGTCGCCGGCGGAAAAATCAAGGATTTGTGGCAGATCCGAGAAGACCGGGGAAAAGTTAGGGTTGAAGGGCTTCAGTTGCGATGTGTGAAACACTGGGTGCACCAGCGCTCCGGCAGGCAACTCCAGACGGTAAGCCTCCCGGCCAATCCTCTCTAGGACCTTAAAGGGCCCGTAGAACTTGTAGGCAAGCTTGGGGTAGGGTCGATTTACCACGGAGGATTGAGCGTATGGCTGTAGCTTCAGTAGGACCAGCTCACCTACCATAAAAACTCGATCTTTGCGTTTTCTATCTGCTTGTTGCTTCATTCGGTTCTGGGCTGCCGCTAGTTTTTCCTTGAGCATCTCCAGATGTGTTGATCTTTCTGACAAATACTCCTGGATGCTCTTGTCTTCTGTCTGAGGAATCTCTGGAGCCAGAAGAGGATTTGGGGCGTACCCGTACAGGGCCTGGAAAGGTGAACATCCCAGCGCGGAGTGATGACTGGTGTTATACCAGTATTCAGCCAAAGGCAGCCAAGATTTCCATTTGGTAGGGACTTCATGCACAGCACACCTGAGGTAAGCTTCCAAGCATTGATTCACCCTTTCTGTTTGCCCATCAGTTTGTGGGTGGTAGGCCGTGCTCATCAGTAGTTTGATATTCATACTAGTGAAGATATGCTTCCACACTGCACTAGAGAAAATTCTGTCTCTGTCAGTGATCATTGTTTTGGGGAGCCCATGTAGTTTAATCACCTGGTCCAATAGTGCAGTAGCCACCTGAACAGCTGTGTAAGGATGTTTCAGTGGTATAAAGTGGCTGTACTTCGACATTCTGTCCACCACCACTAGTATGGTGTTATAACCCTCTGACTTAGGTAGGCCCTCCACAAAGTCCATGGTGATATCCTGCCATGGAGCCTTGGGAATCTCCAGAGGCTGCAGCAGCCCTGCTGGCATAGTCCTCTCACTCTTAGCCTGCTGACACACCTGGCACTGCTTGACCCACTCTTCCACTTCTCCTTTCATACCTTTCCATGTAAACATCTTCTTAATCCTCTGATAGGTTCCATGAATGCCTGAATGTCCCCCTACTGCACTGCTGTGACAGGCTGATATCAGTTTGGCTCTCAAGGCAGAATTCTCTCCCACCCAGATTCTTCCTTCCTTTCTTATCACCCCATTGACTACTGAGAAACCTTGTTCATTTGGGCTAACCACCAACAACTCAGCCAACAAGTTCTGGGCATCCAAGTCTGTTACATAGGAATTCTTGACCTCCTGTATCCATAGTGGGGTGATTTCCTGGACCACTGCTACTTCCATCACCTGCTCCACTCTTGACAAAGCATCAGCAACCACATTTTCTCTTCCTTTCTTATAGACAATCTTGAAGTCCAACCCCATGAGCTTTGCCATAGCCTTCCTCTGAAGGTCAGACTGGAGCACTTGATCATCTAAGAAGGTCAGGCTCTTGTGATCAGTTCTGATTTCAAAAGAGGTCCTCTCCAAATATTGCCTCCACTTGCCCACAGCCAAGATGAGGGCCAGGAATTCCTTCTCATAGATTGACCAGTGCCTATGCTGTTCTGCTATGGCTTTGCTTAGAAAAGCCACTGGCCTTCCCTGCTGCATTAGCACTGCCCCCACCCCTTTCTCACAGGCATCTGTCTCCACAACAAAGGGCTCATTGAAATCTGGTAGGGCTAGGACAGGGGTGTTACTCATAGCTTCTTTCAGCTGTTCAAAAGCTTGCTGGGCCTCTGGGGTCCATTCAAATATCTTGTGCTTTAATAAATTGTTCAGGGGTTTGGCAATCACCCCATATCCCTTAACAAACCTCCTGTAGTATCCGGTGAGACCCAGAAAAGCCCTTAAGTGAGTGAATGAGCTAGGTACTGGCCAGTCCTTCATGACCTGTATCTTCTGTTCCTCAGTCCTCACTCCCTGATCTGAGATAATATGTCCCAGATAACTCAGCTCCCTTTGTGCAAAACTGCATTTGGACTCCTTGAGGAAGAACTGATTCTCTTTCAGTATTTCCAGTACCAACCTCAGGTGCTGAAGGTGTCTTTCCCAAGTAGGACTGTACACCAGGATATCGTCAATAAACACCAGCACAAATTTTCTTAGATAGGGTCCCAAAATGGAGTTCATGGCGCACTGAAAGGAAGCTGGCGCGTTAGTTAGCCCAAAAGGCATCACCCTGAATTGATAATGCCCACAGTGTGTTTTAAAAGCAGTCTTATACTCCTCCCCTTCCTTCATCCTCAACTGATGGTACCCGGCTGTCAGGTCCAGACTGGTAAAGAACTGCGCCCCAGCCAATTCATCCAGAATCTCTTCCACCATGGGCATCGGAAATCTGTTCTTAATTGTGAGGTCATTGAGCTTTCTATAATCAATACAAAATCTCCAGCTGCCGTCCTTCTTTCTGACTAACAGCACTGGGGACGCAAAGGGGCTAACACTGTGCTCGATCAACCCTTTCTCCAACAGCTCCGCCACCTGACGCTCAATCTCAGTTTTGTGCAGTGGAGAATACCTATAGGGTCTGGCATTCACTGGAATGGCCCCGGGTACCAAAGGAATGGCGTGATCAAAAGGCCGAGTGGGTGGAAGTCCGGCTGGACTACTGAACACCTCCTTGAACTCCTGTAGTAATTTCTCCAGACCCTCCCGGTCCACCCCCCTTCCTTTCTCCGTTCTCTCTTCCCTAACTACCTCCACTACTACCATACTCCACACATCATTACCCTTCACCATTTTGCCCAGCTGAGTCAGCGTGATCCCGGCTAGACCAGTCTTCCCTTCCTCCTGATCTCCTTTTAACTTCACCACTCTCCCTGCCTTTTCGAACTGCAAGGTTTTCTTCTTCCAGTCACAGTGCATGGGGCTATACTGAGCCAACCAGTCATATCCCAACAACACATCATAAGCTCCCAACCCCAGAACCCTCATATCTCCTGTGAATGTATGTCCTCCACTCCACCATTCAAAACCCTTTACCACCCTGTCACTGCTCAACATATCCCCTGAAGCCACCCTCACCTCCAAGGGTTCACACTTCTGAGTTGGCAACCCCAACCTTTCCACAAACTCTGCATTTACGAAGGATAGAGAGCTGCCCGAATCCACCAACATTACACACACCTTGTTCTGCACCATCACTCTAAGTCTCATGCTGCCGGGCCCCTGAGTGCCAGCCAGAGCGTGTGTTGAGACCTGACAACACTCCGCCGCCTCTTCATCTTCTCTCTCCAACTGCAGCAACACCCCTTCTGATAGCTCGACCTCCCCCTCTTTTAGCTCCAACACATTGGCCTGAGCTCCTCTGCGTTTGGCACACTTCTGCACATGCCCAGGCTCAAACTTCTCCCCACAATCATAGCACAACCCGTTGAGTCTTCTAAAATCTCTCAGCTGTCTCTCCCTGGACAAGTCACGATAGGCTCCCCCCATCCTCCCTTCCTGCTTACCCCATCCTTCAGCTCTAACTGCTCCTCCCCCTCTATTAGCCTTCATTCTCCCCTTCTCTTGAATGTCACGCTGCATTGTCGCCAGTGTGATAGCCCGGTTCATGGTGCGGGGTAGCTGAAACTGTACTGCCCCCTGCAGTTCCAGTTTCAGCCCTTTGATGAATTGGGCCACATAGAACACCTCATCCAGATCAGGGTTATGCATCGAGGTGGTGTACCTGGCCTCCTCAAACTCGGTGATGTAATCCTCCAACACTGCTGTCTGCCTCAGGTTGATCAGGTGATGCATAGCCTGCGGGTATTCATACTCCCCGAACTTTTCCTTCACTGCGTTCACAAACTCCTCCCATGAACGCAACCCTACCGTCATCTTGTGTATCTGCAACCACTTAGCAGCTTTTCCCTCCATATGCATACTAGCCGCCCTGACCCAAATAGATTCAGGCACGTGGAAAATGGAGAAATAATCTTCACACTTGTCAATCCAGATGGTCGGGCTCTCTCCAGAAAACTTCGGAAAATTGAGCTTCAGAAATGAGCGATCCCCCCGATCTCCACTTCCAACTCCACGAGCTCCCGAATTCCCTTCTCCAACTTCTCCCCTCCAGGACTCCACCCTCATCTCCCCATCATTCCTCCGTCGAGGGTCCACCGACAGTGCTGCGATCTTCCTCTCCGCCTCTCCCAACTGCTGGGCCAGCCGATCTCTCTCTCCCGCCGCCTGTTCCACCATAGACGTGGTTAAACTCTGCTGACCTCTCAACTCCTTCTGTCCCTGCGCCAACTCCTCCAACATGCTAAACACCCGACTCCACCGATCCCCGTCCACCTTCGCTTCTTCCGCCATCGCCTGTAGGACGAATCGGGTCTGCACCGACGGCTTTGCAGCTGGCGCCGTGATGCCTCACCCCGACGATCGCCCTAATCCAAATCACCGACCTCCCCACCTCGGAACACCTCAAAAGCGGAAAAGAGAAGGCGAAGGCTCTGATACCAGCTGTTACGTCCCCTTGGCCGGCGGTCGTCGAGGCGCCGGCGTGAGCACGCAACGGGCGGCGCGAGGCGCTCGCCGGGAACGACGACGAGGTAACACAGGTAAGATGGTTTTCCTTCTCTCTATTTTCTTATCTCATTCTCCAGTTCGTGTGTGCTTTACATAGGGGTTGTCCGACAGGTGGGCCCCACACCACAGCCGACCCCACCTGTCAGAGCACCTCAACACGCCACGCCACACCACCACGCGTCACCACACACACCCCACACCGACACGGTAATACTCCCGAGCCTTCGAGCGACTCGCCTCCCATCCATTCCTCTCCCTGCGTCGCCTTCGTCTAGGTCTCCGCCGCTGTCGTTGCTCCTCCGTGCTCCGCCGCTATCCCCGCTGGATCCGCCGCCGTAACACTCTGCCAAGTGGATCGCTGATGGGTTCGGTGCCTCGTGCAGGGTGGTTGCTCAGTGCCTATTCCCTTGGTGGACTTGGAGATGACGCGAAAGGGCGAAATGGTGTAGGGAATGCTATTACTACCGCGGCCAAATCCTGGGTCATCGGGATACCGGTAATTATATGTTTTAGTATCTCAATCTTCAACTGTGATCTCAATCAGTTGTCACTGCTTATCAATGATTGTTGTTCTGTGTCATGTTTATTGTTCTTTGTTGCTTGCATGGTGAATTGGAAGATTCTGTTCATTTGGCATTTACTTTTCTATTGTAATTGAGTACCCTTATTGCATTGGACATGTTACAAAATGCATCATTTCTACATCTGTTATGGTGTTATATATCCATACAATTAACATCGTTATTGTTATTATATTAAAGGGTATTCTGTTCTTGTCTGTTATGTAGGTTATAAGTGGAGGACACCGCTAAATTTCTACTACTTGTCAATTTGTCATATGGGATAGCCAAGCCAAATAAGTTATCCACATGTTTAGTGTCTTACTAAATACAAGATGTTCATTGTCTTGCTAATTACAGGATGTGGTCTTGCTAAATGTTACATAAGTGTAAGGTGATTAACTGCGTGTATTCTCGTGAACACTTGTGCCACTGTTGTTAACTTGTGGAAGGGTACCTTGACATTCTTTTTGTCAAGGAAATTATAATAATACATTTACTTATGCTCTAATTCCAGAAGTTTTTCATTTCCTCATTATATGCATGCTCCTTATTGTACTTACATGATTTTTGTTATCTGATGGCGCTGGCTCCAATTCTCTCTCTTTTGTTAGTTGGGGCTTGCTATCCGAGCAGTGACTTCTGGTCATATGCCACTAACTCCTTTTATCTTGGTAACCATGGGAAGCACCGGGGTCTTGTTAACTGCATGGCGTGCTCTCGTTTACCAACTCCTTTCCACTGGACAGAAGCAGGAGGAGGATGTCTACCGGCGTGGAAGTCCTTTTGAGCTCTGCAAGGTCAGAAATTCAGGGTCTTTCCTCTTTCCTGTGGAATTTAATATGTACATTAACTAATCACAAATGTTTGCAACTTCCCATGCCCCTTTAAAGGTTTTTGCCTCCTTATGATAAAAAAAAAAACAGTAGAGAGATGGAACGTAGTACATTTTGTTCATTATAATTTTCTTTGGCGGGTGGCTAACTAACAATACTAGTTTTGTTGTGGGTATTAGTAGGATGATTTTCTTCTCAGACGCTGTTATTGCTGTATTACGACTTGAATCTTTTGTTTCATGTACTCATTTTTGCAACAAGGTTAGGACCTTGGACTGGCTCTTAGATTAATAAGATGATGAAACTGAAGTATTGCCATTTTTTCTTGATACATCCTAAAAGATATAGCTGCTATCTATTGTCCAAACTAATGGGCAAGCTCATATCTGCAACATGGAAGGCAAGGGATTAGACAGGACTCTTAAACTAACTAGATGATGAAAACTGAATTGTCTCTTATTTTTCATAAAATAAGTTCACATAGCGTTGAAAGGCTTATGTGTCAAACTTCCTCATGGATTGCATCTCATTCACCGGCAATTGTGATTAGATACCTAAAAAGTGGTTACAAGAAAAAATGATTTATTCATGCAGTTACTCACCTCACTGGTGCGGAGGTGGTGAATATCTGAAGGCTTAAAAGCCACTATGCCACCCAACGCGGTAAAACCAGGTTCAAGTACCTGTTGTGTAAGTACATTTTTGAATGTGAAGATGAGCAGACTAAACATAGATTGGAGCATATGCAGGATCGAAAATACTTTGACAAAATCGACCACTTTTACAATTATAAAATGTAGCTCGACTCATTCCTGATCAATAAACTTTGCCTTGTATTTCGGCATTCTGGGTTCCATAGTGAACACTACCGGATGAGTTACATCCATAGTGAACTACTAAGTCAGTTACTAGGATTACGGCACTATGGAAAGCAAATGTACCCCAATGTACTGTGTGAGATTGCTCTTTTTTTTTCGTATGATGCACAGGAGCAGAAGTCCTCGAACATACTTTTGGCACTTCAGCTAGTACATTGGAAGAGTGGCCTCAAAAAGGGAAAAACTTAACAGCCCACCGGAGCTGATTGCAAGAAGGACGTGGAAGCCGTGGCAGGGTCCACATGATAAGCTTAAGCTCCCACTCCAACCCAGGTTGCCCAGCTGCTGCCAATTGAACGCCTCCACCGACCAGTTGGATAAGCTGCGAGTTTTACCTTGGTCTCAACTCTCAACTCCGTCGTCGCTTCTGGCAAGTCATCACCTCCGACCGTCGCATTGTTCACGACTCGTGAGGCCCCTCGCCTTCTCTCAAACATTGTAGAACGCCCGTCTTCCTTCTTCTTCGCCCTCTCCATTCCAAACCTCTTTAACTCTGCCGCCTAACCTGGCCTGCTCATAAGATCTTTCAGCAGAACAGTAGAGAGCGAGCAGCAGCAACCAGCAGCTCCTTGCCAATGGCAAGGCGGCGGCGGCGGCGGCAGCAGCAGCGCCTCTACCAGCAGAAGCTAGTGCAGCCCTGGAAGAACGATACGGATCCGTCTCCCCGGCCTTGTAGGAGTAGTTCAGTAGTCAGGCGATCGTCGCAGCAGGAGCAAGATGAGAGGGCAAACACGCCACCCTCTGTCGTCGTAACTTCCGACGAGCAGCAGGAGGAAGGGACGGAGTCACGTCATGTCGGCGGGGAGGACGAATCCAAGGCGTCAGGTCATGTTGGAGGAGACGGTGACCACAAAGAGGGCGATGGCGAGAGGCGGAAGGAGGAGCAGCAGGACAATTGGTGTACATCCTCCACCAATTATCCGGCGGCGACGTCACGCCGTGCACGTCCTCCACCAGCTGTTCTTCAGTGCCGAGGCGTGGACTGGAACACGGTAAACGGGCATGCATGCTCCCGGAAGCGCGATCCTCAGTTTCTAATCTCACGTTCGATGTAAAATTTCATCCTGGAACGCGAGGCCGTTAAGTTTGTTAGAATTAGATTAGGGAGAGACAAACAAATGATTTCAACTATCTTCTTATTCATTCATACTTTTCCTTTTATACATGATGAGGAGGCATAACACGAAGAGACGCATCCATTTGGAGGAGGAGTCGCAACTCATTGAAAGGGAGAAACTGTCACTGTTTCAAGTGTTCACATTATTGTACTGTAAAACTCCCCCTTGAACGCTTGAACTCTTTGTGTATGCTTATAATCTTCTAAAAACCTAGTGGGAAAAAATTTGAAGGTATATAATTGAATGCTTGTGTGTAAAAACTACTGAAAATATTATTAAAACAGAAGAAAAACACATCATTTAAATGTCATATATGTTTTCATATAAAAACCCCTGTGGGGAAAATAAGAAAATGACATTATCTTGCATTGTCATTGCCTCATTAAAACTTATTGTGAGAAATCTTTAAAAGTAAAACTCACATAAGAAAAAGAGTACAATTTGATGCAGAATTGTCGGGTGATTTTCTATGAAACTCCCCCTAAACCTTGCAAATCTCTAAATCTACGCATATCAATACCTGAGACATATTTAGAAAATATGGAGTATGATAGAGACTTAGTAAATAAATCTGCTAAATTATCACATGACTTAGTTTGTTGGAGATCAATTTCTTCATTCACCTGAAGTTCATGTGGGTAAAATAGTTTAGGAGCTATGTGTTTAGTAACATTAGTCTTTACATAACATGACTGCATTTGAGCAATGCAAGCTGTATTATCTTCATAGATAATGGTTGGTGTCTCAATGAGTCCAATGCCACTTGAGATTTGGATATGATTAATCACTCTACGTAGCCAAGCACATTCATGTACGGCCTCATATAATGCTATGATTTCGGAGTGATTAGAGGACGTATCAATTAGAGTATGTTTAGATGACTTCCAAGAAATTGTTGTTTGTCTGTGTAAAAATACGAAACCCGTTTGTGATCTTTCGTTGTGGGGATCACTTAAATAACCCGCACTTTGGATTTGGGGGATTTAGATCACATCCGTTGTGATATTTCATGTCGATCACTTAAATAACCAAGATTTAGATCTTGTTTCTTTGGAAAAAATAGTCCAAGATCTTATTTACCTTGAAGGTATCTTAAAATATTTTTCACTCCATTCCAATGACGCATGGTAGGAGCGCTAATATATCTTGCCAATAAATTTACTGCAAAAGCAATATCGGGTCTTGTATTATTTGCAAGATACATAAGTGCACCAATGACACTAAGGTATGAGTATTCAGAACCCAATACTTCTTCTCCTTCTTGGCATGACCGAAACGGATCTGTATCCCTCTCCAAGCCTCTTACTACCATAGGAGTTTTTGATGGATATGCTTTGTTCATATTGAATTTCTCTAAAACTTTCTGAACATAAGCAGATTGGTGTACGAGAATGCCCGTAGGAAGATGCTCTAGTTGTAAACCCAAGCAAAATTTAGTTTTACTTAAATCCTTCATCTCGAACTCCCTTTTAAGATGATTTTGTGCCTCTTTAATGTCATTCTCAGTGCCAATGATATTTAAATCATCAACATATACTGATATGATACAAAAACCAGTTGAGGATCTTCGAATGAAGACACAAGGGCAATCATCATTTGTAGAGTAGCCTTTGTTTAAAAAGAACTCTTTCAGTCGGTTATACCACATACTTCTAGACTGTTTCAAGCCATATAATGACTTGTTGAGTTTAACACAAAACATATTGCGATCTACTTTTCCATTCAGTATGGGTATCCCATCGGGAACCTTTATATAAATATCTGAATCTAATGACCCATATAAATATGCAGTCACGACATCCATCAACTACAAAGATAGATGTTTTTGTGTTGCTAGAGATATCAAGTATCGGAAAGTTATTCCATTCATAACAGGAGAATATGTTTCATTAAATTCAATGTCGGGTCTCTGCGTGAACCCTTGTGCAACTAGCCTTGCCTTGTATCTCACAACCTCATTGTTTTCATTTCGCTTTCGAACGAAAATCCATTTAAACCCAACAGGATAGGTTCGAGGAGGAGTAGGTATTATATTTCCGAATACCTCTCTCTTTTTAAGTGAGTCAATTTCTGCCTTGATTGCTTCTTTCTTCAATATGCTCTTGTAGAGAAGTGCTGATAACGTGTTAGAATTAGATTAGAGAGAGACAAACAAATGATTCCAACTATCTTCTTATTCATTGATACTTTTTCTTTTACACATCATGAGGAGGCATAACACGAAGAGACACATCCGTTTGGAGGAGGAGTCGCAACTCATTAGAAGGGAGAAACTACTAGTGTTTCAAGTGTTCACATTATTGTATTGTAACAAAGTTCCAGTTTCATCGTTCAAGTGTTGTACAGTAAAAAATAGGAAGATACGTTCTCGAAGATGACCCAAAGTATTTCAAATGGGCCTAAACTATCATATGGCCCAAGGAATTCAAACACCACTCTGTTCGTTGGACTTGAAACCTTCACACGTTGGCCCACGAAACGACGGAACTGAAAGACAAGGCTCGCACACAATTCAGCAGACCAGATTTTATCATGCGCTCGCTTAGCCTAGCCCGACCAGCTAGATGATTGCCGCGCTAACCTAACGCAAAACAAGATCTCTGTCCAGGCAAAGCCCTCCATCATGGGCAGGCATGCATGCATCGATTTCATGTCGATCGATCGGTCTCGCGATGATTAGGCTCCGGCCTCTGCCTCTCTCTCTCTCTCCGTACGCGTGCGGCGTCGTATCATGCACGCAAGCTTCTCGACGATGGTAATCCTAATTACCCTCCTCCTCCGAGCTGAGGCCGAGCGTGCTTAACACTGTCCGTGTGATCAATCACTAGTGTCGCGTCCCGTCCTCTGGAAAGAGGGACATCTCGCATTGCCCCAAGTTACGGTCAATGAGTTTGCTGTCTGCCTGCAGTTTCATGAGGAGACCTTGCTGCTGCTGCTGTTACTAATAAGAACCTGACTGATGTAATCATAAAGCATACAAATCTAGACGGACCTCTGCTTGCATCAATCAGCCAGTGATTTCAAGGGAACAGCAAGTTCGTGACACAAAAAGTCCCAACGGGTACAGCTGCTCATGCTCACAGCCTAGCTAGTGTGCAAGAGCACCATAAAATCCGTTGGATGCAAGAACAGCAGAAAGCACTACTACTGATTTTAAAAACCAGGCCAGAGTGTGAGCTCTGCCTAGTACGAGCATGATGTCACCAAGGCTACACACTCGGTCCGGAACTAGGCCATGACTTGTCTTTTGCTGCTACCATCCACATCAGGGACGGTGGCATATGCAAATATGGCCTAATATAATCTCAAAAGCCGTAGAGGAGAAATCTCAAAAGCGCACAAGGAAGTCCAGCCAGTACTCCAGTGAACGAAGAACACAGAAGAGCAGGGAGGACAGTAACAGCTACTGTATTAAACACACAACCAATTTGGACCGGACTGGACTGTTGGATTTAAGTATGGCTGCTTTGGATTACTGCAAGCATGCATGTAAGCAGACAACCACACCGACACATAATACAAGTTCCAGATTCTCTCCTCGGGATGCAGAATAAGGTGCCTGTCTCCATGGCTGAGGGTAACAGACGTACTACTCCCTTTCTCTCTCATCCATCTGGCCAGTCGATTAAAATCTTTTCGTGCGGTTGTGTGGTTTAACTTTGATACAGCTGTGTGATTTGATTGATGCTCAAGTCATTCCATCACCGTGTATGTAAGCTATACAGTACAGTACTGTTTATTTTTGTGTTCAAGGAAGAGAGAAAAAGGAAGAGGGATTTTGTGGAGATGGAGACACCTAAGCAAGGCAGCAGCAGCAGGAGGATGCCTTACAGTGCATGCTTTGACCATATCCCCCAAATCCAGCTAGTCCTGCATTTCTTCAGGCTGTAGAGGACAAGAAGGTGAAAAGATTACAAGATTCCTTATGTTTTTGCTTAACTTCTCCCTTCTCTCTGTGTACCCTTGTTTCTTTTCCCCTCCTTGTTTTAGAGAGAGGTGATGGCTGTAGGTAGGCTGGCAGGGTGAGGAGGAAAAAGCCCTAGTGTACAAATAGATGGCAGCATGTCAGTTAGAAAGAGGTACTGTGGCAAGCTCATTCAAAGCTTGGTGTGGAAGAGAAGCAGCCCTACTCTTGTAAACAAAGCCATCATAATTTAGTCTTGAAAGTACTAGTAGCAACAGTGCTGCCACACCTACAAATACAAGCATGTCTCGAAACGAACTTCACGAGCCATAAGGATGATTTGACATTTGTGTAAAATTCCTCTCAAATAGCGGTGGAAGATTCAAGTTTGGCTGCTGTTTGTTCAAGATAGGCACCTTGCCCTGCTACTTGGTCCAAAAAGTTTAATTAGTTTCAGACTTGCAGCTATTCTCTATTGCAGAATCAATAAAATACCAGGAAACTGTAAGCAGTGTACGGGCGAACCCGGGGCCCACAGGACTTTGAGGGTAAGTATGCAAGGCTTGGCAGGTTTGAATTGTTCACGTCGTGAACTATACACTAATTTTTTTACTCCCTACTTTATATTTTCTCCTTGCTACAGCCTACAGCTAATCTTTGTGTACTAAAGTAAAGTAAGCAGCAGTAAACTACTCCCAGTAGTACACTAAATCTGCTGTTACCTTTGATTAGGCGTTAGCTTACACTAAGGTTTATGGGAATATTAGATTGATAGAGAGGGAGAGAGAAGGGGGGCACTTGCAGTGGTTAACAACCCTCTGCCAGAGAGCAAGAAGGAATCATTTCACCTCAGTGGCAGGTAACAAACACCACTTAGCAGCAGCGGCCTTCTTGCCTGCCCTTTTGCTTCCGTCTCCTTCCTTAAAAATCTTTCACCACCCCCGCACCTCGCGGTCAAATTTGTGATCCCATACTTTGGGTTGGGGAGGGCCTAGAAACGGAGCTCTCCAGTGCGCAGGCGACGCCAGGTAATCCCGCGAACAACAAAAATAAGAAAGATCATTTAGCCGTTCTCGAGTTCTTGAAGTATTCCCCGCTTGCAGGTGAAATCGGTTCTCTATTTGGACGGCCCATGTGATTTCGCGGTCAGGTAATTTTCGTAGTTATTGTTCTAACATTTTATAGCACCCGTTCCTTTCAATATCTTTATACCACCTCGTTACACCACGGAGTAGTCAAAGGTTGTTGCTTTCCGACCTCCTGCTCTTGGAAAGCTTCAGCACTGCCTTAGTTACTTCCTGCAGATCCTGCTCCTGCTATCTGTGCATTCAAGTAGCCTCACGCCCGCACCAGTTAAGTCTGAACTTATAGGTTCCCCTCTTCCTTCCTTTTGTTTGTAGGAGTAGGTTTTATTGATGTGACTCCCAGTTCGCATTTGCTCTCTTCAAAATTTTAGAGTTCGTATTCTTTCCAAGATTACGATGACTTTTATAGGATGATCAAATCCTTCGTGGAGGCACTTCCATCTTCTCCCTGTGCGTGCTCCTGAAGGTGCTAGTCCTGTGATTTTACTTATCCAAATAGGTCCCTTAGTTTTAATGCAGGCATTATTTGGAGCTCTTTTGCTTCTTGGAGGTAGCTGCCTAGCCATATGCCCTAAAGGAGCCCCCTTCTGATTGATTAGTTCCCAACTTGTTCGGAAGCTCTCATCTAGTGCCACATCAGCCTTTTCTTTAAAGTTCCATGATGCGGTACATGCCTGGTTCTTGAAGATTTGCTAGGCTTTTGCTGTTTCCAATTAGATTTGGTGCTCTGAGTCTTTTCGGAAGAGCAGGCTCTCCTCCCATCTCTTCACTTTGCTCCAAAAGACTAAGTTAGTGAATGTTGTTTGCTTAATGATGGGGTTATTTCTCCTGTGTCTCCTCTACCTTTATGCTCTGGGTTTAAAGTTTCACTTTGTAGACCCTGTGTGTGCTTCTTTACCTGTGACTGATTTCGATTTGTTCCTAAGGCTATGGATGAAGCATATGCCCAGCTGTAACACAGTTACTGCAGGCTTTTGCTAGGACGGTGTATGGTTCTTTTGCCTGTCTTTATATCCTTAGATGGTAATTGTGTGGTTGTTCCTGAAGGGGCTGGTTTCCTTTTGCCTCTGTTAGGATTACCATTTAAGTTGATACCGTTTCCCTCAAACAAACCACTCGAGGTATATATGTGAAATAAGGAGCATTGCATACTTGATCAAATTTCATTCATTCATTTACTCAAGGAGCTAGTTACGTTTGTGTTCTTAATTTCTTATGGGACAGTGTAGCGGTAGCTTTGATCCAGCTTGTTCACCTTCTCTCTTTTATCTTGTACACAGGGAATTAAGGACGTTGGTATTTCTGGACAATTCGAGATGTACCCAGGCCAGCAACCTGATCAAGTTCCTAGTGTAAACAGTGGTAAAGAATTCTTGGAGGCAAATTGGAACTCTGTCACAATGCACCAGAAGATGGGGTTTAACAGTGGACCATATGGCATTGGACCTTACAGCATGGAGTTTGAAGAAAGACCAGGATTGTGCAGATCGCCTACTGGTTAGTATTTTTGTATTCATATTGCAAGCTAAGGTCTTCTGGATGTGATGATTCTGTAGTTAATTGCAATAGTGAAAATTCCAGCAGATACATTTGACGTCCAAATGAGCGATGAGCATAGTGGAGGCGGGAAGAAAAGGAAAGGAGTCAATGACTCTGTTACCTTGTTGCAAGTAAGATTTATTTTGCCCTCTCCTTCTGATACAGGCTTCTGGGTAAAAGTATAGTTGGTTTGTTATGGTAGTGACTAACTGCCTTGTAATTGATGGGTATAGAATGTGGGTAATCAACAAACAGAGGGTTCATCTCAACAAGAAAGGAATTTCATGGAGGATGGAAACAGAAATATTTCGCCCAAATCGCAAAGAAAAGAAGATTCTTCTGATGGTGATGGCACTAAAGAGGATTATGTTCATGTCCGGGCAAGGCGAGGCCAAGCCACTAATAGCCACAGCCTTGCAGAAAGAGTAAGCTTCTCACTACTAGATAGAAATCTGTCAGTTCAGCTTGCTTTGTGCTCCTTGTTAATGCTTGAAGTCGACGAAACTCCTTGCAGATGAGGAGGAAAAAGATAAGTGAGAGAATGAAGCTTCTTCAAGATCTTGTTCCAGGATGCAATAAGGTAGTTTTTTTGTACAAACAACTTTTCATGTACTCCTGTTTTGAGGATATTACCTTATTCCTTTTCACAGATCACTGGGAAGGCAGTCATGCTTGATGAAATCATCAACTACGTGCAATCATTACAACGACAAGTCGAGGTAATGTTGGTGCACTGTGGTTGAATTGTTTTAGAGGACATGTCACATGTGTTGTTGTGTTGGAACATCATCCAGTAAATGCAATTTGGAACTTGCAGTTCCTGTCGATGAAACTTTCAACTGTCAACCCTGAGCTTGGCTTCGACATTGAGCAGATTCTATCCAAACAAGTAAATCCACTCCCGACCGATATATCTGTTTCCATATGACCATATGTTGTTTTAGGTCCGCTTTGTTCAATATATGTTCTTGCTTGTAGATGATGCTTTCACAAGACAGGCATATTGCATTCTATGGCGCCGACCCAGGATCAACCAGCCTTGTTTCTCAGTATAACCAAGGAATCATGCAGCCAGAAATGATGTGCAGCATTTCCAATCCTGTTGATGTTTTGCAGGGAACAATTCACGATGTCTCCACAATGAACCAGGTAACTATAGCCCATCTCGTGACATGCTGACCTAATATATCGTCTGTTGTTAAGGTGACAGAATTCAGTGAACCTTGGAATTCAGATGCCTGCAATGTGGGAAGGACTTCACATACCTCATATGAACTACAACCCTGGCATGGCAGCAGACAGCAGTGGCACCAACGATGCTGGTATGCACGCTCTCTTTTTTGAAAATATATGTGGCCATCGTAATGCATCCAACTTACTGAAATGTACCTTTGTGCTCTACAGGTTCCATGAAGATTGAACAATGAGCTGCTGGCATAGCTCCGGAATCTTTCCATGAATCATTGAGTCTTTGTGAAGCACTTGCTGAATGAAGTTTATGTATAGCTTGAGACCTAACCATTCATTGCCGGTTCCTTTCTGTTAGAGCCCATCCCCATAGTGTACGGTGTATCGTTTATGGCATGACATTCAAAGATCATGTACATCTGGAGTTGAGAAACTGATTCCACTGTAAATTTCAATTGTGCTTTAGCTTGTAGAAAGCGGGAACCCAGATTATTCATGAACATCGTATAAGAACTAGGGATGCCTGAAATCAAACTGCTGATAATCTCCTAAAGATGCTTGTTGGGAATTATGTGAAGCGTGCAGTGTGTGCGCAACAGGGTTCACCATGCAATGCAAGTTAACTAATTACTATTTTCAAAATACTATGATGAAAGTATTCCTGATTGTGACAATCGCCCGTTTATGCTAGAGGCTGTTAGTCGGGGCCAATGGCACCGTATCTGGTTTTATCTCAATAAGATAGGAATTTGAACCTAGTTTTACAAGAACACACCGTCTACGATTCCGGAATCCCCCAGTCTTCTGTTGTTTCCTTTTTATGGCTAAAAATTGGTAGACTTCTATTTAAAGTATAAAATAGAGTTCCTCGTATACAAGATCGCACTTTCCTCATCAAACAACAAACATATACTACACTCCTTTGCCAGTGACACATCTCAAGATACTAAGTAATATAGTGCAAAAGGGCTACGAAATTGAGCGAGCTTTAAACTCCTTGCAAGAAATTATTCTGCCTTCTTCCTCTTTTTTCTATTTGGTTCTCCCTCGTTATCTTTTCTCCCTCGTCTCCTTGATTTGCCCTGCCAGCAAACAAGAAAATTAGAACCAAGGACTGCACATGAGCCCATCATTCAACAGACTGGTTAAAAGGGACCAATGCTGCTATCATCCCAGTCTCCCAGACTAACATGTAGTAACAATGCACTTCTTATGATCAAACGAGAAAAGCTAAGACGGGGAATTCCAGAATGGCTCAGGAAAGTGGGACTGCAGTGTCAGTATTTGTAACTAAAGTTCAATCGTATAATATTGCAAGTTGCAATATTGTTTTAACTAAGTTTTCAATTCACTGAATGGATAAACATACCTCAGCAGAGAAAGTCTTAAGGGGATCTCTACTTTTGCCTGATCCTCCCTTAAATCCTTGTCTTTTCCTCCTTTGGGGCTTATCTAAACCCATAGCAGCCCTGGTAAGTTTGACAGCATTGCTGGCTTCTTTTGTTTTTGGATCAATTAGGTACTCAGGGACATCACGCAGATGTGCTGGAATTGCTTTGTTGCTTAGCAACTTATCGTGTTTGAGCAAATCTGGTAACAGGAAAAAGATTCAGCATCATTCGGGTAGTCAGATTGGTTAATACTCACAAAACTTTTCTAACAAAAAGTATAAATCTAACCAAGGTCTCTTGGATTCTCTTCAAAATGAGACTTCAACCTACAAATGGATATCACTGTTAAAAAAAACTACAGGGCACAAAAGACTATGAATACGGCATTTCATGGAATAGCAGAACGACAATATTCATACCTTTGGATGTATTCATTGTATCAACAATGATAATGCACAGTTTATTAAGTAGCAACAATCAGCAATGTTTTATATCTTCAGGAATTTCAATCTTGCTACATCCCATATATGTTTAATAAATGTTGGAGTGTATAAGTGAATTGCCTACCTTAACCTTTGAGTGCAACTGGTCAGCGCATAGTAGCTTAACATGGTATCAGAGCCAAAGTTATCAAGTTCGGATGCTAGCAGGCGCAAGCCCACTCCTATTTCCATGTTTGAGGCCCGAGGGAGCCTCACGTGAGGGGGAGTGTTGGAGTGTATAAGTGAATTGTCTACCCTTCCCCATCAGCTCAATCTTTTGAGAGCAACTAATCAGCACATAGTAGCTTAACAATAAACCATAAAGAACAAATTCTTACTTCTTTGAATTCAGGATTTCATTCTTTATGTCCTGGCGACGAGCTTCCTGTATATCACGGGTTGTCACACTCCTTGCAACATCCTGCAAGAGAAGTGTGTATTATAACACTAGCTACCCCAAATAAGTTTTCTTGTTTACAGTAACAAAATTTATGACCTATGCCAGTTGTTATAACGGTAAAACAATTTTGCAATAATGAACCCATCTGTTAGCAGCTGCCATGTTAGCACCAATAGGTAACATCTGTAGTCCAATAGCTTAGTTCAGCAAAAAGCTACAGCATGTTTCATTGCTAAACAAGTAGGCTTCCTTACCAGTCTAGGAAGAGACTGCCCCATAATATAGATAAAAAAACGAGATTAGTTTTCAGAGTTGTCAGTAGTCTCAATGCAGATCACGATGCACAACCAAACAACCCGTACCTCACTCTAATACAGCAGAAACTCGCAAAACGAATTTTCAACACCTAATGCCTATTCTAGCATCAGCTGCAAATAGCTGGACAGAATAACAAATTAACAATATAAAAGATGCATGGAAGAACTTCAAGAATATATGTAATTCACGAAAGAAATGCTGCAGACCTGAGCCCTGTACCGCAGAGACTCAACGGCACTTGTCGTAAGTAATGGGAAAGGTGAAATGCAACTCGAATCATTCTTTTCAACATCATGCAACATACTTTGAATCTCTTTAAAAGTATTATTCTCCTCAGGTGACACCTGGAAAGCCAATCACCAAAACACGAGAACATAAACAACAAAACAACAAGGATCAAAACATGCTATTCTATGTGCTTGAAGCACATCAAAATGAAACTTACAAGGGATATGGATGCACCGGTCTTATTTGCTCTCCCTGTTCGTCCTACTCGATGAACATACCCAGCAGGACCTTCAGGCATGTCAAAATTAATTACCTAAAATTGGTTAGAGAAAAAGGTTAGACATGCATTTTGATCCAAAATCACAATAGATCTGTATCCATATGTAAGGAGAGCTGATGGATCTGTATTCATAGCAATTTTATTATCATGGAGGTTGAAGCTCAGTCACTTGAAGTCTTGAACATGTATTCGTCATGAGCATATGTAAGGAGGAATAGTAAACTAATGTAGTCATAAAATAAAGAACATGAGAACTTTTGGAGCTCGGGGTTGCAGTTCAGCAATGTCTTGTTTTTTTTTAGAAATATGTGAGAGGTTTCAAGGTCTATCTTCTTTTTGCATTGCTTATCGGGTATCGGCTAAATGAAATTTAATCTTGATTCAACACCTTTGACTTCATAATTAAATTCACTGACTAATGTTTACTAATTTGATGTAAAAAGAGAGTCGTCATTTGTCTAGCTCTCCTTACATATGTTTTAAACAGTCAACTACCGTTTTACCTGCACCTAGGTGTGTTACCATACAATGCTTCAAATATCTTATTAAGCGAGATCCAGTGACAAGATATTAACTTACCGTGAATACATTTTTGAAGTCAATTCCCCTGACAACTCCGAACTCATCATCTAATGTTTGCTGCAAGTTTTTGCGGGACACCTTTGATTCTTTCTTGTTTTCCTTATTTGTTTGCTTCACGTCCTTTGGTTTATTATCATCTGTTGCTATAAGATAATCAAATAACCTAGCATTGAATGCCTGGAAGAAACATAAGAATACTTTAAACAATTTTCAGATCCACTGTATCATCACAAATAGTCTGTCAAGATTGTAACAATAAATAACAAATAGATTCATATTGATGTTTTCAATATCAGGAACACTATTTAACCCAAAGTAGATGCAGGAGTACTTTATGTTACATATGTTAAATGCTTTTCTTGGGTAGTCAAATAGTTCGAAAGTTGCAGCCCATAAACAGCAGAGTTCTAGAGTAACCTTCCATAAAGTTTCCGCTATATTAACCCAAAGCAGATGCATGGCAGTACTTGATGTTATCATAAGTTACAACTTAAATAGTTTTTTGGGCAGTCAAGTAGCTTGAAACACATATAAATAGCAGAGTTTTAGAGTCAAGTGCCCGCACAACCCACATACAATCAAAGTGGCTACAAGGAACCCAATCACGATGGATTATAGTACTTCCTTTAACCATTTATAATTCTTATAAATACAAATGATTTAGTGTGAGCAATGCTTAAGTACAATTGTACCTCAATAATATGTAGTCGAGAATTTTGTGGCAATTCGGCATTCAACACTGCAGATCTTATTGCGAACTGTGAAAGATGTGTCAATAGTAAGATGGTTATCATAATAATAAATGAAGTATTCAAGTATATATAAGAAATAGAAAACAGAAAGAGGCAAAAAACAACTGACAAAGTTGTTAAAAGAAAAACAGAAAAGAAACAGTGTACTCATGCAAATAATATTAGTGTTAGCAAGGATTTTGTGTAGGATTCCCCTAAAATGTCAGTAAAAGATGACACATTGATCTGTTTATCACTCTCCCTTGGTTTTAATTTGGTATTTGAGGACTGGGCAAGTGTTACTCTTTATAGGATATCTTTTAAGGGTTCCAATATGAGAAAACCTACATCTTCTAAAAGATTTGTGTTACAGCATATAAAATAATTAACTATCCAAAGCATGAGCTCTAATAATTCCTCCAGAATCTTGTGAATTAGCACTTAACTTCATGTTACAGACTAGACACTAGACAGACATATCTTGACTTATTCTCCACGTCATCTGAGAGTGCAGCAGCACCTAGGTTAAATAGTGCTTCTAGATTTGTGCCAAAGCACTCTACATTGGAATTATCCCAAGCGCGCAGCTAAAGAAAACTAGACATCAAGGTTTGTCCAATCACATTTAGTTTTAGACAAGCTTAACATGACAAAAGTAAAGTTTACCTTTTCCAGGAATAGTCGTAATCTGAATGCCATGTCAATAGAGTTGACAAATATAAGAATTTTCTTCTGAATAAGTTTGAACTGTAAGAGTGCAAGGATATATAGCATTTTATCCTTAGCACTACATGAGATCTGTGGGAGAAAAATGATATTTACTGAGCATGATGAAAAAACGATGCAGATGAGGAAAAAAAGATGCAAATAAAGAAGTCATAGGTTCCTCATTTAAGAACGGCATAAGGTAAGGGCTAACCATCATTCCATTACATGCATGTCCTCAAGTTTACAGAATCTTTGTGCAGCAATGATATTTGTATGACAATAGATATCAACACTGTGTAAACGTTAAAACAAAAAATAGCAGAAGATACTTGCCCAAAATTGTTGAACGTTTCTAGGGATAACATCATCCTTCGCACGGCCAACCTCCGTAAGAGTTAGAATAAACGGGTTGTGCAGAAGTAGCTTTGTCAATTTCTCAACATCAGGGCTGCAGTAATGTGAACGTCAAAATTTTAGACAAGAAAAGGAAAACAAAAGGCAAATTGAAGAGGCCCAGAGTAAATCAAACTATGTTATTCCATACAAAGGAGGTGTGATAACATAAAATTCAACCTCGAGGGAGATGCTAAAGGCACACTATTCAGTTAAACTACTAGCAAAATCCATCAACAGAAGCAACAGCACAACAATCATCCACTTTGAATGGCAATGCAGCAAAAAATGTTGAATTGCTCACAGAGATTGTAAATGTAAGTTCTGATAAGCAAGATGGATCCATAGTTCTTAAGGCGGTAAGGCGACCTAAGGCGACCGCCCCCCTTTTTACCTTTTAAGCGGTAAGGCGTAAGGCGAGGCGACGCCTTAGTAATATATAAAAATAAGATAAATAAGTAAATTATGTGATCCATTATAGATTAAAAATCCAACATAACTAATTAGCAAATAGAAGTAGTCCAAATTACAGTCCAAATTTGGAATGAGCACATAATCACAGTGATGGTCAGCAATGAGCACACAATCACAGTGATGGGCTGCCCTCTCTGTCCTCTGTTCCAGCCTTCCAGGCGCCCTCAGCAGCAATGGCCAATGATCACACAATCACAGTCCAAATTAGAAGAGAGAAGGAGCAAATTAGAAGAGCCAAGAGCATCACCTGTGACCTGTCCTCTGTCCTGGAGCCGGCGCCACCCTCTGTTCTGTCCTCCCACCGACAGCACAAAAGATGGAGCCGCCGCCGCCCTCTGTCCTCCCGCCGCCGCCGGCGCCCTCTCCTCCGGCCGCTGCCGACGTCCTCTCCTTCGGCTGCCGCCGCCCATCTGCCCCCCCGCCGCCACCCCTCTGTCCCCCGTCGCCGCCCCTCTGTCCCGAACCCTAAGTATCGTGAACTGATCGAACAGAGAGAAGGGGAGTCTTCACGGTCGAACAGAGAGAAGGGGAGTGGGCTGGGCCAGATCTAAGCGTCTGAAGGGGTAAGGCGTCCCGCCTTGGGCGCCACACGGACGTCTTAGGGCGCCAAGGCGACGCCTTAAGGACGCCTTAGGACGCCTTAGGCCTAATCTTAAGGCGATTAGGACGCCTTGACCTCTAATCACGCCTTACCGCTTAAGCGTTGCTTAAGCGACGCTTAAGCGACGCCTTAATAACTATGGATGGATCAAATAATTGCAGAAAGGACCAAATTTGACCTTGAAGTTGCAGACATCAGAATGCATTGACAGCTTCTTGGTATATGTGGGATAAGAGCTTTCAAGTCATCTTCACAGCGATATGATAGTAGGAGGTCAGCCTGGGAACTAACCCTTAACAGGTTAGTAACTTCTCCAAAAAAAAACTTTCAGAAACATTATGATTCACTCCACAGCAAAAGTGTGGCATTTAATATATGCCACTGTCAAAAGAGCATATGCAGTATATGGAATGACTTTGAAAAAAAAAAGTATAAAAGGGCGTACCCACTTTCTGAAAAAGTATGCTACCAATAAATTTGAAGTGATGCTCTCCACACAGAAAAAATAAACTAGAAATTTATAACAAGGCATAAGAAAATTATTGAGATGGTGATAGAAATATACACTACAGCATAAATTTGTGACGTTATAGACAATAATTTCAACAGCAGCAATTTGGTTTATAATAACATAAGATTGAAGCTCCAGGGAGATGTTAAAGGCATGCCAATCACTTAAACTCTTAGAGATATCCATCAAGAGTAAGCAACAGCACAAACAAGTCTAACAGATAAATATCTAACCCTGATTTCAACAGCAGCATTCTTGCTATTGTTGGAACAATAAAATGTATGTAAAACAGAAGATCAAATAAATAATAAAATATTAGTGAACTGCACCTCATCCAAAATCATCATTGAAAGTGACTCTTTAACAGATGATCCACAGATAATGCCCTTTGATATGCATCCGGCAACACAAGCTGGAGTAGATACAAGAATATTAGGGGGGCCAGATAGCGCAACGGTCTGCGAATTATAGGAAAGGTTCAGTTAGCTGTGACAGAATACAAATAACAGAGAAAATAACAACCAAATAAGATAGCAATTGCCTTACAATATCCTTATCAGACATGCTGGCAGTCACTTGCACAACTTTCAACTTGGATGTACAGAACTCAAGGAGAGATGATGCCTCATTATAAACCTGCCACAAACAAAAACATTAACCAATGAACATAGCATAAATTCCTTTTCTAGTGGAGATGATATGACAAGAAAAAGCCAAATTACAGAGCACCCACATGTATATTAGGTGATGGGATTACAGACTCTCGTTGGCAATATCATAATGGTCAACATAAGAATCACATATATGCCCGTACTTAACCAAATATAAAACGACGAACTGCTACAAACATGTCTAAATGTCTATATTCAATGAACTCATGAAGGTATAAGGATGTGTATCCGAGTGAGATGCAAATCATTGTATTTCTAAAAAAGTATAAAACTATAAATCCAAAATAGCCACAGAAAGCATCTCAGGGAAAGAAAAGGTAAGATTCACTACCTGTTGGCATAATTCACGAGTTGGCACCAGGATGAAAGCATTTGGCGCGGACTTGTGAATACGCCCTTCTGAGGAAAGCTTCAATAGGTCATGAAGCAGTGGGAGAACGTACGCAAAGGTCTTTCCCGAGCCAGTCTTGGCCTTTGCCACCACATCCTTGCCTTCCTGGAACCACACCATTTGGCAGTTGATCAGAGCCTAGATTAAAGAAAATGCCTTTTCTGCGCAACTTCTAGGCATTGAATTGTCTTGAGTGTTAAAAATGGATGTTCAGCTAAATGAATACAGTGATTTATGTACTAGATCCTGACAATGAGGAGTAAAAAGCAAAATTTAATTTAGGATAGTCTTCAATAAGCAAGGGGAAGGCTGTCTAGAAATTCTCGTCCCCAGACCCCACAATGTGCAGGAGCTTTCAGCACTGGGTATGACCTTTTCATAGTCTTCAATAAAAAATAGCAGTATGCAGGAAACAGCTAGTTGTCTGAACGTTCACTGGAGAATGCAGGGTATCCACATAGTGCAGCAATTTGCATATCACTATCCCACTGGTCAATAGTTAAACATCTTTCAACGAGATAGGGGGCTCGCTATTCATGCATCCTGCGTCATTTCCTACTACAGAACTACCTTCTTACAAAATTCCCACATGACAACAATACAGTAATCATTCATCAAATATCATCACACCCAAGTCTTCAAGACAATCAATTAGTGTAGCCTAAGGTTTCAACTAAATACTCAATTTACGTAAGAGCAGTGAAATTAAAACAAATGGACACCAAAAAATTACGTACCAGGATGAGCGGGATGGCATCCCGCTGGATCGGGGTAGCCGTGATCAAGCCCTTCTTCCTCAAAGCCCTCTTCAGCTGCTCGTCCAGGCCCAGCTCATCGAAGCTAACCTCCTTCTCTTCCTCTTCCTCCTCCTTTATCTCCTCCCCGCCGGCGTCTCCAGCGTCCGGGTTACCCTCCGCCCCGCCGGTAGCTCCAGCGTCCCGGATGCTGTCCGCCCCGCTGGCGCCCGCAACTTCCTTCGTTGCCTCATCCGCCGCCTCCGCCACCACAGTTGCGGGCTTAACGCGGGACATAGGGACTCAACTTAACCGCCCAAAATCCAGAAAACGAGGTGACGCCTGGGATGACCGTGGCGCAACGGTGACGGACGATAGCGGCGGCGCGGGAGACGGGGTGGTGGCGGGGAGTCGAAGAAACCGGAGGTCGGAGGGCACGGTGTGGGGTGGGGTGGGGTGGGGAGCAAGGGGAAGCGGCGGCTCGGGTTGGGATGGACCGAGCGGTTTAGGGTTTAGGGTTACAAAATTACTGCCGATCCATTAACCGGTTCGATGCAAAACCGGCAATTTTCTTCGTTTTGAATTCAACCAAACCAGCCAGAACAGGTTTTTGAACGAGGATAAACACTGATATATTGCAACCTTAATTAAGAAAAAATATTTTCAGATCATACACACATTTACTTGTAAATTATAGAAATTTGCTACTCCCTTCTTTCTTAAAAGATTGTCATTTTTAGTTTATTTTTAAACTAAAAATGACAATCTTTTGAGAAAAAAGGAGTAGTTTGAAAAGATTTATATTTTGTTGATGGAATTGTTTCTGAATTTTTTGTCTCGTTTAGTTGCATGTACGGTCATGGGCAGAGTATGATACGATGAGTGGAAATAAAGTTGACCAGAGAATGTGATTCTGGACAGAGGATCAACAGGCAATAGCATTCATTCTTCCCTAGGCTAGACTAATATGATTGTAGAGAAGTTTCTTAACTTACTCTTAATTTTTGGTGAGATCTAGACTGGTTAGATCAATGTTGAGCTTTCGATGAATATTGTAGAAGTCTTCATCAAGTTTGTACACGATTTCAAGCCCTCCATAAGAAGGAGCATCACTAGTGAGCGTCTTTGACTTTACTCAATGTGTGAAACACCTCTTCATGATAGAGCATGGACGGTGTATAATGGGGGCCTACTTGTGACTCCACTTGGAGGGTGGAGCGTGTTTTAAGAGGACATCGCCGACAAGCGGCAAGAGTAATGTCATACCCAGTTTTATTAAAAAATAAAATCAGCTGCAAAAATATATGTATGTTAGGATCAGTTTCACGATACATATATGGCAAATAGTGATAAACAGATCTATATCGAATACAAACAACATTTATACTTTTAAAAAAGTTTTAAATAGCAGCGGAAAAGAGAACACTCTAGGGCAACCACATGCAAAATCGACTCGCATCAACGCGACCTTCTATGCACCGTTTTTAATAGGACTTGTCTTCATTGAATCTTCTTTTCACTCAGAAGAATTTATAAAAAATAATGGCAAACACATGAGTCCATAGAGTACTCAACAAGTGTGAGAAATAAATAACATGAAGGCCAATCCAAAAAGAAAGACTGATAGTGGTTTAAGCACTAAACATTAAACTTATCCTTAACTTTCATTACCAACCTACATCTAGACGTATATTCCTAACCATAATCACAATAATAATATAATAAATATCAATATCATTTCAACCATCATCTCAAACCACCGACTAATTATGAATTCGACACCAAGTCGCTCTTTTCTGTGAGCACGGCTATCATGAAAGCTTTCCAATCTCTGCAGAAAATATATCATTTATCCGCAAGTCGTGATTTCATCCTCTGTTGCCAGGTGGACTAAGTAAACATTCTTGACGCCTGTGACCTGTTGGTACATTACACACTTTCGTAGGTGTGCTACCAGGAGATCACTATGAGGTCTTTACAAAGGTCCTCCCGACTAGCACTAGCCCACAGAGGTTTCACCGCTGAGGCATTTCTGGAGTACCTCTCCGTCAACAAAAGTCCTCTCTTGAGGCTTACGAATCCAAGGGCAGTTACTCTGAACTCATTCTCCGCACTATCCAAACATTAGTACTAAGTTGGGAGAAATCTAATTAATTGACCAAACTGCCTCATTCTCAGTTTTGTGGCGATACTGCAAAGCTTAGTGACTTCCTCTATAAAACGATCCTTAAAATCTGGCGAGGTTCATACCCCAAAACCCGGGTCTCGTGCATACTGCATCATACCATTCAAACCGACCGCCAGATTCCTATCCACTACAATTCAATTTCCAATGCTATAATAATAATCATAACTCATAAATAATAAATTTGATGAATTGTTTCCCCCCATCAACTTTGCATGGCTAAGCGTAAAATCATTCTCAAATACCACCTAATCCATACCCAAGTGATAAGGAGAATAAGATAAATCAACTGGTGTGAAAGTGCATCTAGGTTCCCCGTGAGTTTTGGATGATTGATGACGACAATTAAGTCGCTAATGAGCTCAAGTGATCCTTAGCACAGGTGTGGACTCGATCGGAGACGCAAACCCTCAAAAAGGAAAAGGAAGGAAACGGAGTCGACTCGAAGCATAGAAACTAGGGTTTCTAGCGTTTTGAGTTGGACTAGCCATAAAAATAGGAGGGTGTGTGCGTAAAGTGCAAAGAGATCAAGTTAGGAGCCCAAGAGTGGTGGTTTGAAACCCCTTTGAGAGTTGAAGTTAGAGTAGTCTGGCAGGAGGGTCAGACTAGTCCGCCTGATTG
Organism: Tuctoria greenei; assembly: GCA_036927565.1. Classification (NCBI taxonomy): domain Eukaryota; kingdom Viridiplantae; phylum Streptophyta; class Magnoliopsida; order Poales; family Poaceae; genus Tuctoria; species Tuctoria greenei. The sequence continues at coordinate 153,040,397 of JAYESD010000010.1, read as the reverse complement.
GCCGGACTAGTCCGCTCCTGGGCAAACTAGTCCATTTTGGCACGGATCAAAAGGTCATGTGTGACTTCGGACTAGTCCGTAGTGGGACGGACTAGTCCGTGGTACTCCTAGGGTGAAGATTCGGGACTAAGTCCAGGAGAGCGGACTTGTCTGTTTTGGGGCGGACCAAAAGGTTCTGAGTGAGATCGGACTAGTCCGTCCATGGGCCGAACTAGTCCGTGTTGCTAAGTGCATAGAGGTTTTTGCGACTAAGTCTGGGAAGGCTGGACTAGTCCGCCCATGGGGCCAGACTAGTCTGTGGTCTTCAGACTAGTCCGTTTTCACACGGAACAAAAGGTTCTGTGTGAGATTGGACTAGTCCGGTGAGGGCCGGACTAGTCCGTTGTTGAAGTGACCGTTTGAATTTGAAGTTTGGCGGGTAGTGTGATGATTGCCGCGCAGTGCGACAGTTGTCAGAGGCATCAGTGGTCCCCTAGGCCGGACTAGTCCGGGCTGTAGGCCGGACTAGTCCGCCCATCTGCTGAAGTCAGCAGTATGGGCTTGGGACCTCTATAAATAGAGGTCCCCTGGGTTCTTTTGAACCATCCTTGAGTAACCTGTAACCCTAGCGCTGCCACAGCAAAACTTGGAGCATTCTTGAGCCTCTTTCTTGCCTACTTTCCCTCTAAAACTAATTCTTGTGTGGATTAGGGTTTAGTGAGGTGGAGAAGAGGAAGAACATCGCGCTTAGGCTCCCAGTTTGATCTCTTGCACTTTGTGAATCTTTGTGATCTGTGGCTTGAGTTAATCTTTGTGATTTGCAATTGTAATTGTGGTGGGAGCCTCAGATTGTGAGAAGCCCCAACGAATCTTGTATTCATTCTTTGTGATAGTGGAGAACCAAGTTAGGCCCGTGCGGTAAACTTGGTGAGGGAAGGGTTGTTGAACCCGGTCCTTTGTGGACTCCTCAACGGGAACGTAGATTCCTTGTGTGGGATCGAACCTCAGGATAAAATCCTTGTGTCTTCGTATTCTTCGCATTTCGTTTATCGAATATTTCGTTCTAGGGTTGCTAGTTTTGTCTTGTGCTTCATATTGCTATAAACTTGTTCCTCTTAGTCATATACTTGTGTTGATAGTTGCTAAACTTGACATAACCATATCCTCACCTGTAGCCTCGAGAAAATCACCTTAAAACTTGCTAGAAACACTTTTTAGGGATCTTCACGCAGGCTGACCGGACTAGTCCGCCTCCAGACCGGACTAGTCCGTCCCCCTGTAATTTAATCTCGTTTTATTAAGTCATTTGCAGGTCGATTAGCCTATTCACCCCCCTCTAGGCAACTTTCAATTGGTATCAGAGCAGGACTCTCCACAAAGAGTCTAACAACTCGGAGAGATGGTTGGAGTGGTGTTTGAAGAGGTGTCGACCAATGATTCTCAACCGACACGTGAGGAGACAATGGCTTATCAAGACAAGCCAACCGATGATGAGGAGACTCGCCAGCTCAAGGCGAAGCTCCGGGAGAAGCTGAAGATTGTTGCGGTTGATCCGTCAAGCTCATCAAGTGGTGGTGGCGGAGTCAACTACAATCGACAAGGGTTCAACTATGAACGCCTTGCCGCCAACAACCACTACCTTTCCATCCCATTGGGAAAACCTCCCCAATTCGATGGAACTGACTACGGGGTGTGGAAGCACAACATGAAGATCCACCTTGTGTCACTCAATCCCTCACTATGGCAAATTGTGTTGACCGGGGTGCACATCCCTAAGAATGAAGAAGATATCACTCCAGAGCAAGCCGTGCTCCTTCACCGCAATGCTCAAGCGGCCGGAGTGATCATTGAAAGTTGCCTAGAGGGGGGTGAATAGGCTAATCGACCTGCAAATGACTTAATACAAGATTAAATCACAGGGGGCAGACTAGTCTGGTCTGGGGGCGGACTAGTCCGGTTAGCTTGCGTGAAGAACCCTAAAAAGTGTTTCTAGCAAGTTTTAAGGGGATTTTCTCGAGGCTACAGGTGAGGATATGTTTATGTCAAGTTTAGCAACTACCAACACAAGAGTGAGTCAAGTTTCAACAAGATTATGGCAATGTGAAGCACAAGACAAAACTAGCAACCCTAGAACGAAATATTCGATAAACAAAATGTGAAGAACACGGAGACAAGAGGATTTTATCCCGAGGTTCGATTCCACACAAGAATCTACGTCCCCGTTGAGGAGTCCACAAAGGACCGGGTTCAACAACCCTTCCCTCACCAAGTTTACCGCAGGGGCCTAACTTGGTTCTCCACTAATCACAAGGGCAAATACAAGATTCGTTGGGGCTTCTCACAATCTGAGGCTCCCACACCACAAAGGTGATCAACACCACGAAACACACTCAACACACAGCTCACAAAGACTCAATGAGTGCAAGAGATCAAACCGGGAGCATAAGCGTGATGTTCTTCCTCTTCTCCACCTCACTAAACCCTAATCCACTCAAGAATTAGTTTTAGAGGGAAAGTAGGCAAGAAAGAGGCTTAAGAATGCTCCAAGTTGGCTGTGGCGGCGCTAGGGTTCTTATTTGCTCAAGAGTTGGTTCAAAAGAACCCAGGGGACCTCTATTTATAGAGGTCCAAGCCCATACTGCTGACTTCAGCAGAAGGGCGGACTAATCCGGCCTACAGCTCTGACTAGTCCGGCCTAGGGGACCACAGACCCCTCTGTCAGGTCCCGACAACTATCGCACTGAGCGGCAATCATCACACTACCCGCCAAACTTCAAATTCAAACGGTAACTTTCAAAACGGACTAGTCCGGCCCTCACCGGGCTAGTCCGATCTCACACAGAACCTTTTATTCCGTGTGAAAACGGACTAGTCTGAAGACCACGGACTAGTCCGGCCCCATGGGCGGACTAGTCCGGCCTTCCCAGACTTAGTCGCAAAAACCTTTCTGCACTTAGCCATACGGACTAGTCCGGCCCACGGACGGACTAGTCCGATCTCACACAGGACCTCTTGGTCCGCCCCAAAACGGACAAGTCCGCTCTCCTGGACTTAGTACCGAATCTTCACCCTAGGGGTACCACGGACTAGTCCGTCCCACTACGGACTAGTCCGAAGTCACACAGGACCTTCTGGTCCGAGTGAAAATGGACTAGTCTGGCCAGGAGCGGACTAGTCCGGCCAACCAGGCGGACTAGTCCGGCCTTCCTGCCAGACTACTCTAACTTCAACTCTAAACGGGGTTTCTACCTAAACCAGCACTCTTGGGCTCCTACTTTGATCTCTTTGCACTTTACACACACACCCTCCTATTTCTACGGCTAGTCTAACTCAACACGCTAGAAACCCTAGTTTCTACGCTTCGAGTCGACTCCGTTTCCTTCCTTTTCCTTTTTGAGGGTTTGCGTCTCCGATCGAGTCCACACCTGTGCTAAGATCAATTGAGCTCATTAGCGACTTAATTGTCGTCATCAATCATCCAAAACCCATGGGGAACCTAGATGAACTTTCAATCTCCCCCTTTTTGGTGATTGATGACAACACATCAAGTCCTTCACAATTAAGAGTATAAATTTGGTTTTCATAACATGTGTGCGTATGATAGACTCCCCCTCAATGTATGCAACATGTAAAAGAGGTGGAGGAGATCTTTCATACCCACACATGTTATGGTGGGGTGCCTACGTGATGTGCTCAACAATTGTGACAAGACATAAAGAACATCAATATAATCATAAGATTGACAATAAGAACATTATATTGATATTAAACAACACTAACAAGTCTTGCACAAATGTAAACATCCAAGTAGCATGAAAATATTACAAGACAAGTCCGAAGGTACCACACAAAAGACTAACTCCCCCTAACTCTCCCCCTTTGGCATCAAGGCACCAAAAAGGAAAAGAAGGGGGACTAGGACCTAAAAGCTAGTCCTCGTCCTCGCCACTACCACTCTCCGTGGCCTCGGAGTCTTCGACGTCTTCCTCATTAGAGTTGGCGTCGTTGTCGTCGTCGTCGGAGGAGCCCGGTGCGGAGGTACCCTCCGTCTCACCCAAGAGTGCCAACTCGTCAGGGGTGAGAAGGGGGTATGGAGTGAGCTCGTCATCGGAGGCCTCAGGGCTCATCAGGATTTCTAGCTTATCGCAGAGCTTCCTCACATATCTTTCGGTCCTCTGAGCTCGCACCTTAGCTTTGCGGCACAAGGTGAAGATGGACTGAAGGAACTTGAGGACTCCGCTGCTAGAGGAGCCACTAGGTGAGTGAGAGGCACGGCGAGAGGCTCCAACAAGAGGTTCCTCCGGCTGAGATGGAGGATTCGCGTTCTTCCGGTGCGGAGGAAGAGGCAGAGGTGGAGGAATCTGAGGACGCAGTCTCTTATGTGAGACATCCTTCTTGAAGGTAATTCCGGGGACTTTCTCGATAAGGCACATCACATACGGAGCATAGCCACAAGACCTGTTGGGGGTATGAGATATATTGAAGATATCATCATAGATGTACTCAGCTAAGTTGAAGCTCTCTTCCCCATCTATCAGCACCATCAAGTGCCTCAAGTTGCCCTGGATGACTCCGGCATCCCCATCCTTCGGGGCAATGGTCTTCCGAAGGAGACGATTGAGCACACTAAAAAATGGCTTGATGTTCCTTGCCAATCCTGCCTCATAAGGAAGATGACTTGGATACATGAAGTCAAGGGCATCTCGGTCTAGGGCCTTGATGTTAGAGATGATGACCTCATGCTCAAGGTGCTCCTCCAATCCTAGAATCTTGGCAAAGTCTTCAAATGTGACAGTGTACTGCTCTCCATCTGTCATCCAAGTCATCCGGCGATCTCCAAAAGGGTGAAAGTAGACAGTTGTGTAGAACTGGACAATCACCTCAATGTTCCAGTCGTACTGGAATCCCATGATGTCCTTGATTCCATGCCATTCCGCTGCATTGATCACAACATCAAATGTAGCATGCTTCTTCTGAGCCATGTAGGCCCAGTCAACCCACTGGGCATCAGTCACAGGAGTCTTCATCTTCATGTAGACAAGGCGATAATAATCGCAGTGAAAGTCATTCCAGAACCGCGGGTCAGCTGTGCTCTTCTCATAAGAGTACACTTTGTCTGTTCTCGATCATCTTGCCTTTTCTGCCCCTTTTCCTTTGAATGTGTTGGCTGAGAGGTTGGGCTGACGGTTTGGGTTTCTGGCAGGTGAATGCATCTTGAGGGGGCCAGGTTCCTTGTCTTTTCCCTGCTCTCGAATCACAAACCCCCCAGCTGCCTTCTTGGCTGAGACCTTCACTGCCGGTTTTTTTCTTTTTCGGCTCGATGGGAGCCGGGGCCTTTCCCTTCTTAGGGTCGCGCTCGACCCTAGGCTCAGTTGCCCCTTGGGCTTGCTCCTTGCCCTTGGCTTGCTCGCCTTTGGTGACGAGCTTCTTCCTTTTGGGAGCATTTGCCTCAGCGGCCTTGGAATTGTGAGCCTCCCTATCTTGCCTCTTCTTCTTCCTTAGCTCATTAAGAGATTCTGCAGTAGCTCGAGCTATAGCTTCTTCTTCATTGTAAATGGTTGCGACTACTTTGGAGGCTTCAAGTGCCTTCAGCCGCCTTTCTTCCTTTGCCTTCTGCGCCTCAATGAGGGCAGCTTTCGTCCCTGCCTCAACGATTTGTGCTTTGGTGCGGCCCTCCCGGGGCACTTCAACACCTCTCTCCTCGGTGTGGCTCCGATAGGTCTCAACGCGTTCTTCCTCGCCCGCGGGGTTGAGACGAGGAGGGGAACGCTCCGAGTTTGACATGCTGCGGAAAATACAGAGAAAAGAAGATATGAGTCCAAGGAGAGGGAGCGTTGCGGAAGAAATCTCGAGAGAAGACTAGGACCAGGGTTTGCCCTGTGCAAACCGGACTTCTCCGCCAGGGGCCGGACTAGTCCGGGTTGCGCAGGATGAACCCTAACCCAAATCGATTCTTGGAAAAATCATCAAATCAGCGTGCAATACTCCTAGGCTATGATCGCAAGGGTATATGGAGCAACATTAATGAAGGTGTTCCTATCAAAAACTTCAAGAATCAAGAATGGGGAAAGTTTTTGAAAAAGAGGGAATACCTCCTCAAATCCGTGAGAATCGATGAAATCGAAGATGGATCGCGTAGGTGGAGCGCGGGGAAACAATCCCTCACTCCCAAAGACTCCAATGCACGGATTGGAATCGAGATTCGGTGGTTGGAGCGAAAAATCGCAGAGGGGGGCGATTTCTAGCGCGCGAGAGAGAGAGGAGAGAGGAGGGGTCTGGGCCGCCCCTGGGGGGTTTAAGTCCCCAAGGGCCGAACTAGTCCGCTGTCAGGGCGGACTAGTCCGGTGTGCGGACCAGCCGCGGACTAGTATGGACCCGGACTTGTCCGTCCACATGGGCGGACTAGTCCGGTCCTACTGGGCTGAAAAACAATATCTTTGAATTTTGCCCACAAACTATCGGTCCTTTTGGACAACTAGCATTACAAACATTATTATTGAGGAATATAAGATAAATCCAAGACCAGTTCTAAGAAAATAGTTTTCTCAAATAGTTTTGAAGAGAAATCAAGATAGAGAAGAGTTTTTTGAAGTATAGCTCAAAATATATGAGGAATGTGGTTTAAGCCACATTCCTAGAATCCAAAATGTTGAGCTCACTTCTTAGCTCACAGAAACGCTTCTCATCAAGAGGCTTGGTGAAGATATCCGCAAGTTGATGTTCTGTCCTCACATGAGAAATCACAATATCTCCCTTCATTGAGTGGTCTCTCAAGAAGTGGTGTCGTATGTCTATGTGTTTGGTCCTAGAGTGCTCCACCGGATTATGGGCTATCTTGATGGCACTCTCGTTGTCACACAAGAGTGGAATGTTGCGCAAGTTAATCCCATAATCCCTAAGGGTTTGTCGCATCCAAAGAAGTTGTGCACAACAACTTCCGGCTGCAACATATTCCGCTTCGGCGATGGAGAGAGCAATAGAGTTTTGCTTCTTGGAGGACCAAGACACTAGAGATCGACCCAAGAATTGGCATGTACCCGATATGCTCTTCCTATCAACTTTGCACCCCGCATAGTCCGCATCGGAATATCCAATGAGGTTAAACTTAGATCCTTTGGGGTACCAAAGTCCTAGGGAAGGTGTGTGTACTAGATATCTCAAGATCCTTTTAACGGCGGTCAAATGACAAGCCTTAGGTGCCGCTTGAAAGCGTGCACACATACACACACTTAGCATGATATCGGGCCTAGATGCACAAAGATAGAGAAGTGAACCAATCATAGACCTATATAACTTTTGATCCACACTTGGACCGTCCTCATTTAGGTCTAGGTGTCCATTTGTCCCCATAGGGGTTTTGATGGGTTTTGCCTTATCCATGTCAAACTTCCTTAGAATATCTTGTGTATACTTAGTTTGACTTATGAACGTTCCTTCTTTGAGTTGTTTTACTTGAAATCCTAGAAAGAACTTCAACTCACCCATCACGGACATTTCAAACCTCTCCGTCATTATCTTGAAGAACTCATCACAAAACACTTTATTTGTGGAACCAAATATGATGTCATCCATATATATTTGGCACATAAAAAGATCCTCGTTGAAGTGCTTTGTGAAAAGGGTATAATCCGCTTTGCCTATCCTAAAACCATTTTCAACTAGAAAGTCTCTTAGGCACTCATACCAAGCTCTAGGAGCTTGCTTGAGGCCATAAAGAGCCTTTCGCAATTTGTAAACATGGTTAGGATAGTCTTGGTCTTCAAACCCCGGAGGTTGCTCTACATAAACTTCTTCCTTGATTGGGCCATTAAGGAATGCACTCTTAACATCCATTTGGTAGAGCTTGAAGTCATGATGAGTAGCAAAGGCTAGTAATATCCGTATTGACTCAAGCCTAGCTACGGGGGCAAATGTCTCATCAAAATCCAATCCTTCAACTTGTGAGTACCCTTTTGCCAGAAGTCGTGCCTTGTTCCTAGTTACCACGCCATGCTCATCTTGTTTGTTGCGGAACACCCACTTGGTTCCAACAACATTAGCTTGTGGGCGCTTGACAAGCTCCCAAACCTTGTTCCTTTCAAAGTTATTGAGCTCCTCTTGCATGACAACTACCCAATCCGGATCTCTTAAGGCATCTTCAACCTTATGAGGTTCCAAGGATGAGACAAAGGAGAAATGCTCACAAAAGTTTGCAACACGTGAACGTGTTGTTACTCCTTTTGTGATATCTCCTAGAATGTTGTCAACGGGATGATCCCGTTGAACACTTTGATGAACACGAGGATGCAGAGGTTTAGCTCTTGAACCACTTGCTTCATCTTCTTCACTTTGGTCTCCCCCTTGATCCATGCCTCCCCCTTGATCTTCATTACCATTATCACTTTGGGAAGCATCTAGTGGATCTCCAACTTGTCCAATGGGGGTTTGACCTACTTCATAGTGAGGATGGTCACTTGGGCTTTGAGATGGTTCTTGTGGGCGAACATCTCCAAGTGCCATTCTCCTTAGAGCTTCTAGTGGAGGTTCCTCTTGATCAAGGGCATGTTGATCAACTTGCTCCACTTGAGAGCCATTGGTTTCATCAAACACCACGTCACGTGCTATTTCAACAATTCCGGAGGATTTGTTGAACACACGGTACGCATGAGTGTTTGAGTCATATCCAAGCAAGAAACCCTCATCGGACTTTGAAGCAAACTTCGAAGTCATAGGCTTCTTGTTGAGGATATAACACTTGCTACCAAAGACACGAAAGTAAGAAACATTGGGTTTCTTACCAACGAGAAGCTCATAAGGAGTCTTCTTGAGGAGGCGATGAAGGTACAATCGGTTTACAGCATGGCAAGCGGTGTTAACCGCTTCTGCCCAAAACCGGTCCGATGTTTTGTACTTATCCAGCATCGTCCTTGACATCTCAATAAGCGTCCTATTCTTTCTTTCGGCAATTCCATTTTGTTGAGGAGAATAGGGAGCAGAAAACTCATGCTTGATGCCCTCCTCATCTAGGAACTCTTCTACTTGCATGTTCTTGAATTCGGTGCCATTGTCACTCCTTATAGCCTTTATCCTTAAGGTGAACTCATTTTGAGCTCTCCTTAGGAATTTCTTGAGGACACCGGGGGTTTCACTCTTATCATGCAAGAAGAACACCCAAGAATATCTAGAGAAGTCATCAACGATGAATAGACCATACTTGTTGCCACCAATGCTAATATAAGCAATGGGGCCAAAAAGATCCATATGGAGTAACTTCAAATGTCTAGTTGTCGTCAGGACATTCTTAGAGGGGTGTTGAGCTCCTACTTGCTTTCCCGCTTGGCACGCACTACATGGCCTATCCTTTTCAAATACCACATCCTTTATGCCACGAACATGCTCTCCCTTAAGGAGCTTTTGAAGGTTCCTCATTCCAACATGGGCTAGCCTTCTATGCCAAAGCCATCCCATGTTGGCTTTCGCCATTAAGCATGTGTCAAGTTGAGCCTTATCCGTGGTAAAGTCCACGAGATAGAGCTTTCCCTTGAGCACTCCCTTAAAGGCTATCGAGTCATTACCCTCTCTAAGAACGCTCACACCCTCACTAGTAAATACACACTTATATCCTTTATCACATAGTTGTGATATGGATAGGAGGTTATAGTCTAGGGAATCAACATGCAAAACATTAGATAGAGTATGTGAAGAAGAGATAGCAATTTTACCGGAGCCAATGATTTTCTCTTGGCTATTATCCCCAAAGAAGATTCCTTCACTTGGGTCCTCATTCTCCTCATACTCTATGAACATGCTCCTCTCTCCGGTCATGTGGTTGGTACATCCACTATCCAACACCCATTTCGATCCGCCGGAGGAGTAAGCCTACAAGACAAATTTATGCTTTCCTTTTAGGTACCCAAGCGGAGTTGGGTCCTTTCACGTTAGTGGTTAGGCATTTGGGCACCCACACGCAAGGCTTGGGGCTCTTGCGGAGTGGCCCAACATATCTAGCAAACACCTTGCCATATTTGTTCCTCATAAGCACATAAGAAGCATCAAAATCATGGAATAGAGGATGCGGTTCAGATTTAGGCATTTTGTTGCTAGAGGGTGAGTTCTTTTCAATTTTAGTTGTGGATGAACTCCCCTTAACAAAGACAATCATGTCTTTGCCATATTTGGAGGTTTTGGCGTTATGCCTTCCACCTCTAGTATAGCCAAGACCATCCTTGACATGGGGAGGTCTTGTGTTGGTGTATGCACTTCGTGCATACGCCACCTTCTCCTTGTCAAAGATGGCACCCTTAAGTGCTTGCTTGCCCTACGCTAAGTTGAGTTCATCCTTAAGCTTAAGGATTAAGTTAGAGCACTTGCAAGGCGGGGTTGCATTGGATGAGGCCTTTGAGGAGGTTTAACTCTTGAAGGAAGAGGCTACATTGTTCTTGAGAGACTCAACTTGAGTCTCAAGGATCTTGTTAACTTTTGACAAGTTCCCAAGTTCATCCTTGAGCTCAATTGACTTCTCCTCAAGACTTGAACACGTTTTCTTGCTTAGAGCAAGTTCGTGTTCCAATGTCCTGCTCTTCTCTCTTTCGAGCTCAAGGAGCTCATTAAGCTTTTGACATCTCTCCTTCTCAAGGATGAGCATGTCCTCTTGTCTATTGATGAGATCCTCCTTCTCAAATATCTCATCCATAAGCAATTTCATCCTACACAAGGTGATTTTGCTTATGTCCTTAAACATATGCTCATTCTTACTAGCGCTATCAAATTCATCTTGAGAAGAGATTGAGGAGGAGGGATGAGATGTTACCTTTCTCCTTCCCTCCCCTGCCATAAGGCAAGTAGGTTTGTAGTCGTTGTTGAGGTTGGGGAAGAGCTTGCTTCCCTTGGAGCTCCTCCCGATGGCTATGGTAGCCATCTTCTCCTCTTCTTCTTCGGAGGAGGACTCATCGTTAGAGTCCCACTCCTTGCCCAAGTGTGCTTGTCCGGAGGGCCTCTTCTTCTTGAAGAATTTCTTCTCTTGAGGCTTGCCTTCCTTCTTCTTCTTCACTTCTTCATGGGGGCAATCAGCGATGAAGTGGCCGTACTCGCCACAATTGTAGCAAGCCCTTTTTGATTTGGACCTTGGTGTCGAGGATCTCCTCATCGCTTTCCTCTTGCTCCTTTGAAGAGGGTGTTGCCTTGAGTGCAACATTCTTCATCTTGGAGGCGGTGAACTTTTGAAGGTCGTTGTAGAAGAGCGCCTCCTTCTCCATGATCTCGTGGTTGATGATCCTACCAAGGACCTCCTCCGGGGTCATTTGAGTGAACCCCGGGCTTTCTCGAATCATGGAGCAAAGAGCGACGTTCCTAGGCATGAATGCCCGGATCATCCTCTTCACCACCTCGTGGTCGGTCCACTTGGTGCAGCCATATGATCGGCTCTTGTTGATGAGTATCTTCAATCGGTTGTACATGTCTTGGGGGGATTCACCATCCATGATGGCGAACCTCCCAAGCTCTCCTTCGATGAGCTCAATCGTGGCCTCCTTGACCACCCGATTTCCCTCATGCGCCGTCTTGAGGGTGTCCCATATATCTTTGGCCACCTCAAGACCATAGACGTGGTTGAACTCATCTCTTGAGAGGGATGAGATGATCACACCCGCAGCTTGAGCACTGCGGTGGATGAGGATGGCTTGTTCTTGCGTGATGTTGTCCTCATCCTTCGGGATCTTCACCCCGGTCATGACAATTTGCCACAATGCCGGGTTGAGTGACACGAGGTGGATCTTCATGTTGTGCTTCCACATCCCGTAGTCGGTTCCATCGAATTGAGGAGGTTTCCCCAATGGGATGGAGAGGTAGTGGATGTTGGCGGCAAGGCGTTCATAGTTGAACCCTTGTCGGTTGTAGTTGACTCTGCCACTACCACTTGATGGGCTTGACGGATCAACCGCAGCAATCTTCAGCTTCTCCCGGAGCTTCGCCTTGAGCTGGCGAGTCTCCTCATCATCGGTTGGCTTGTCTTGATAAGCCATTGTCTCCTCACGTGTCGGTTGAGAATCATTGGTCGACACCTCTTCAAACACCACTCCGACCATCTCTCCGAGTTGTTAGACTCTTTGTGGAGAGTCCCGCTCTGATACCAATTGAAAGTTGCCTAGAGGGGGGGGGGTGAATAGGCTAATCGACCTGCAAATGACTTAATAAAACGAGATTAAATCACAGGGGGCGGACTAGTCCGGTCTGGGGGCGGACTAGTCCGGTCAGCCTGCGTGAAGAACCCTAAAAAGTGTTTCTAGCAAGTTTTAAGGGGATTTTCTCGAGGCTACAGGTGAGGATATGTTTATGTCAAGTTTAGCAACTACCAACACAAGAGTGAGTCAAGTTTCAACAAGATTATAGCAATGTGAAGCACAAGACAAAACTAGCAACCCTAGAACGAAATATTCGATAAACAAAATGCGAAGAACACGGAGACACAATGATTTTATCCCGAGGTTCGATTCCACACAAGAATCTACGTCCCCGTTGAGGAGTCCACAAAGGACCGGGTTCAACAACCCTTCCCTCACCAAGTTTACCGCACGGGCCTAACTTGGTTCTCCACTAATCACAAGGGCAAATACAAGATTCGTTGGGGCTTCTCACAATCTGAGGCTCCCACACCACAAAGGTGATCAACACCACGAAACACACTCAACACACAGCTCACAAATACTCAATGAGTGCAAGAGATCAAACCGGGAGCATAAGCGCGATGTTCTTCCTCTTCTCCACCTCACTAAACCCAAATCCACTCAAGAATTAGTTTTAGAGGGAAAGTAGGCAAGAAAGAGGCTTAAGAATGCTCCAAGTTGGCTGTGGCGGCGCTAGGGTTCTTATTTGCTCAAGAGTTGGTTCAAAAGAACCCAGGGTACCTCTATTTATAGAGGTCTCAAGCCCATACTGCTGACTTCAGCAGAAGGGCGGACTAGTCCGGCCTACAGCCTGGACTACTCCGGCCTAGGGGACCACTGACCCCTATGTCAGGTCCCGACAATTGTCGCACTGAGCAGCAATCGTCACACTACCCGCCAAACTTCAAATTCAAACGGTAACTTTCAAAACGGACTAGTCCGGCCCTCACCGGACTAGTCCTATCTCACACAGAACCTTTTGTTCCGTGTGAAAACGGACTAGTCTGAAGACCACGGACTAGTCCGGCCCCATGGGCGGACTAGTCCGGCCTTCCCAGACTTAGTTGCAAAAACCTTTCTGCACTTAGCCATACGGACTAGTCCGACCCACGGACGGACTAGTCCGATCTCACACAGGACCTCTTGGTCCGCCCCAAAACGGACAAGTCCGCTCTCCTGGACTTAGTCCCGAATCTTCACCCTAGGGGTACCACGGACTAGTCCGTCCCACTACGGACTAGTCTGAAGTCACACAAGACCTTCTGGTCCGAGTGAAAACAGACTAGTTTGGCTAGGAGCGGACTAGTCCAGCCAACCAGGCGGACTAGTCCGGCCTTCCTGCCAGACTACTCTAACTTCAACTCTAAACGGGGTTTCTACCTAAACCAGCACTCTTGAGCTCCTACTTTGATCTCTTTGCACTTTACGCACACACCCTCCTATTTCTACGGCTAGTCTAACTCAACACGCTAGAAACCCTAGTTTCTATGCTTCGAGTCGACTCTGTTTCCTTCCTTTTTCTTTTTGAGGGTTTGCATCTCTGATCGAGTCCACACCTGTGCTAAGATCAATTGAGCTCATTAGCGACTTAATTGTCGTCATCAATCATCCAAAACCCACGGGGAACCTAGATGCACTTTCAATCATCTCATCCCTTTCAAGAGATGAGTTCAACCGAGTGGATGGACTTGAGGTGGCCAAAGACATTTGGGACACTCTCAAGACGACTCATGAAGGCAACCGAGTCGTCAAGGAAGCAAAGATTGAACTCATTGAAGGAGAGCTCGGGAGGTTTGCCATTATGGATGGTGAATCTCCCCAAGAGATGTACAACCGCCTAAAGATACTCATCAACAAGAGTAGATCTTACGGCTGTACCAAGTGGACAGACCATGAGGTGGTGAAGAGAATGATTCGGGCATTCATGCCTAGGAACGTCTCTCTATGCTCCATGATCCGAGAAAGTCCGGGGTTTGCCAAAATGACCCCGAAAGAGGTCCTTGGAAGGATCATCAATCACGAGATCATGGAAAAGGAGGCGCTCTTCTACAACGACCTTCAAAGATTCACTGCCTCGAAGATGAAGAATGTTGCGCTCAAAGCAACATCCTCCCCAAAAGAGCAAATGGAAGATGATGAGGAGAGCCTTGACACCGATGAGGAAGAGGCCTTCTTCATCAACAACTTCAAGAGGATGATGAGGAGAAGAAAAGGAGGATACAAGCATGAAGGAAAAGGCAAAGAAAAGGCAAGGCCCAAAAACAAGAGGGCTTGCTACAATTGTGGCGAGTATGGCCACTTCATAGTTGATTGCCACCATGAAGAAGTGAAGAAGAAAAAGGAGGGTAAGCCTCAATAGAAGAAGTTCTTCAAGAAGAAGAGGCCCTCCGGACAAGCACACTTGGGCAAGGAGTGGGACTCTAACGATGAGTCCTCCTCCGAAGAAGAAGAGGAGAAGATGGCCACCATAGCCATCGGGAGGAGCTCCAAGGGAAGCAAGCTCTTCCCCAACCTCAACAACGACTACAAACCAACTTGCCTTATGGCAAAGGAGGGAAGGAGAAAGGTAACATCTCACTCCTCCTCCTCCATTTCCTCTCATGATGAATTTGATAGCGCTAGTGAAAATGAGCACATGTTTAAGGACATGAGCAAAAGCACCTTGCGTAGGATGAAGTTGCTTATGGATGAGATCTTTGAGAAGGAGGAGCTCATCAACAGACAAGAGGACATTCTCATCCTTGAAAAGGAGAGATGTCAAGAGCTTAATGAGCTCCTTGAGCTTGAAAGAGAGAAGAGCAAGGCATTGGAACATGGACTTGCTCTAAGCAATAAAACGTGTTCAAGTCTTGAGGAGAAATCAATTGATCTCAAGGATGAACTTGGGAACTTGGCAAAAGTTAACAAGATCATTGAGACTCAAGTTGGGTCCCTTAAGAACAATGTAGCCTCTTCCTCCAAGAGCTCAACCTCCGCAAAGGCCTCATCCAATGCAACCACGCCTTGCAAGTGCTCTAACTTAATCATTAAACTTAAGGATGAACTAAACTTAGCGCAAGGCAAGCAAGCACCTAAGGGTGCCATCTTTGACAAGGAGAAGGTGGCGTATGCACGAAGTGCATACACCAACACAAGACCTCCCCATGTCAAGGATGGTCTTGGCTATACTAGAAGTGGTAGGCACAACGCCAAAACCTCCAAGTATGGCAAAGACATGATTGTCTTTGTTAAGGGAAATTCATCTACAACTAAAATTGAGAAGAACACATCCACTAGCAACAAAATGCCTAAATCTGAACCGCATCCTCTATTTCATGATTTTGATGCTTCTTATGTGCTTATGAGGAACAAATATGGCAAGGTGTTTGCTAGATATGTTGGGCCACTCCGCAAGAGCCTCAAGCCTTGCGTGTGGGTGCCCAAATGCCTTACCACTAACGTCAAAGGACCCAACTCCGCTTGGGTACCTAAAAGGAAGGCATAATCTTATTTTGTAGGCATACTCCTCCGGTGGTTCCAAATGGGTGCTCGATAGTGGGTGCACAAACCACATGACCGGAGAGAGGACGATGTTCGAGGAGTATGAAGAACACGATGATCCAAATGAAGGTATCCTCTTTGGAGACAATAGCCGAGTCAAAATCCTTGGCTCCGGTAAAATTGTCATCTCTTCTCAACACACTCTTTCTAGCGTTCTACACATTGATTCTTTAGACTATAACCTCTTGTCCATATCACAACTATGTGACAAAGGTTATAATTGTGTTTTCACTAATGAGGGTGTGAGCGTCCTTAGAAGAAGTGATAACTCAATCGCTTTTAAGGGTGTGCTCAAGGGAAAGCTTTATCTTGTGGACTTTGCGTCGGATAAAGCCCAACTTGACACATGCTTAATGGCGAAAACCAACATGGGATGGCTTTGGCATAGACGGCTGGCCCATGTTGGCATGAGGAACTTACAAAAGCTTCTTAAGGGCGATCACATCCATGGCTTGAAGAATGTTGTCTTCGAAAAAGACAGGCCATGTAGTGCGTGCCAAGCGGGGAAGCAAGTAGGAGCTCAACATCCCTCCAAGAACATCATGATGACAACAAGACCGTTGGAGCTGCTACACATGGACCTTTTCGGGCCAATAACCTACATAAGCATTGGGGGTAACAAATATGGTCTTGTTATTGTTGATGACTTTTCTCGTTTCACTTGGGTGTTTTTCTTGCATGATAAGGGTGAAACCCATGGTGTCCTCAAGAGGTTCTTAAGGAGAGCTCAAAATGAGTTCGCCTCAAGAATCAAAGCTATAAGAAGTGACAACGGCACCGAGTTCAAAAACACTCAAGTGGAAGAATTCTTGGATGAGGAAGGCATCAAGCATGAATTTTGGGCTCCATACTCCCCTCAACAAAACGGGGTGGCGGAACGGAAGAACAAAACACTCATCGAGATATCAAGGACAATGCTTGATGAGTACAAGACATCGGATCGGTTTTGGGCGGAGGCGGTTAACACCGCTTGCCACGCCGTCAATCGATTATACCTCCACCGCCTCCTCAAGAAGACTCCCTACGAGCTTCTAGTTGGTAAGAAACCCAATATCTCTTATTTTCGTATTTTTGGGAGCAAATGTTATATTCTCAACAAGAAGCCTAGGACTTCAAAGTTTGCTTCAAAGTCCGATGAGAGTTTCTTGATTGGCTATGACTCAAACACTCATGCCTACCGTGTCTTCAACAAAACCTCCGGAATTGTTGAAATAACACGCGACGTGGTGTTTGATGAAACTAATGGCTCCCAAGTGGAGCAAGTTGATAAAAGTGTGCTAGATCAAGAAGACTCTCCACAAGAAGCACTTAGGAGAATGGCACTTGGAGATGTTCGACCACAAGAACAACCTCAATGCTCAAGTGACCAACAACAAGATGATGCAAGTACTCCTCCATGCGATCAAGTTGTCGATGGTCAAGTAGGACCTCAAAACGACCAAGAAGATGAAAGTCAAGGGAGAGGCACTCATAAAGGGGGAGATCAAGAAGAAGAAGAAGATGATGATTACTCAAGAGCTCAACCTCCACATCCTCGCGCACATCAAAGTGTTCAACGGGATCACCCCGTTGACAACATACTAGGAGACAATACTAAAGGGGTAATCACTCGTTCTCGTGTTTCAAACTTTTGTGAACATTACTCTTTTGTCTCTTCTTTGGAGCCCCATAGGGTTGAAGATGCCTTGAGAGATCCGGATTGGGTGGTGGCCATGCAAGAGGAGCTTAACAACTTCGAGAGGAACAAAGTTTGGGAACTTGTCAAGCGTCCACAAGCGAATGTTGTGGGCACCAAGTGGGTATTCCGCAACAAGCAAGATGAACATGGTGTTGTGACAAGGAACAAGGCACGACTTGTGGCCAAGGGGTACTCACAAGTCGAAGGTTTGGATTTTGATGAAACCTTTGCTCCAGTAGCTAGGTTAGAGTCAATTCGAATATTACTTGCCTTTGCTACTCACCATGATTTTAAGCTCTATCAAATGGACGTCAAGAGTGCGTTCCTAAATGGCCCAATCAAGGAGGAAGTATATGTGGAGCAACCACCGGGCTTTGAAGATCAAGAATTCCCAAACCATGTCTTCAAATTGCGTAAGGCTCTCTATGGCCTCAAACAAGCTCCTAGAGCTTGGTATGAGTGTCTTAGAGACTTTCTAATTGAAAATGGTTTTAAGATAGGAAAAGCTGATTACACTCTATTTACGAAGCACTTCAATGATGATCTTTTTGTGTGCCAAATATATGTCGATGACATTATATTTGGTTCTACTAACAAAGTGTTCTGTGATGAGTTTTCAAAGATTATGACGGGAAGATTTGAGATGTCCATGATGGGGGAGTTGAAGTTCTTTTTAGGTTTCCAAGTCAAGCAACTCAAAGAAGGCACATTCATAAGTCAAACAAAGTACACTCAAGACATATTGAAGAAGTTTGACATGGACAAGGCAAAACCCATTAAGACCCCTATGGAGACGAATGGACACCTAGAACTCAACGAAGATGGTCCAAGTGTGGACCAATAGGTATATCATTCCATGATTGGGTCCCTGTTATATCTTTCTGCATCTAGACCGGATATTATGCTTAGTGTGTGTATGTGTGCACGGTTTCAAGCTGCACCAAAGGTGTGTCATTTGACCGCCGTGAAGAGAATTCTTAGATATCTAGTTCACACACCGAGCCTAGGACTTTGGTACCCCAAAGGATCCAAGTTCAACCTCATTGGTTATTCCGATGCAGATTATGTGGGGTACAAAGTTGATAGAAAGAGCACATCCGGGACATGCCAATTCTTGGGTAGATCATTAGTGTCTTGGTCCTCTAAGAAACAAAATTCCATTGCTCTCTCCACAGCCGAAGCGGAGTATGTCGCAGCCGGAAGTTGTTGTGCACAACTTCTGTGGATGAGACAAACTCTAAGGGATTATGGTATAAACTTGCGTCATATCCCTCTCCTATGTGACAATGAGAGCGCCATCAAAATAACCCATAATCCAGTTGAGCATTCAAGGACCAAACACATAGACATTAGACACCACTTCTTGAGAGATCATTCCTTAAAGGGGGATATAGTGATTTCCCATGTGAGAACCGAGAACCAACTAGCCGACATATTCACCAAGCCCCTAGATGAGAAGCGATTTTGTGAGCTCAGGAGTGAGCTCAATATCTTAGATTCTCGAAATGTGGCTTGAATCATGCACATCTGAATGTTTACTTATGCCTTGTTCAAAAGAATGCATGTGGTTGGAAAAACTCTCTCTATCTCAATTTTCTCCGAAATATTTGAAAAACTAGTGACTTTGTGAGTCATGGTCATAGTTTGAATGTTGATTGCTTACTGACCATATTCACAAAGTTTTGTTGTGCTTGTTTGTCCAAAAGGACCTATAGTTGTCGGCATAAACTCATATATATTGACTTTAGCCCAGTAGGACCGGACTAGTCCGCCCTAAGGCCGGACAAGTTCGGAGGCAGACTAGTCCGCGGCTGGTCCGCACACCGGACTAGTCTGCCCTGGTACCGGACTAGTCCGGCCCTTGGGGACTTAAACCCCCAGGGGCGGCCCAGACCCCTCTTCTCTCCTCTCACACTCGCCTCTCTCTCTCCCGCGCGCAAGCAACCGCCCCGTCGGCGATTTTTCGCTCCAACCACCAAAACTTGCATCCAATCCGCGCATTGAAGCCTTTAGGAGTGTGGGATCGTTTCCCCGCACTTCTTCGACGCTTTCCTACTCCGATCTCGTCGATTTCTTCGGATTTGAGGAGGTATTTCCCTCTTTTCAAAAATTCCTCTCATTTTTGATTCCTGGAGTTTTTGATAGGAGTACCTTCATTAATGTTGCTCCATATATTCTTGCGATCATATTCTAGAAGTATTGTGCGTTGATTTGAAGATTTTTTCAAAAAATCGTTAGGGTTAGGGTTCATCCTGTGCAACCCGGACTAGTCCGGCCCTGGCGGACAAGTCCGGCGACCGACTAGTCCGCCCCTAAGGCGGACAAGTCCGTTTTGCATAGGGCAAACCCTAATCTTAGCTATTTCTTGAGATTCCTTCCGCAATATTTCACACCCTTGGTCTCTTATGTTCTCTTCTCATTGTGTTTTCAGCACGATGTCGGATTTCGAGCGCAATCTTCTAAGTTCCAACCCTGCGGGCGAGGAGGATCGAGTTGAGACTTATCGGCGCCGCACCGAGAAGAGGGGTGCTGAAGTGCCTCCCCCTCCCAGAGATCCCCGGGAGGCACGTACCAAAGCCCAAATCATCGAGGCAAGAACTAAGGCTGCCCTCATCGAGGCGCAGAAAGCAAAGGAAGAACGGTGACTGAAGACACTTGAAGCTTCCAGAGTAGCCGCAACTGTCTACAACGAGGACGAAGCCATTGCTCGTGCTACTGAAGACTCTCTCCGTGAGGCACGAAAGAATAAGAGAGAAGAAAGAGAGGCTCACAATTTCAGGGACGCAGAGGCCAATGCCCCCAAGAGGAAGAAGCTCGTCACCATTGGCGAGAAGGCTAAGGGCAAGGAGCAAGCCCAAGGGGCAGCTGAGCCTAGGGTCGAGCGTGACCCCAAGAAAGGAAAGGCTCCGGCTCCAGTCGAGCCGAAGAAGAAAAAGCTAGTTGTCAAGGTGCCAGCCAAGAAGGCAGCTAGAGGGGTAGTGATCCGAGAGAAAGGGAAGGCCAAGGCCATTGGCCCTCTCAAGATGCACAGTCCAACGCGAAACCCAAATAGGCAGCCCGCCTTGGCTGCAAATGTGTTCAAAGGAAAGGGAGCTGAGAAGGCCAGGAGGCTCAGAGATGAGAATGTCTATAGGTATGAGAGGTACACCGCCGACCCTCGGTTTTGGTGTGACTTCCATTGCGATTACTATCGCACAGTCTATCAGGCAATGAAGAAGCCAGTGATCTAGGCTCAATGGGTGGACTGGGCATATATGGCTAAGAAGAAACACGAGGCATTTGACGCAGTGATTGAGGCAGCTGAGCGCTACGGGATCAAAGACATTCTTGGATTCAAGTATGACTGGAATGAGGAGGTTATCGTACAGTTTTATACAACAGTTCACTTCCACACTCATGGCGACCGAGCCATCACTTGGATGACCAACGGTGAGCAGTACTATGCCACCTTCGAGGTCTTTGCTCAAACACTTGGACTGGAGAGTCACCTGTACCATGAGATCATTATCTCCAATCTCAAGGCTATGGACAGGGATGACATGAGCTACATGTACCCTCCTCACGTCCACTATGAAGCTGGATTGGCCAGAAACATCCTTCCCTTCTACAGCATCCTTAACAGGATTCTTAGGAGGACGGTGGCTCCTAAAGAAGGGGATGCGGGGATCATCCAGGGTCACCTCAGGCACCTGTTGGTTCTCATTGATGGACATGAGATGTTCAACCTTGTGGATTACATCTTCAATGATATCTACAACATCTCACACACACCCAACCGTGCCTGTGGCTATGCCCCTTACATAATGTGCCTGATAGAGAAGGTGTCCGGGATCGTGTTTGTGAAGGACACCACTCACCAGCCTCTCCAACCCCAGATGCCACCTGTTGTCCCGACTCCTGCCTAGAGGAAGAATGTGGAGCCATCCTTCCGCTCCGAGGTGCCTCCTTCCGTTGCACCTCCGTCTCAGCACTCGGCGGGCTCCTCTAGCAGCGGAGTCCTCAAGTTTCTTCGGTCCATCTTCACCTCGTGCTGCAAAGCCGAGGTGCGAGCTTAGAGGACTGAGCGGTACGTGAGGAAGATCTGCGACAAGCTCGAGATCCCGATGAGCCCTGAGGCCTCCGACGACGAGCTCACTCCGTACCTGCTTCTCACCCCCGACGAGTTGACACTCTTGGGTGAGACGAAGGGTACCTCCGCACCGACCTCCGACGACGACGACGACGACAATGCCGATGATGATGAGGATGTCACGGACCCCGAGGCCACGGAGAGTGGCAGTGATGAGGACGAGGACTAGCTTTTAGGTCCTTGTTCCCCTTCTTTTCCTTTTTGGTGCCTTGATGCCAGAGGGGGAGAGTTAGGGGGAGTTAGTCTTTTGTGTTGTGCCTTTGGACTTGTCTTGTAATATATTTATATTACTTGGATGTTGGATGTTTACTTTTGTGCAAGACATGTTACTATTGCTTAATTTCAATATGATGCTCTCATTGTCTATCTTGTGATAATATTGATGTTCTTTATATCTTGTCACAATTGTTGAGCACATCACGTAGGCACCCCACCATAACGTGTGTGGGTATGAAAGATCTCCTCCACCTCTTTTACATGTTGCATACATTGAGGGGGAGTCTATCATACGCACACATGTTATGAAAACCAAATTTATACTCTTAATTGTGAAGGACTTGATGTGTTGTCATCAATCACCAAAAAGGGGGAGATTGAAAGTGCATCTAGGTTCCCCGTGGGTTTTGGATGATTGATGACAACAATTAAGTCGCTAATGAGCTCAAGTGATCCTTAGCACAGGTGTGGACTCGATCGAAGACGCAAACCCTCAAAAAGGAAAAGGAAGTAAATGGAGTCGACTCGAAGCGTAGAAACTAGGGTTTCTAGCGTGTTGAGTTGGACTAGCCATAGAAATAGGAGGGTGTGTGCGTAAAGTGCAAAGAGATCAAGTTAGGAGCCCAAGAGTGGTGGTTTAGGTAGAAACCCCTTTGAGAGTTGAAGTTAGAGTAGTCTGGCGGGAGGGCCGGACTAGTCCGCCTGATTGGCCGGACTAGTCCGCTCCTGGGCAAACTAGTCTGTTTTGGCACGGACCAAAAGGTCATGTGTGACTTCGGACTAGTCCGTAGTGGGACGGACTAGTCCGTGGTACTCCTAGGGTGAAGATTCGGGACTAAGTCCAGGAGAGCGGACTTGTCCGTTTTGGGGCGGACCAAAAGGTTCTGAGTGAGATCGGACTAGTCCGTCCATGGACCGGACTAGTCCGTGTTGCTAAGTGCAGAGAGGTTTTTGCGACTAAGTCTGGGAAGGCCGGACTAGTCCGCCCATGGGGTCGGACTAGTCCGTTTTCACACAGAACAAAAGGATCTGTGTGAGATCGGACTAGTCCGGTGAGGGCCGGACTAGTCCGTTGTTGAAGTGACCGTTTGAATTTGATGTTTGCGGGTAGTGTGACGATTGCCGCGCAGTGCGACAGTTGTCAGAGGCGTCAGTCGTCCCCTAGGCCGGACTAGTCCGGGCTGTAGGCCAGACTAGTCCGCCTATCTGCTGAAGTCAGCGGTATGGGCTTGGGACCTCTATAAATAGAGGTCTCCTGGGTTCTTTTGAACCATCCTTGAGTAACCTGTAACCCTAGCACCGCCACAATAAAACTTGGAGCATTCTTGAGCCTCTTTCTTGCCTACTTTCCCTCTAAAACTAATTCTTGAGTGGATTAGGGTTTAGTGAGGTGGAGAAGAGGAAGAACATCGCGCTTAGGCTCCCGGTTTGATCTCTTGCACTTTGTGAATCTTTGTGATCTGTGGCTTGAGTTAATCTTTGTGATTTGCAATTGTAATTGTGGTGGGAGCCTCAGATTGTGAGAAGCCCCAACGAATCTTGTATTCATTCTTTGTGATAGTGGAGAACCAAGTTAGGCCCGTGCGGTAAACTTGGTGAGGGAAGGGTTGTTTAACCCGGTCCTTTGTGGACTCCTCAACGGGGACGTAGATTCCTTGTGTGGGATCGAACCTCGGGATAAAATCCTTGTGTCTCCGTGTTCTTCGTATTTCGTTTATCGAATATTTTGTTCTAGGGTTGCTAGTTTTGTCTCGTGCTTCATATTGCTATAAACTTGTTCCTCTTAGTCATATACTTGTGTTAGTAGTTGCTAAACTTGACATAACCATATCCTCACCTGTAGCCTCGAGAAAATCGCCTTAAAACTTACTAGAAACACTTTTTAGGGATCTTCACGCAGGCTGACCGGACTAGTCCGCCCCCAGACCGGACTAGTCCGCCCCCCTGTAATTTAATCTCGTTTTATTAAGTCATTTGCAGGTCGATTAGCCTATTCACCCCCCCTCTAGGCAATATTCATGGTGTCCTTAGAAGAAGATGCAAGATGGTCAAGAGCACTTGCCTATTTTTATATAGTTGCTCAGTTCTTCTTGATTAAAGTCTTGATCTTCATATCTTTGTGTTGCTTCTTCGTCGTAACACGAATGCGTATAAACTACCGCCAAAAGAAAATAAAAGTAATCACTAGCAATGCACCACACAAACAATACAAATGCTATCATTGGAGATGTTGAAATTATAACTTAAATCAGATTTATGAGTGTTCTATTATTTTTCATAACTAAAGGAATGCATTTACCATTTATTTTCCATTTTAGCATTTATTTATAGGCTAAAAACATTTTTAATGAATCTACCATAGTAAAAATATATTTTATATGCACTTTATAATTTATTTCAACTCAAAAGATTTTATAAATAATTTTCCTACTATTTCTACATTTTTTCTCCATTGTTAATATTTATTTATAGCTAAAAATATTTTTATTAAAATTTTCCATGGTCAAAATATAGTTTATATGCATCTACAATTTATTTCACCCTAAAAATATTTAATACGAATTTTTATATTATTTTCTATATTTATTTTACCACTTATAAGTATTTTCCACCACTAAATGCATTTTTAAACAGTAATAAAAATTAAATAATAATTCATGGGCTTATATATTATTTCTGTTATTAATCAGGGGGTTTTATGCAATTTTACCTAATAAACAGAGGCTAAAATGTAATTTACAAATTATCCAGGGATTGTACTATTATTTTCACCTATTTACATAATATTACATAATTATTATGAGGTTTAGGGTTATCCTTGCAAAGTTGTGGACTAGTTTGTAATTATAATTATAAGTGCATGGGTTTATCCTTTATGTGTAAAATAGCGAAAGGGTACAGGTTGGGTTAAATTGTGGTCGTTGGATGTTAGATGGAGGGCTCGAATTTTATTATTCCAAAAGGGTATGGGTCTTCTAATCGTGGCAGTTGGTCTATGGATCAAGGGTTGAGGGTGCCCCGGCGAGGTGAACGGCGACCAGTTGCAAGAGAGGCGGCGGCTCCATAGGTGAGTTCGCTGGAGATGACCGAGGTGGCACCACGATAGCCAAAACTCGACGAGGGTGGATGGAAAAGAGAGAGGAGCGTGTGGGGAGCTTACCCCAGGTGTTGCGACGCGGGGAAAACGACCGGTGAAGGCGAGCGACAGCGAGGTGCGGCAGCGTCCGGTGTCGTTCGTCGATTTCATCGTGCGACCACCAAAGCTTCGAATAAACTTGCCTGGCGGGTTCCTATGGACACGACACACACATTAGGCAAAGGGAGAAGGAGAAATAGGGTGACGCGACGGGAATGTCAGCGACACTCACCACCGACGGCGGCACTCGTCGAAGTCGATGACGAGGCTGCTAATCAATGGAACAACTTGCCCGACGGCTTCCTTGGATCACGACGTACAAGATGAAACCGATAGGGACGGAGAAAAGTGGAGCGAATCAATGGGAACATCGGTGTCTTACCCGTGCACCAGCGTCTAGGGTTTGGAGCTCGGGGAAGGGGGAAAATGGGGGACACACGGTTGGATTTTGTAGGGGAATGAGGGTAGGGGAAATATGGAAGGTAATCCTCTTGGAAGAAAGGTGATCGAGCCTTCCATGCGGGAGGATTTACTTCCAAATCCCGACGGGGATTTTTTCGGGCGCCCTGTAGTGCGCGCGGCTAAGGTAAGGGATGAAGCTGATGCGCGGGCCCCACGTGCAGGGAGAGAGGGAGGAGAGAAGGGCGCGACTGGCTAGGGGCTGGGCACGCACTCATGGGTGATGGCGGCGACATCGTAGACAGGCGGCAGCAGGCACACTAGGGTTGAGCGGTGGCGCGCGGGGTTGGGCCGAATTGGGTCGACGGAGGAGAAGAAAAGGGAGGGAGAGAGAGATGGGCTGCGGGGGTTGATGTCGGCCCAGACGTTTTTTTTTTTTCTATTTATATTTCTTTTCTTTTCCTTTTTTTTCTTTTCATTTTCTTTTGATTTGTATTTTCAACTTTTCAAACGTATTCCAGCGTTTTTGAATTTCCAATCATCATGCAAACCCTATTTGTTCCCAAGTTTGAAAATGAGATTTGGTCTCAATGGTTTTATGGGTAATTATTCACTTTATAACATGATTATATTTTACTTATTATTTTATTTCAATTTACTTTTATTTCCAATAATTGAATTCATATAAATCGACACACCATTTTATTTTTACTTCAAATAATTAATGTAATGAATTACAATATGTTTTCCAAATTATATTTTAAATATAAAGAACAAACAATATTTCCCTTTTTTAAATTCTTTCTTTACTTATTATTTATTTAATCTACATTTTAATTCTATTTTAATCTTATATATTTACTCCCTCCGGTGTACAAAATATTGTCGTTCTACACTAGAGCTAAGAGTGCACAAAAAATTGTCGTTTTACACTGCATGCCATGGAAAATAGTGTAAAAAATGGGATAGCGTGTACCTAGGAATCAAACTTGCATCAGATTGGCTGGAAAAACGTGAAGAAGACCACTTGGACCACTAAGGAGAGTTGTATTATAAAAGAAAGAAATCTATTTAATGCTTCCTTGGTATGCGAGAACATGTCCAAAACGACAATATTTTGTACACCGGAGGGAGTAGTTTTGAAAATATATGGGTGTTACAAGTAACCGGTACACCTATGATAGTGATTCAGCGAGGACTAGGGAAAAGCATCATCCTTCGGATACCTAGGAAAAAATGATGAACATTCTTACTCTGGCACTTACCTTCCACGCTTGTTCTTAGAAAATTGCTTTACCTGTTGATCATGCTTGTTTACTGGTTACTCTTTCTGGTGCTAGACTGCTAGTTGTTTGTCATACCTATCTTGTTAACTTCCGCTACCTGACTATCCTTCCACTAGCATATATAGGAGTTGTTTACTTATTCGGTTACATTGCTGACTATCATAGAGGAACATGCTTAGCAGAAACATCCAATAATCATGAACTAGATTGAGTTACAACTTTAGTGCTTTATACATACTAGTGCATCAACACTCTTGTCATATCTAAGACAAGTGCCAACTACTGATCTCGAATATAAATGATTTACATGATCATCGCCGCCATAATGATTTACATGGGCATCAACCATGAAAGATTCAGTAATTTACCACGACATGTTCTAATTGCAGTATGCAAAGTTCACATACAGATACGCTAGACTTGATGAACAGAGATAAATTTTACCGTAAGTTCTCTAGAACCAGAAGCATCAGAACTCTACTTGAGTGTTTTAATATACTCAGCAAAACGCCGATCTTTCTCCTCCACTTCAGCAATCGCCTTCTCAGCGGCCTCATGGTTCTTTGCCAGCATGTACTCTTCAATCTGAACAAACCACTCCCGCAATGCCATATTATCCAGGCTGCATCCCTCAGGGCACTTGCTCACATTCTTAACACACCCTTCCTCTCCTCTGCCACCATTCACTTCCCTCTTGCCATCCTCTCCAGCTTCTCCAACACCATCCCGCTTTGATTCGGGCACCATTTTTTCTCTCCGTTCCTGATCAGTGCTGCTCCCTTCTTCCCTACCTGACTCTTTCTTCCCCTCATCCCTGTCAGCAGAAGCACCTTTAGTGTCGGCCCTCCTATCTGGTGATCTCTGTGTCTGCCCTCTTGGAGCCAATGGCGCATCACCTTCCTCCATCACCTGATCTGCCTCTGCCTTCGAGGCTCCATCCGCCTCTCCGCTCTCGGTTGTTCCCTCATCTTCCTTCCTATTGCTGCCCTTAGCTGCTGTCACCTGTGGCGGATTCACCATGCATTCTCTGGCACCAACCACGTCCCCATCTCCCCCCTCCTTTTCGGCATCTTCTTCAATGACAGGATTCTTAGCCTTCCTTGTGCTTTCCCTAACCCTTCCTCGGCCCTTTCTAGTTCTCTCTGCCTGTACGCTCAAAGCTACCTGCACCTCAACCGCCAAGACATTCGAAGTTTCATCCCTGTTTTCCACCTTATCATCCTTCTCCCTATCACTCTTGGCTGCTGTCCCCTTCTGCTCTTCGAGCACAGCCACCCCTCCCGCTCCCTCCTCATGAATGGCTTCCTTAGCCTTCCTCACACTATGCCTCGTAACTCTGCCTCGGCCCCTTCCAGTCTGCGCACCCTCCCCCTTACACTGTCCAGTCCCCACTGCCTTAGCTCTCCTTGCAGCAGCTCTTGTTGATCTTCTTGTTTGCGGCTGTGGCTTTGGCTGGGGCAACACCTCCTCTTCCTCTTCCTCTTCCTCTTCATTCTCCGCTTCAGGGCGCTCCACGGCCTTCTTCCGCCTGCCTCGGCGCGTCACCACTGCAGCTTCCTCCTTTTCTTCTTCGGGGGGATCCGCCACCGCTGGGGCCTTCTTCCGACCGCCCCGGCGCGTGGCTACTTCGCCTTCCACCTTCACTGCTTCGGGATGATCCGCCGCCGCCGCCGGGACCTTCCTCCGACCGCGCCTAACTGCTGGGGGCTCGTTCTCCTCTTCCACCGCCGCCGCGTGGCGCGTGGACCGCCTGGTTGCGGCGGGTTCCGGGCCCGCATCGGCCGCGATAGAGACGGCGAGCACGGTGCTCTCACCGATCTTGATGCGGTCCCCGTGGGTGAGCGGGGCCGGGATGGTAGGCACGAGGGCCGCGCCGTTGAGGAGGGTCCCGTTGGAGGATCCGAGGTCGGTGGCAGCCCACCGGAAGGCGGGCGGCGGGAGGAACGTGAGGTCCAGGTGGCGCTGAGACGCGCCCGCGTCGCCCACGGCGAGGTCGTTGCCCTTGACGACGCGGCCGACACGGAGCACGGCGCCGGCGCGGCGCTGCAGGGACTGTCCCTTGCGGGGGCCCTTCTCTACCAGCAGCGTGAGCACTGGCGGCGGGTCCGGGTCGGCCATCTCGGGGGACTGGGAGTCGGAGGTCGGCGGCGAGAGGAAAGCAGAAACTTTTCGAAATGTTTTGGAAGGGGGTGGGACTGTGGGAGGCTATCAGATGCAAAATGTTTTCGAAATGCAAGTCCAACTCCAGCTGCCACGTCTATGACGGTAATCTCTATTAATCAAATGCCTGCATTTTCAATTTTTTTCATAAGACACGTATCACACTAATTGGACAGAAACTACGATGTTTAAGGAGAGCTTAGAAAATACAAGCAGGCAATGTCCAGTCTACCATACAATACACCGTTTCATCAGGGGTTAAGGGACATTCGCTTATTCTCAGGGGCCGTTTGGATGGTTGAAACCGAAACGATTCACATCTGAATTTGAAGAATCAGTGCCAAACGGATTTTTTGCAAAATGATTCACCGGCGGAATCAGCCGAATTGATCCACGAAAATACACTACGGAGCCGGAACCACCAAAAAGGTGTTCCACAGGACGAATCGATAAAACTCTTCCTACCTCGATCTGACGTTGCGTCATAATTACCCGCGGTGCCACAGGAACATCCTGAGGTCAGGACGCGCCACCACAAAAAAAAAAAACTCAATCCGAGGATGCGGCGCTCCATCCGGAATCGCCGGCAGCACCGTGTATGTGCTTCTCCCGACGGCACCGTGGACACGTTACACAGGAGCGCCGCCCAAGTTAGGTGAGTTTCGCTACATTTTGAAGCTTCCTGCGGCCCCAGGACTCTTTGCAGCTTCCTCGCCCAAGTCCGGTTAGTCACCGCCGAGTTTTGTGTAGCCTGCCAAGTGCATCCCGCCGGTAATCAATCATTCAATCTGTGCTGCCACTTGGTAATCAATCTATGCTGCTGCCGCTTGCTTGTATTTTAAAACCACATCATCAAGGTGTGTTACATTTTTTTATGCCTGCTCATGTTTTTGTAGTTAACGGAAACTCATTACAGTGAATTTCAAGCGTGCGCATGTGCTGGACAATGCATTTCAAGTGCACGGCGGAAAAAACATAATGTTCATGCAGAAACAAACAAAAATGGTGCCAATCGGTATAGCCAGAACAGAACAAATTTGTAACAACAGCCAGGGTAAAATTGACACAATCCTCATCCTCTTTTGTTGTAACTGAAAAAAAAAAGAACTAGCCAAACGGATTCCAAAGTGATTTTGTTTCATGTTCTGAAACTGTTTTTGAATTGGAACTGAAATGTTTATAAATTCTCGATGAACCTAGAACCATACCAAACAAGGCATCAATCAAATGAGGCATCAATCAGCTGAGATGTCGAGATCCACTGCATGCACCATTTGGAGACTAAACAAACCATCAGATCTCAAAGTTGGACGGTTGACACACGTTGATTCATCAGTCATCCACCTAAGGAATGCCCACTCGAATTACCTGGAACTCATGAAAACGCACCATCGAAAGCAGCGCCCAAAAAACAATTCTGAACCTCAGGTTGGTTTAACTCGACATCAAAACCGAAGGGAAGGTTTCACAGCGTAAAAGATCAAGTTTTGTTACTGTTCAGTCTTTGCAACGTGCGTAGATGATGAGCGTAGTACTCCCAATTGGCATGTAATTGATGTTCCTCATGCACGGTATTATAATACCTCCAAATTTCCATAGGCTGACAGCTGAGCTGACTCTGCAACCCAGATGTCACCATTATCATCTTTTAAGCAAACCTAAATAAACTAGTCACCCATTTCCCACCCATCACAGCCACCTCAAAATCTTTCAGAGCCAAAAAGTCATCAGACTGTATCGTTCTTTGCAATATCTAGCAACCCAAGGTTGGGAACGTTTCTCAAACGAAACTCACACTCTCCAGTCAAAAAGGCTAAGGAGTTGGAATTCTGATCGCAGGTTGTGTTTGAAAACAAAGGTAACACATAAATCAAATCAAAGATAACAAAGACCACGAGCTGCCAAAAACTAGTCCGATGCTATCCTGAGTGATGATGTTGAAAACATAAGACATACATGTCCAGGCGTCCAGCTTTGAGCTGAAGAGCAGTTTGGATAAAACAGGAACCCAAACCTGGATTTCTGGTCAGCCTGAAGATTGATGCAGTCAGGCTTACCATTACCTACCAGTGGTACTTCCAGCATCATGGATTCAGATTTCAGAAGCTCAGAGCACCACGCACCGTCATCATCTCGCACGGCTGCCGGGACCAGAGTGATGCTCTGACCAGTGACCCCGAGCAGGCCGCGGCCATGCGAGCCCACTCAAGCACAAACACACATGATTGCTACTACAGTGACAGCACGGCGCCTCTACCTGAATCGATCTTTACCTGCATGTTCAATTCATCTCCGACAAGGTGTCCACGCCCATGTCTCATTATCCACTACCACATCAACCAATCCAAAATGCAAAAGGAAGAAGAAGAAGAAGAAGAAGAAGAAGAAGAAGAAGAAGAAGAAGAAAAGTTTGGAATCCACCCACTCTTACTGAATCCGAATGCCCAGATCGCCATCGACGACCAGGGCACGAATCTAATGGATTGACTACTGCTCATTGGAGCGGGGCCTCTTGGGGCCGCCGGCGGCCTTGTCGGCGGCACTCTTGGCAGCGACGGAGCGGGCGAAGGAGCCGGAGAGGTCGGAGTAGAGGTCGACGACGCGGGCGATGTTGGTGTTGAGCTCCCGGATGAGGGCCACGTTGCGCGTCAGCCCGTCCGCGTCGCGGCTCTCCTGGTTCTGGCTGATCTCCCGGATCAGCACGCGGTTGTGCTCCAGGATCCTCTGCACCTCGCCGAAGCTCTGCTGCAGCACCTGCGGCAGCTCCCCGCCGTTCGCCGCTCTGCCGTTGCTGGAGGCCCCGGACGGGAACGCCTCCCGCCCGTTGTCGCCGTTGCCCGCGCCGCCGTTCTCGTCCATACTCGCCTCCCCTCCCCTCCCCGAACAGCTCGGGAAGCCGCCTCCGCTAAGCCTGCCCTGCACGACCAACATCTACGGAATTATTCGAGAAAAAGGATTCACGTCATCAAAAGGAAGGAAACGAACGATCTCGGAAAGGATCCAGATCCGGATAGAAGATTCTGGTGCAGAGGACGGCGGGGGAGCGGCGCATGGAATGTACCTCGAAGATCTGCCGCGGTGGGCACTGTCGGTCTCAGAGTCAGAGGCGTCGGTGGCTTCAGAGAGAGAACGTGGTCCTTCTTTCTAGCCCCCCTCCCACGAAGCGTGCAGGAAAGGGAAGGGCGAAGACGGTGGCGTGCTGGTATCCTCGATCCACGCGGGGAAGTGCAAATCAGGACCGGCGACGCGCGGATCGGCAAGGGGATGGGCGACCGTGGCGGTTTCAGCACGGGCGGTGCGAAGGCCGCAGAACTCGCATCAACCGGCGGATGAGGGTGGTGGCGAAGTTGTCATAAGAACGGAGGACGATGATTCCGCCTCCGGCTCTTGAGCCACCCGTCGCAGGTGTGGTCGGCGGCGACCGGTGTCGATGTATGGAGTGGAGGGCGGCGGCGGCCAGGAGATGGCAGGGGAAAGAGGAACCGATGTGTTGACTGACGTGTACGGCTGTTAATACTCGTTCAGGCTTTATTTGAGCTCGACTGGATTCGACCTCGGCTAAAATTTACAAGTTTGAGCTTGTGTATAAATAAGCTCATAACGAGCGCTCGGCTCAAATTCCAAACAGATCTTACATTTGACTCGAGTTTTTATCAAACTCAATCTTAAAAAAGCAAACTCGGTCAACCTCGATTTGTTAAGGGCTCTACTGGAGAAAATTTTCTATTTCATTTTTATTCGCAGTGCTCTTTTGTAAATCGACAATCTATGGAAAAACAAATTATAATAAGGTAAGGTCTCCGATGAGAAATGGTTGGATCCACATTAGAAATATCTTTGATCCGGTGGAAAACATGAAGAACTTGATCTAACTGGAAGCGAGACTAATGTGGTTAGACTTGCTCTATCAACGCGACTCCCATCTTTACTTCTCATCGCCGGAGTCCCTAACTATCACCACTTTAATCTAGATCACACTTGCTCGCTTGTTCTCATTTAGTTTGAGCCAGCACTTTATAGGGATAATTTTGTAGCTGCATTCTTTTGTGAATAGGAGCTGATTTAGAAGTCAAGGGGTTTATATATCATTTGTCCGTCACACAATATATTCTTTCTGTTTTTTTATTTGTCACGGACTAATTCATTTTTGAACTAACCAGTAACAAATAAAAAAACAGAGTGAGTATTCAACTCGGAAGACATTTATAGAAGAAAAAAAAAATACACTCTAGCTGCGGAGCAAGCGCTTTCTTGTACTTGGGGTGTTGATAAACATTCTATATATGACATGTTTCAAATTTCAATTTCCATTTTCTATTGCTTGGGATTATACCATTAATTTTGGATCAATTGCATGGTTGTCCTTGTTTGCACCTCCAATTGCACGGTTGCTCCTTTTTCTTTTCAACGTAGCATATTTGCGTCTATTTTTTGAATCTAAATATTTAGTTTGCCCCTACTCTGTTTTGTTGAGCTGACGGTGTAAAACAAAGGACAACTCATATCATCTCAAAAGCATGGCAAGCACGAATGCCTAGGGATTATTGATAGTTAACATCCACACATATGTGCTGCAAAGTGGGTTTATCCTCATATAAGACATCTAGCAAATCCCATAAATCATATGTCAATCAGGCTTGTAAAAGCTAAACAATCAACAAAATTGTATCCGGCTGCTAATTTTTGACGTTGGCATATCAGTATCGTCCTGGTATAACCGGTTGGAACAACGGAGTAAGGTCATCTAAAAGCATTACACACACATATGCCTAGGGATTATTAATAGTTAGCATCCACGTATATACATCACACGTACTTTAATGTGTGTCTGTCCAAATATAACAGTTCTAGCAAATCTCACAAATCATAAATCAAACAGGCTTGTAAAAGCTTAACAATTCATAAAACGGTCCCTGATTGCTCCTTTTTCACATCAGCAAAACATTATCGTCCTGGTACAACCAGCTGAGTATCCTTGTAAATAAAATATAAACAGTGTGAACACGCATTGTGCCATGGTTCGTTGCTAAACTAATTAACGGCGACACATGTTATAGATACTGGGTGAAAAAAATCAGCTGTCAACGAAATTATTTGTAACTTACGAACAAATGAAATGCTGAAATTTAATTATAGCTGGCTTGTTTGTCACCTTTTCTGCAGATTCTGCCTCCAATTCAGTAGGTGTGAAACAGAATATTTCACATTTCTTGCATTTTAGCGGCCAATGAAAAATAACTAACAAAATTTAACAACAATTCAGACTCGATCATCTGGTTCTTATGAATTATGATATGAATCAAATATGCACCACCGCAAAGAAGAACGTCCTGATACAGGAAATTTTCCACTATGTACTGTTTTTAAATTTCCGGATCAGCATTCGTTACCACCAAATAAAAAAAAACAGACCACCACCATCTGGTATACAATGGCGAATAAATTTCCCAAATGGCAACAAAAATGAAGCCCTTGCCCACTTTATGCACGTGAGCATGCTAGTTACACATATTTAGTAATTTGGTCGACAAAATCCTAGTCCGCAAACAGATCCACAAATGAAACTGGTGCTTATAGACCCTCGACAGCAGGCCGATGCCAATTCCTGCTGATATCGTGTATACAGGTCAAGTTATAGTTGATCTAATATTCTTAAATGCCCAATAACATAAGACATCTGGATCAAATCACCCAGTTTTCCTCTCCAGTTTTATTGCTTCGTAGGATTTGACAACTTCCTTGAACCTCTCTTCTGCAGCCTCTGTACAAGACAAAAGGGACATGGGTATAAGTGACTCCAGTAAGCATGCAGAAAGGAACACAAGAAATGTGGTATCAAAAAGAGACGGTAACCACCTCTGTCATCTTGGTTTTGATCAGGATGGACCTCCATTGCTTTCGTTCTAAAAGCAGTCTGCAGCAGGTGAACTCACAAAGTTAGATAACAAGATCACATAGATAAAAATTATACATCCACCAATATACCCCTAAATCTAACTTTGGAGACAGTATGCAACCAACTCCTAATCACTACTACTCCCTCCGTTTCTTTTTATTTGTCACCGGCTAGTTCATTTTTGAACTAACTGGTGACAAATAAAAGAAACGGAGCAAGTATTACTCAAACCAATCCCTCTTCTTAATTTCCATAAAACCAAGCACACGATTGTCAATATCCACCGAAGAATTTGAAATAAAGTAATTATTTGATAAAGAAAATATGGAAACAAAAAAAAAATTGACCTGCGGAGGTAAGGCAACCCCTTGGCTTTCTTCTGCTAAGAAGACCTTCTCATGCAGGCCAAAAAAACATCCAAACCCCTACCCCGCCCTTATACCATGACTCGTAGCCCATGTGACAACGACCTGGGCTGGTCCTTAGACCTGTGCTTTGGTGTGGGACAGGTAAGAGGATTTTTTACCTCTGCCTGATACTCGCTCCTACAAGGAGTTGAACCCAGGGCCTGAGTGCTACTCAGAGTTCACTAGGCTAAGACCCTTCCACAAATATGGAAACCAAAGTGAGCAAACATGTATTTATTGGGAAAATAGGGATTTTTCAGTCCTTTTTCATGAATCTTTTTTAGTTATACTCCTTGAAATCAGCTTTTAAGATTTAAAGTACCTTGAACACATTTGAAATGGTTAGTGGATTATGAGTTTTTTTTGGGTGGTGTGTGTGTGGGGGGGGGGGGGGGGGGGGGATTACAATAAAATACCTTCTAACCGATATGAAGTTTTAGACCAACGGAATAGGTCAACATTTGTGGCTGACTATAGGGATCTTCAGTTTATGTTTAATTCGATGTGTAATATGAACCGTACTACAAATAATCAATCCAAATTCTAGCCGATCATGTTCAAAACGTACATAAAATAAAGCTCAAGGAAGAACGGTATATCAGATATGAAAGTGCAATACCTTGACTTCTGCATCTGTATATGGTGTTACTCGTGACCTAAAAAAAGAGAGCATGGTTTCTTAGGGAAAGGAATCGTATAAGTACTTGAGATAATATATCGAATAAACATTGAGACACAAAATTCATGTAAATACTTGATAAAACATACCTAAAGGAATGAGTACATAACTAGATTAATAAATATGTAGAAAAATATCGCTATAGGTTTAAATAAATACCTGTCAAGACCCAGAACAGAATAATGGTGTGACATAGGGTAAACCCTTTGCCCTGACGGAGTATATGTCCGGCTGTTTCTATGTTCTGAGTGAGACGTATCAGCCTGCCAATACCAATCATCCCTAGGGATATAATTGTAGCCACCAGGAGGGCCATTCTCCCTCCAACTTTCATAACTTCTCCTGAATTTATTCCTCTCTCTGTTGAAAACACTTTGCATGTGCCTTATTCTTTGCTGAAAAAGAAAAAAGAAACCAACAAAAGTCAGCATACTGAACCACAGGAAATGATAAAACAATGTCAAGGTAAGCGAAGTTGATTAAAAACATTTTCAAAGAGTATGTTGGTTTACAATAAAATAACTTCTAATATTTCTGTTGAACCTCATTCAAATTTACTTTAGGGGAGTTTTTGAAGCTTAATAATACATATAGGTGAAAGAAACATGTTATTACGAATTTCTAAGTCATCTATTATAGATAAGTGCACCATACATGTATTGAATTAAAAAATAAACTATGAACTTACAACTCTCTCTTGTTCCTCCTCATATTCCTGCTGCATGCGCTGATAATATCTTTTCCTAGCTTCCTCATTGAAACTTCCACGACTTGAACTGTTTCCCGTCTTCCGCCACGATGATGACATCTGAACCTTGCTCAACTTAAGGGAAAGTAGCATGTAAGCATCAAAAAGTCAGGACAGTCGACTGTAAGAGTAACAGACTAACAGAGACAAAGGATGATAGTTAATCAGGCACCCTCTATTAACTCTCTGACTTCTTATGCACTTTTCATAGAAAATACAGAATCAATGGGTATGGGTGTATGCTGTATAGTAGGAGTCAGTACAAATAGAGGATGTTGTAGTGGAGATAATAAAGGAATAATGTAAGTTTGGTTCTCCAATTCTACGATTGTGTGGAATTGACGAAGGGAAAATGTTTTAGGGGACGCTTATCTTACTGGCCTGTGGCCTACCATAATCATCTAGGCATATTAGCAAAAGACCCAAACAACATGATCATATCAAGAACCGTGATGTGCAGCGCCAGGAAAACAAGTTATCAGTTCTTACCAGCCAATTTCACCCACTTAAGAATCCTTCCTACTACTTTTGCCTAAAAGTATCCACCTACCAAAATAAATAACTTGATTCCATGCAGGACTGTAGTAAATGATTTTGAGACTTCAACTAATTCCAATTCACTCGAATTGAAAAGCAAAATATCACTACAAGATGAAGATCTGTGCACTTTACTACCTTATGATGCCACATATAAAAATTAGGACTTGCAATTGGACAACAAAATTAGAGCGTGTATTAAGGTACCTGAGAGTAGAACCAATCCACACTTCTGCGAGCTTGAGTAATCTGGAGTTTGCATAGGAGTAAGACGAAGAAAAAGATTAATCACATGAAACCGGCACAATAGCTACATACAACAACAACAAAAACATACAAATCGTAGTAATCCACTTCACAAGCATGACGGCTAAGACACTTGCCTACACATAATAACTTACTTCAGCATCAGCACGCTAAAACCTACATAGATGTAATTGTCTCTGGATCGCAAACTGGAAACAACCGGAATGGGCAACAGAGCAAATAGTAATTAATCAATAATAACTAGATAAACATGGAAGCTAGACTGATCTTGAGCTTGAAACTATACGAGCAAGCTGACCGATAAGCAGGCACGTAGCGATTACACGGGATAAGATCCAAAGTGGAAGGCGAGACAGGTGGGGGTACCCACCGCGAAAGTGGCGGTGGTGGCGCCGATGAGGCCGAAGATGATGATCCCCCAAGCTTTGGACGGCTGCCGCTCCTGCTCTTTCCAGACACTGCTGCTGCCGCCGCCGCCGCCTGCGCCGGGGCGGTCTGATTTGTCCTCCTGCGGCTGCGAGGCCATCTTCTAGATTCTTCTTATCTCCCGATTCGAGCTCGACAGCGAGGGGCCTCGGAGACCAAGCTCATGCTTCCTCGGCCGGAATCCCTCTCCTTCCCGCAGGTTCTCAACCCGCGGCGGCGTTGCGTTGGGCCGCGCGCGCCGAGCTTGCCGGAGGAGGACGAATTGGAGTTGGATTGGTTGGGCGGTGCGAGCCGCCGGGAGGGGACGGACGGCCGGCCGGGGTGGGGAGGGAGAGTCGTGACGTGGAGCGGTGAACCGGTGATGCGTGGGGCGCGAGTGAGACCGGGTTGTTGCGGCACACGGTTCCATCGGGTGTGGGACTTTCACGCAGGAGTTAGATGATTCCGTTTCGAATTAGATAACCACGAGGACTTCCGCCTTGCCCCGCCTCTCAATAGGATTTTAAGGATTCTTTCGAGAAAGATCGTATGAATATCAAAATATAATACGGTAGAATCTAATTTTAAATCAGCTGAAAACAGAATCGTCTTTCATTCAATATCCGTAGCCTTAGGTCAATATCACTCCTTCCATTTCAAAATTTTGTCATTTTGTGTTCAACAAAGCAACAAACTTTTCTATGTAAACTCTTTTGAGATGAAGGGAGTTGTCGGTACCCTAAAAACCGTACACCTACTGAGGTTATAAATATCTCGAGGGAAGGCCGTCTACTTGGATTGAAGACCCTCGGAGGCCCACTTGTCAGACATGATCGGACCCGCTTCTCCAACATAGTTAATCCCTAGGTCGCCACGTGTACGACTAACCCGGAGCTACCGCCCACAAGGGGGAAGCTCCGAGCCACGTACCGAAACGGCACCTCCGGACTTAACCCCAGACCGAGAGAAGCTCCGGACCTGACACGTGTCTAATAGCCCCGGAGCTAACTGCCTCCCTCAGCAAGCTCCGGAGCTACCACGTGTCAAATCGTCGGACCTGCCAGCCTCTAACCTACGGAAGACCTTGTAACGACTCCGGATCTTCAAAGGAGAGCCAAAGACTTCAAGACCCGATTAAATGTCATTAATGCCATATTAATGACACTTAAACAGACGATCTTAACACCTGTAACGGCACTGTCGGAGCCCGTTACAGGATCATTAACAACAATTAATCGTGTATCAATACTAGTAACCGCCGGGGCCACATGTCGGGCCAGGCTAGCTTGTAACGGTTTGTCCTTGTACTATAAAAAGACAGACCGACGATACACGCGGGACAGACATTGACAGACGTTCACAGACGTGGACAAGCAATCATACGTGACAAGCGAATACAACACCAACACACCCGTGGAGTAGGGTATTACGCTCAGGCGGCCCGAACCACGTAGATCCTTGTGTCTCCTGTGTTAAATCACAATTCACCTTCTTGAGTCTCCGCGCGCCCACACCGAACCACAAACTCCTTCAACACTTTAGCAGTGTCAGGAGATCTGCCGACTCCAACAGTCGACAGTTGGCGCGCCAGGTAGGGGCGCCTGAGATTTTCGAGAATGGTGAACTCCGCGGCTGGATCATCCAACGGTCAACCTGCTGCTCAGGCTGTTGGGGGCAATCCCTCCAACAGACAGCCACCAGCAGGAGCCTCTGCACCAGCAGGAGCCACACTCCCACCACCACCACCTTCTCCGGCAAATCGTGCTGGGCAACGTGATGGTGCGCCGGCGTCACTTACTGCGTCGGCAAGTCATGACAACCCGGAATACGCGCTCCATGCAGCGCGTGCTCTTCTCCAACGACCACCACCTCCGGACGCATCTCGAGATGCAATGGAGCAGTGGAGGGCCGATGTGAAGCATTTGGTCGCAGCAGCGGCCGAACGCCTCAACAACCAGGGTCCTCCTCCTTCGGGACGAGCCCCGTCGCAGCGGCGGACTTTGTCTGGAAGACTTGGTCCGCACGTCTCCAACAACAGGAGACGATCTGCGTCACAACAGGTGACGTCGTTGCCCTCTGGGGCACGACGCACCCATACGGTATCCAGGCTTTCGACTCATGACCTCCGGGCGGAGCTTGATCGCCGATACCGCCAACAGGATGGCCGTGTCCATATCGAGCGTGCTCGTGAAAGACGGGAAGCTCAGGACCTTTCTACTCTGGAAGGAGTAGGAGGAGGCTGTTCAGCCCTAGCCATGCACCTGCGCATGGTTAGATGGCCACAGAAGTTCCGACCACACCTGGCGAAAAAATTCGACGGGACTGTCAACCTCGCCGAATTCCTTCAGATATACTCCACTGCAATCTTGGCAGTTGGAGGAAACGAGGCTGTAATGGCCAATTACTTTCCAGTGGCCTTAATCGGGACCGCCAGGTCCTGGTTTATGAGCCTTCCACCCAACTCTATCAACAG
Organism: Tuctoria greenei; assembly: GCA_036927565.1. Classification (NCBI taxonomy): domain Eukaryota; kingdom Viridiplantae; phylum Streptophyta; class Magnoliopsida; order Poales; family Poaceae; genus Tuctoria; species Tuctoria greenei. The sequence continues at coordinate 153,000,322 of JAYESD010000010.1, read as the reverse complement.
TTGGGAGGAGCTGTGCCGTCAGTTCACTGCCAACTTCGGGAGTTCATACACCCGACCAGGCACTGAACTGGACCTTTTTGCGGTCGTGCAAAAAGGGGGAGAATCTTTGCGATCCTTCATCCAGAGGTTCTCTCAGGTACGCAACACAATCCCTTCTATCTCAAGTGCTTATGTCATTGTGGCATTCAGACAGGGCGTACGGGACAAGAAGATGTTGGAGAAGCTGGCGATCAAAGAGATCACTAGTGTCACAGAACTCTTCAGCCTGGCAGACAAATGTGCCAGAGCTGCGGAGGGCCGTGAAATGCACTCCAAACCAGCCTCGGAGGATCACAAGAAATCCTCCAAAGAAGAAGCCGCTACCTCCGGGGGTGGCAAGAAGAAAAAGAAGACCAACGGCAAGAAGAAGCCGTCAGCCGGCACATCCAACGTTGCAGCTGCTGCAACTCCTGGTGGTCGGGGGCCACGCCCCGAGAAGCGACCTCGACCGTCTTCCGAAGACGGTGGCAAACCCAAAGTGTGGTGTCCCATTCACAAAACGGGCAGCCACGGTTTGGAAGACTGCCGAGAGGTCCAAAACCTTGCCGAGCGCTACAGTAAGCGCCGGGAAGGGTCCCCTTTCCGGCAGAGGGTAGGAAAACAGAAGGTAGACGAAGCTCCGGCTGAAGAGGAGTTAGGGTTTCAGGATCCCAAAAAGGTTCTGAAGGCCGTCTACACCTCCGTCGACGATGACTCTGACATCTCTGACAACGAGCGTCGGAAAACCATGAACACCATTTTTGGTGGATCATGGGACATCACCTCCCGTCGCGTCATCAAGACTATGTGGCGGGATATGGCCGTTGTAGCTCCTACAGCTAGACCGGAGCCACATCGAAAGTGGATGGACACATCCATCACTTTTGATGCTTCGGACTGTCCTCGAAGCATGGTCGGAGCTGGACAGTTACCTTTGATGGTATCTCCCACCATTAATAACATCCAGCTCCATCATGTTATGGTGGACGGAGGTTCGGGGCTGAACCTCATAAGCTTTGAAGCTTTTACCAAGCTTCAGCTCCGACCTTCGGATCTCCAGCCCTCTCGACCTTTCTCCGGAGTAGGTCCGGGGGCCATTACCCCACTCGGAGCTATAACTCTCCCCGTTACCTTCGGGACACGGGAGAAATATCGCACCGAGAAGTTGGTCTTCGACGTCACTCAGATCAACTTACCATTCAACGCCATCTTGGGTAGACCTGCCCTATACAAATTTATGGCATCTGCTCATTATGGATACCTGGTGTTGAAGATGCCAACACCAGTAGGCGTTCTCCGGATCCGCGGAGATCGCACCGCCGGAGTAACTGCTCTGGAGGAGCTCCATGCACTCACCACGGTGCAAGAGGAGGACTCCAGACAGGAGCAAGCTCCGAAACCCCCGAGCATTCATCAACGAGGCTCAACCTCTGCACCCCGTGTGCAGCCAAGCGGCGACACCGACATTCCCATCAAAGTTGTCCAAATTGGTTCCGATGCCGCTCAAACCACCCGTATATCGGAGGGTTGAACGATAAATAGGAACTCGCGCTCATCACTTTCCCCCGGGCTAATGTTGACGTGTTTGCCTGGCAACCGTCACAAATGCCTGGGATCCCCAGGGAAGTGATTGAGCACAATCTGAAGATTTACCCCGATGCTCGGCCTGTGCATCAGAAGCCTCGGAAGCAATCCGTAGGGCGGCAGAACTTCATCCGACAAGAAGTGAAGAAGTTGCTCGAAGCCGGATTCATCCGAGAAGTCTTCCATCCAAAATGGCTGGCGAACCCAGTCGTTGTGCCCAAGGCCGGCGGGAAGCTTCGGATGTGCATCGACTACACCACACTGAATAAGGCATGTCCAAAAGATCCATTCTCACTACCTAGAATAGATCATATAGTGGATTCCACCTCCGGGTGTGAGTTACTGTGTTTCCTAGACGCATATTCTGGGTATCATCAAATCAGGATGTCTAGGGAGGATGAAGAGCATACTTCATTCATCACAGTAGATGGATTGTATTGTTACACAGCCATGCCATTTGGTCTCAAGAATGCAGCTTCAACTTTTGTACGAGCTATGTACAAAACTTTTGAAGAACTCATCAGAGACATAGTGGAAGTGTACGTCGATGACATCGTGGTCAAGGTCAAGAACAAGGAGTTCCTCTTGGGCACCTTGCAGGCTGTCTTCGACAAGCTGCGGGCCACCCGCACGAAGCTAAACCCAGACAAGTGTGTCTTCGGGGTTAGCTCCGGAAAACTTCTTGGTTTCCTGGTAAGTCACCGGGGCATAAAGGCTAATCCGGCGAAGATAAAAGCCATTGAAGACATGCGGCCACCAACCCGCATCAAAGACGTCCAAAAGTTAACTGGGTGTCTAGCGGCCCTCAGCCGGTTCATATCAAGACTGGCGGAACGGGCACTTCCCTTCTTCAAGTTGTTGAGGAAGTCCAGACCATTCCAATGGTCCGGAGAAGCAGAGAAGGCATTCCAGGAGCTGAAACAGTTCCTCACCACCCTACCAATTCTCGTAGCTCCGAACCCTGGTGAGCCTTTGTTGCTTTACATTTCAGCTACTGACGAAGTCGTCAGTATGGTTCTGGTTGCGGAGAGACCGGAACTACCCCATACTCAGGAATCCATACCCCTTCGGGAGGGTCCGGAGGTTCCTGAAAGTGAGTCTGGGTCCCAGCTCCCAGACTCAAATCCACAAGAAGTCACTTCAGAAGACCCAGACCCCTCTGAGAGGGTCCAGGTCATTTCTGAAGAAGCTCCGGGTTCCTCCAGCCAGAACTCGCAGGTCCCCAAAGAGAATCTGGACTCCTCCGACAGGGTCCGGATCAATGAAGAGGAAGCTCCGGACCCCTCCGGGAGGGTCCGGACCATTCAACGCCCGATATACTTCATCAGTGAAGTATTACATGATGCCAAGACTCGATACCTAGAGGTGCATAAGCTACTTTATGCAGTTCTTATTGCCTCTAGGAAGCTGCGACACTACTTCCAAGCTCACAAAGTCTCGGTGGTGACCTCCTATCCACTTCGAGCGATCTTGCATAATCCCAATTCAACTGGGAATATTGCAAAGTGGGCAGCGGAATTGGCTGAATTCGATCTTGAATTCATTCCGAGGCAAGCAATCAAGAGTCAAGCGTTGGCAGATTTCGTGGCGGAATGGACTCCCTCTCCATCAAACCCTGGGGGCCCCAGCGAGCAGAAGACAGAGCATCATGCTCCAACCTTCACCGAGCCTCACTGGACCCTCTACTTTGATGGCTCCATGCAGAAGCAGGGAGCCGGAGCTGGAATCCTTCTCCTTGCACCGACTGGGGAGAAGGTAAAATACATGGTGCACCTTGACTTCAAGGCAACCAACAACATGGCGGAGTATGAAGCACTCATCTATGGACTAAAGGTGGCACTATCATACGGTGTCAAGCAACTGCTGGTCAAAGGAGATTCACAGCTCATCATCAAACAGGTGAAGGGTGAATGCTACTGCAATAATCTCCAGCTAGCTGCTCACCTCCTTGAAGTCCAGAGGCTTCAGAAGGACTTTGAAGTCCTAGACCTCCACCATGTTCAGCGTGCCCACAACACTGAAGCTGACGAACTCTCGACCAAAGCGTCAACCGGAGCTCTGGCTCCTGACGGAATCTTTGTCTGGAGGTTGTCAAAACCCACAGTTCAGCCTGCCAAACTGAACGAAGGGGGAGAGATCAGCATCCCGAAGCTGACGGTCCCAATGGCCCTGTTACCATGGCATCCATCAAGGGTCGTAGGTGCTGCTGGAAGCTCCGAGCAACCCAGCACGCAAGACTCAAATGCTCAAGTCAGTTCCGATGCATGGATCTCGGAGATCTGGAACTACTTGAAAGACAACATCCTTCCTGATGATGATGTATCCGCTGACCGGGTAGTCAGATTGGCTAAAAGATACACGCTCGTAAAAGGGGATCTCTACCGGCGCGGTGCCAACGGCATCCTAATGCGGTGCATCACAAGGGAAGAAGGCTGCGAGCTCCTCGCAGAAATCCATGGAGGCGAGTGTGGGAACCACGCATCTTCCCGCACTCTGGTCGGAAAAGCCTTTCGGCATGGCTTCTACTGGCCTACAGCCCTCCAGGATGCCACTGAGCTGGTGAAGAAATGCGAAGCATGCCAATTTCATGCAAAGCAAATTCATACACCTGCTCAGCCCTTACAAATGATACCTCCTACATGGCCCTTCGCTGTGTGGGGGATGGACATCTTGGGACCCTTCCCAAGAGCCGTCGGAGGTTACAAGTTCATGTACGTCGCCATTGACAAGTTCACCAAGTGGCCGGAAGCAACTCCAGTTGTGACGATCAATAAGCAATCTACTATCAACTTTCTGCAATCCATTGTGAGCAGATATGGAGTCCCAAACAAGATCATCACTGATAATGGAACTCAATTCACAAGCTCCGCATTCCAAGGATATTGCAAAGACCTCGGCATACAAGTTTGCTATGCCTCCGTAGCTCATCCAGCCAGCAATGGCCAAGCTGAGAGAGCAAATGCAGAAATCCTTAAAGGACTCAAAACGCGCACCTATGAGCACTTGAAAAAGCACGGAGCCAACTGGATCGAAGAGCTTCCGCCCACTCTATGGGCCAACAGGACTTCTCCAAACCGGTCAACCGGAGAAACACCCTTCTTTCTGGTGTACGGAGCTGAAGCAATCCTTCCTCCGGAAATCACCTTGGGTTCGCTCCGGGTCCGGACCTTCGACGGAGCCGCGCAGGACCAGCTCCGGCGTGAAGACCTAGACCTCCTCGAGGAGGGAAGGTGCCAAGCAGCTGTTCGGAATGCCCGATATCGCCAAGCTCTACGGCGTTATCACCGACGGCATGTACACAACCGACAGATCGAGGAAGGCGATCTGGTGCTACGGAGAATACTATCCAGAGAAGGGTTAAACAAACTCTCCCCCGGCTGGGAGGGGCCCTTTCGAGTGATCAAAGTATCCCGTCCCGGAAGCGTTCGCTTGGCTACCGAGGATGGGACACCTCTCCCAAATCCTTGGAACATCGAGCACCTCCGTAAGTTCTACACTTAATACCACGGAGGTGAGTCTTGAGTACATTGAGATGTATGTTATAGAGTCATTGTAAAGAGTCGGGTAGTTCCTCCGGGAGAGCAGCCGGACCTTTCCCGAAAGGTTTGCAAAGCTCATGCAGCACTTGTCACAGTCTCCGGACTAAAAGTGTGGCTAACTACCCTGGGTCAAACGAGAAACCGAACACACTTAGCCTGGTTCCGTACCCTAAGAGTGTATTTGTTTCCCCTGTACCCCGGACCTATAATGAAAGACATCTTCATGTGAAATAGACTCCACGTGCATTCATTTTGTGCAGGCTCAACATTTTTATTTTTCTCTTTCTTGTCTATAACAGAGACGTGCAATTCTTAAGAAATTTTTAGTTTGACCGGTTTATATACGATTCGAGTTGTATTGTCAGATCTTTTGGATTTAAATATCGTTTATGGCCAACTCACTGAAAGCCGCCAAGCCAATCTAAGGCCGAAGTGCGCTATCGACTTAGCCTGGTCAAGCACCCTAAGTACGCCACTCTACCTACACCTCGGCAGGCCGAAGTAAGGCGGGTCCATGGACAATTGGATCTAAGAGAAAATACAACGCATCCAGTTGTATTTAAAATCGCGTTCAACTTAAAATTTTCTTGAGAATTGTAAGCCGCGACGAAATTATAGACAAGGAACGAATTTTACTATTTTTCTTGGCTTAAGTGTGCAGGAAAAATAAACTCTACGTTGATGGAGAAAAGCCGGAGCTAACGAAGCTCCGACTCCCCCAAGGGGGTCAACCGTCGGCGCTGAGTAAAAGATGGTGAGAAGACCCCGTAAATGGAGTCTGTTGCCAACAAACCAAGTGTTGGCAAAGGTCACTGCCGGAGCTACTAATCTCCGACACCTTGGAGGACTAACTATCGACGCTCTACGTGTTGATAGAGGCTATTGCCGGAGCTACCAAGCTCCAGCGATGGACAATGCCGGAGCTTCTAAGCTCCGACAACTTCAGGGGACCTTCACTATCAAAGACTTCAGACCTAAATTCTACAAGTTCGGAGCAAATTCATCTTCAACAGAACTCAATATCCTTTTGGTACATGTTCACAATCAAATTGTGTACATCTACCAGGGGGCCAAGTGAAGATAAAGATGTTGAAGACAAAAAAATGAAATTCGCAAAAATTTGGGGATTTCATTCATCTGGAGACAAGGGATTACAAAATTGAGGAAGAAGAAGAGAAAACACAAGTGAGAGCTAAAGAGATGGTCCTAGACCCTATGGAAGAACTCGGCGACCTTCTGGGCGACCTCCGACACGCTGGCTCGGGTAGCTTCGCCTTCTCCTTCGACGGGGCCTTCAAGCACCGGGTCCAGAGGAAATTGAGGGTTCCGGCTGGTGTAGCACGTCAGCACATATTCTGTGACGTTCCTCGCCAGGGATTGCCCCTCGACCTCCAGTTGGTCCACGATGACGTCGCCCACCTTGGAGAGCTTGCTACCTGCTGCGCTCAACGCCTGCAGCGCAAGGTCCGGCTCCGGCTCCGGATCATAGGGCGCACGGGGCTGAAACCCATCGGCGTCAGCGCATCATTGGCCTTGCCCAAGAACTCCCAAATCTGCAGGGAGTCCACCGTCCCCAGGCCCTTCACCTCTTCCAGGGATCTCTTGGCCGCCGTCAGTTCGGAATTCTCACGGGCGAGGCGCTCAACTTCTTTGGCGTTTTGCTGAATCTTTGCAGCAACCCGCCTCTCAAGTCTTCCGAGCTCCTCCTCCCGGAGGTGGATCTTGTTCCGACGATCGACCAAGTCCTTCTCCCTAGCCTCCACATTCTTCTCCCGGGCAACAAGGGCACACTCGTATTCGTAGAGTTCCTGCCCCCGCACCCAGGTCTTCTCCTCTTCCTCGAGGCAGCGCTCTTCCAACTTCTTAGTGCGCTCCTCGAGGCCCTTGTCAGCCAGAGCTACTTTCTCGGCGAGGTCCTCTTCCCGCCTCAGGACGTCATCCCGCAGCTCCAGGAGTTTTTGCTCTTCGTCCTCGAGCCGTCTCTCCCTCCCTTCGAGTGCCTCTCGGCGCTTGATGAGTGCGGCGTTGATGGCCTCAAGCTGTTCGTACCGAGCATTGGCCGCGTCGTTGGCAGCCTTGGCCTGATCGTGGATCTCCCGGGATTGAGCGTCGAGGGCATGAGTCATGCTCTCCCTTTCATACAGCAGCTTATCCCAGTACTCCAGGCGGATCTTCTCCCGCTTGATCCACTCCATGTCGTCCGCTAGCCTCGACTGCGCCAGCTTAGTCTCGAAGTGGAGCCGATTACGCCACCGCCTAAGGGTTTGGTGCTCCTCTTCAAGAGCCTTGCTATCGTGGAAGAAGGCCAGTTGGACATGACGCAGACTAGAGCAGGCGTTGTCGATAGACATCGACAGCGGGATGGGCTCCATACCTGCTGGGGTCTCCTCCGCTGGTTTCAGCGGATCTTCACATACAAAAATTGGGTCCCGCTCTACGAGAGCGGAACCCTGAGCTTCCAAGGCACTAGGGTCGTCCTCCGGGATGGCCTCAGTCGCCATCGAAGAAGGCCCCGCCGCCAAGTCTTCATTCGCCCCCTCAGGCAGGGGGCCAGCGACTTCGCTTGGGCACTCCGGCTCGGCCGCAGGTTCCATCAACGTCGTTGCCTCCGGAACAGGAGCTGCTACAGGCTCCGACCGGGATACCTCTTCCGAGGGAGGCTCGAGCTCCCTCGCCTCTTCAACCGCCAGCTCTGTAACCGGCGCTCCAACAATAATCGGCTCAGCGACCGGTACTTCGGAGGAAACCGGCTCCACTGCTGGAACTACCTCGACTTCCGGCTCGCATGCCGGAGCTTCAGTCACCTCCGGTTCAATCGTCGGGGCTTCAACAAGTTCCGGCTCCGAGGTCGGGACTACTATTTATTCCGGCTCTACAGCCGGAGCTTCCACTACTGCAGCACCAGGACCCGGAGCTTCAACCTCCGAGACAAGTGCCGCTAGCGTGTCTTCACTCCCGTGGTCCGACGCTACCACGGGAAATTATGGGGACGAGTCGAGGTTCATGACCACGATAGCCGGCGCCGAAGCTGTCGCAGCCTCAGCCACCACCTGGGGCGGCACTGGGACAGGAGCAGAAGCTCCCACGGCCTCAGAAATCGTGGCCGAGGGTGGAGCTTCACTCCCCTTCTTGGGGACGCTACAGAGGATGGATAAAGAAAATTAACAAACAATCGCTACAACTAAAAAGTTAACCAAGGTAAAGATCAAAAATTACCTTGGAAGGCTTCCGCACCAGCTTGCGCGGAACCTTTTTATCGGACGTTCCGGGCTGGCCATGGTCGGCGTAGGAGCTCCGGGAGGCCCCCCAAAACTTGTCGCAGCCACGGGCGTTTCCCGGGTCGAGGCTCTCCTCGATAGGGAGGAACCCCTGGACCTGGAGGCTCCCACCGCCCCAGGTGCCGGAGTCGTGCACCCGGAGCTAGCACCCCCGGAGGGCTCCACCACGGGGACAGACGCGCTCCGGGAGGATCCCACTGCAGGAACAATCTCGTTCCGGGAGGACCCCACCACGGGGACAGTCGCCACGGCGGTAGAAGATCTTCCCCCCTGGGGAGAAGGAACCGAGGTGGAAGTAGCGGGCCTGACGGACCTTCCGTCGGCATGTCGTAGCTTCCTCTTCTGACTCTCCGGCTCCTCCGCCAGCTCCTTGCCCTTGCCGATGACCTCAACCTTCGGCTGTGGAGCAAGGACCGAGCCGTCTTCGGGCACCCCGGGGATTGCCACCCGGGTGGTTGGTCTTCTCTCGACGACACCCAGGTCGTCAAGCGCGGGCATCGTCCGCCAGAGCTCTCTGTTGAACTCCACTTCCACGTTCAGAGAGAGAAAGGCCGACGGCGGAGTCAAGTAATCTCCGTCGACGTCGATGCCGTGCTGGAATTTTTTGAGGTGTAATTCCAAGGTCTTCCCCACCATGTTGGACTTCAACCCGGTCTCAACCCAGTCCTCGTCCATCACGCTGTTGAGGGCCCAGGCGAGCTTCTCCCTCCTCTTCAGCGGCGCCCACCTGTTGGTCAGGAAGTTGCAGAACACCACCTGGGGAGTCAATCCTCCCTCCACGCATCGGCAGATCCTGGTCAGGACAGGGTCGAAAGCTTCCGCCAGCACCGGAACTTCACTCCATATCGACGTGTCGATGCCGGGCAGACCGTCTGGCAGCTCCAACCGCTCATGCTCCTCCACCCTGACGACTATCCAATCCTTCTTCCAGTCATCCCATTTCCCGGAAGGGAACGACCGGAGGTACTTGAATGGGCACTTCTTGCGCTTCACGAAGTAGTAGAAGCCAAGGTACTCATTGCTCCGGCCGATGGTGTGAACGGTGAAGAAGGTTCGGAAGAGCTCGACGCAGGGGGGGGATGCCCACCCACATCTCGCAGAAGTGGACAAAGATGGACACGAGGAGAATGGAGTGAGGGCCAAGGTGGTATAGCTGCAGACCATAGAAGTCTAGCAGCATCAAGAAGAAAGAAGAAAAAGGTGGGATCAACCCCACCATGGCGTACGAAGAAAAGTACACCATCTCGCCTGCGCGCTCCTTCTCAAAGGGGAGCTCCCCGCCGGTACGGACCAAGCGGTTGAAGAAGTCCGAGGACCACCCCATGAGGGCCCGGACCTTCTTCAAATCGTTGTCGGTCTTCAGGCGACTCTCACGCAGACCCAACTTCATTGCGGCACAACTAGGCAAGAGAAGAGGAGCAAAGTACGAGTCGGGAGTTTGAGCGCAAGATCAGATGAGAGGCATAAAGAACTCCCGACGGTGTGCGCTTTCCTTCTTAAGTAAGCCCTCGCAACGCTTGGATGGAAACCGCAGGGAAGTCGAAGATACTATTCAAGAATTCAACCCAGCCGATGACAAGAGGGCCCGGGACCACCCCGACGATCAAGTCGAGGCTCTTACCCAGGCGAACGGTTGTCATCACGAGGCGGGAAACCCAAAGGCGGCGGCCTGACAGGGCGCGCGGAACCGATACGGTTTTCGTATCGGAAACCGGCGACCTTCAATTGCGTGAGATCCGCACGTCAAAGATTTCATCTGCCGCCTGAGGTACGCCACGCGGCGGGATATAACTGTAAAACCCTGCCAACGGCACCTCTGAAGACCCTTGAAGACCCAATTCAAGAGTCGCAAGGATGGACCCACCTCCGACGGAACGACTTCACCCCAGTGACCTTCCTCGGAGGTAGGTCCAGGGGGCCACTGTCGGTACCCTAAAAACCGTACACCCCCTGAGGTTACAAAGATCTCGAGGGAAGGCCGTCTACTTGGATTGAAGACCCTCAGAGGCCCACTTGTCAGACATGACCGGACCCGCTTCTCCAACATGGTTAATCCCTGGGTCGCCACGTGTACGACTAACCCGGAGCTACCGCCCACAAGGGGGAAGCTCCGGGCCACGTACCGAAACGGCACCTCCGGACTTAACCCCAGACCGAGAGAAGCTCCAGACCTGACACGTGTCTAATAGCCCCGGAGCTACCTGCCTCCCTCAGCAAGCTCCGGAACTGCCACGTGTCAAATCATCGGACCTGCCAGCCTCTAACCTCCGGAAGACCTTGTAACGGCTCCGGATCTTCAAAGGAGAGCCAAGGACTTCAAGACCCGATTAAATGTCATTAATGCCATATTAATGACACTTAAACGGATGATCTTAACACCTGTAACGGCACTGTCGGAGCCCGTTACAGGATCATTAACAACAATTAATCGTGTATCAATACTAGTAACCGTCGGGGCCACATGTCGGGCCAGGCTAGCTTGTAACGGTCTGTCCTTGTACTATAAAAGGACAGGTCGACGATACACGCGGGACAGACATTGACAGACGTTCACAGACGTGGACAAGCAATCATACGTGACAAGCGAATACAACACCAACACACTCGTGGAGTAGGGTATCACGCTCAGACGGCCCGAACCACGTAGATCCTTGTGTCTCCTGTGTTAAATCACAATTCAACTTCTTGAGTCTCCGCGCGCCCACACCGAACCACAAACTCCTTCAACACTTTAGCAGTGTCAGGAGATCTGCCGACTCCAACAGTCGACAGGAATACTACTTATAATTTTTTCTATAGATGATACATCAATACTTTTGCTATAATCAGTACGTCATGTAAAAAACTAACAAGGGTACAAATCTGAAATAAATTGGACGTCTTGTGTATTGAGTGAAAGAATTGTAAATTTTTAGTCAATTGAAATTCAACATTCCTGATATAGTATATGTCGGTACCCTGCATACTGGGTACCCCCACGATACCGCAAGAAAAACCACAGGGTTTCACATGTCTGAATGGAAGACTTCCGAAGGCTTCACGTGTCTCGCAGCACTGGACCCGCCTCTCTCATTAGGGTAGCTCCAGTGCTGCCACGTGTAAAGCAAAGTCGGACATAACTCCCTGTATAGGGAAACTCCGGTCATGCCACGTGTCCAATGGCCCTGGATCTAACCCTCAATAGAGGGAAGCTATGGTGCTGCCACGTGTACAGTGGTTCTCGACCTGCCTCCCCACAGAGGGAAGCTCCAGAGGTGTCACGTGTCGAGCCTCCAGACCTAAGCCTGCAACAGGAAGACTACCGTATCTCCAACGGCTACGTATCATTAATGTCATGTTAATGATACACAATCAGAGGATCTTTAGTACCGATAACGCCGCCACTAAGACGCGTTATCACACTGTTAAATGTATTTAATACATGCAAATTGTGTATTAGGTAATTAAACACCGTTGGGGCCACATGTCGAGCCACAATGTAATGGTCAGTCCTTGGATTATAAAAGGGTTGTGTTGCACGGTACAAAGGCCAAGTCCAATCAAGCGCTCACGCATACATACTCATACATATAACAACCACCCATGGAGTAGGTTATTATGCTTAGGCGACCCAAACCACGTAAAACTCCTTGTGTCACTGTCTCGTTCATAATCTCACGCGTGCCCCAACCAATTACGAATATCTGCGGACTACGATCTAGTAGTATCACGGGAAGTGTCGATCGCACACTTCAACATTTAGCGTGTCAAGTAGGAGTGTCTGAGATTTCGAGATGGTGAACTCTGCGGCAGCATCGTCCAATGGCAACGCCGGACAGCCTGACGGAGGAAATCCCTCCAATGCTCAACAGCCAGCTAGCGTTGTTGTCCCAGCGGGTGTTGCTGCACCACCACCACCACCACCTGCTCTAGCTGCCAACGTCGGACAATAGGATGGTGTCCTCGTATCGGTGACTGCATCGACAAACGACCTGGAGAACGCACTAATCACTGCGCGTACTCTGCTTCAACGTCCTCCAGCGACCGGAGCTCCTTCGGCAGCTATGGAACAATGACTTACTAATGTTGAACATCTAGTTACAGCCGTAGTTGATGCCATCAGTAACCAAGGCCCGCCCCCTGCTGGGCAGGAAACTTCATAGTAGAGGACCTTTTCTGGTAGACTTGGTCCTCAAGTTTCACAGCACAGGAGATGTGTTGTGTCCCAACAAGTGATGTCGCTGCCCTCCGGGGCACGTCGTACTCACACTACATCGAGACTCTCGACACATGATCTTCGGTCGGAGCTCGACCAAAGATACATGCAGCAAGATGATCGCGTCCACATCGAGCGTGCTCGCGGAAGGCGAGAAGCTCGAGAAAACCCTTCTCCTTTAGGAGTAGGGGGCGGTTGTTCAGCCCTGGCCATGCACCTTCGCACGGACCGATGGCCACAGAAGTTTCAGTCTCATTTGTTGGAGAAGTACGACGGGACTGCCAACCCTGTCGAATTCCTTCAGATATACTCCACCGCCATCCTCGCGGTGGGAGGCAATGAGGTCGTGATGGGCAACTACTTTCTTGTGGCTTTGACCGGGACAGCCTGGTCCTGGTTCATAAGTCTTCCGTCTGACTCCATCAACAGTTGGGCGAAGCTATGCCACCAGTTCACCACCAACTTCGGGAGCTCCTACACCCGACCTGGCACAGAGCTGGATCTGTTCGTCGTACAACAGAAGCCGGGAGAGTCTCTGCGATCGTTCATCCAGCGGTTTTCCCAGGTACAAAACACAATTCCTTCTATCTCCAATGCACCTGTTGTTGTTGCATTTCGACAGGACGTCAGAGACAAGAAGATGTTGGAAAAGCTGGTGACAAAATAAGTCACCAGCGTCATAGAACTCTTCAGCCTGGCTGGCAAATGTGTCAGGGCTGCGGAGGACCGTGAAATGCACTCCAAACTAGCTCTGGAGGCTAGCAAAAAGTCCTCCAAGACTGAAGCCACTACCTATGGTAGTGGAAAGAAGAAGAAAAAGTCCAACAACAAGAAGAAGCCGTCAGTCGGCACGCCTGCTGCTGCTGCGACAGCTCCGGGTGGTCGGGGGCCACGCCCCGAGAAACGTCCTCGACCATCACCTGAAGACGGCGGCAGTAAAAAGATGTGGTGTCCGATCCATAAAACAGATACTCACAATTTGAAAGATTGCCACGAGATCCAAAACCTTGTCGAGCGCTTCAACAAGTGCCGAGAATAAGCTCCTTTCCGCCAACGGGAAGGAAAGCAAAAAGTCGACGAAGCTCCGGCTGATCCGAAGCTAGGCTTCCATGACCCCAAGAAGGTCCTGAAGGCTATGTACAACACCGTCGACAACGATTATGACATCTCCAACAACGAGGGTTGGAAAACTCTCAATACCATATATGGAGGGTCCTGGGACATCACCTCCAGTCGCGTCCTTAAGACCATGCGTCGGGAGATGGCTGCCACAACTCCTACCATCAAGGCAGAACCCCATCGGAAGTAGATGGACAGTCCCATCACATTCGATGCTTCAAACTGCCCAACAAACATGATCAGAGCTGGACAACTACTGTTGATGGTGTCTCCTACCATTAATAATGTTCTACTCTATCATGTCTTGGTGGATGGAGGGGCGGGACTTAACCTTCTGAGCTATGAAGCGTTCGTGAAGATACATCTCTGACTCTCGGACCTTCGCCCCTCACATTCTTTCTCTGAGGCATGTCCGAGGGTCATCACTCCTCTCGGCTCGATTACTCTTCGGTGACATTCGGGACTTGGGATAACTACAGGACCGAGAAGTTGGTCTTCAACGTGGCTCATATCAATCTACCCTTCAACGCCATCCTAGGCAGACTAATCCTGTATAGGTTCATGGTCGTAGCTCACTACAACTACTTAGTGTTGAAGATGTCAACACCTTCGAGTGTTCTCCGCATCCGCGGGGATCGCACCCAGGAGTCACTGCGCTGGAAGAACTCCACGCGCTAGCAACAGTGCAGGAGGAAGCATCCGACAAGGAGCTAGCTTCTCAACCTACGAGCACTCGTCACCAATGCTCAATCTTTGCACCACGTGTGCATCCAAGCGGCGACACCGACATCCCCGTCAAAGTCATCCAAACTGGTTCTGATGCTGCCCAGACCATCTATATATCAGGAGGACTGGACAACAAATAGGAACTCACACTCATCACTTTCCTCCAGGTGAATGTTGACGTGTTTTCCTGGCAACCGTCACAAATGTCTGGGATCCTTAGGGAGGTGATTGAGCACGGTCTGAAGATATACTCGAATGTACGACCAATACATCAGAAGCCCTGGAAGCAATCAGTCGAGCGACATAACTTCATTAGACAAGAAATCATGAACCTACTCGAAGATGGTTTCATCCGGGAGGATCATTATCCACCATGGCTGGCAAACCCAGTCGTCGTACCTAAGGCCGATGGGAAACTTCGGATGTGTATCGACTACACCACTTTGAGTAAGGCATGTCCAAAAGACCCATTTCCATCCACTACCTAGGATAGACCAAACAGTGTACTCCACCTTCAGGTGCGATCTATTGTGTTTCCTAGATGCATATTATGGATATCTTAAGATCCAAATGTCTAGGGAAGATGAAGAACATACTGCCTTCATAACAATAGATGGGTTGTATTGTTATACTGCCATGTCTTTCGGTCTCAAAAATGTTGGTAGACTTGGTGGAGGTCTACGTTGATGACATCATCGTGAAGGTGAAGAACAAGGAGTCACTCCTTAACAACCTACAAGCCGTATTCGACAAGTTGCGCATTACGTGCACCAAGCTAAACCCGGACAATTTGTTTTAGGGGTTAGCTCCAGGAAGCTCCTTGGATTATTGGTGACTCACCGAGGAATTGAGGCGAATCTGGCGAAGATCAAGGCAATTGAAGACATGCGGCCCCCAGTCCGCATCAAGGATGTCCAGAAGCTAACTGAATGTCTAGATGCGCTTAGCCGGTTCATCTCAAGACTGGCAGAACGGGTGCTTCCATTGGTCCGAAGAAGCAGATAAGGCTTTTCAAGAGTTCAAGCAGCTCCTCACCACACTACCAATCTTGGTAGCTCCGAACCCTGGTGAGTCTCTTTTTCTTTACATTTCGGCAACTACGGAGGTTGTCAGCATGGTCCTAGTCACCACCTACAGTTCAGGAGCCTAGACCCCTCCAGGAGGGTCTGGAGCTACGTGAAGACGAGTCTGGGTCCTAGCCCTCAAGCACGGATCTTCAAGGAAAGCTCCCCGAGGATCAACTCATCTGAGGGAGTTCACATGGCTGAAGAAGAAGTTTTGGACCCCTCCGGGAGGGTCCAGGTTGATGAAGAAGAAGCTCTGAGACCTTCAGGGAAGGTCCGGACTGTCTAGCGGCCAATGTACTTCATCAGTGAAGTATCCCATGACGCCAAAACTCGATACATTAAGGTGCACAAGCTGTTTTATG
Organism: Tuctoria greenei; assembly: GCA_036927565.1. Taxonomy (NCBI): domain Eukaryota; kingdom Viridiplantae; phylum Streptophyta; class Magnoliopsida; order Poales; family Poaceae; genus Tuctoria; species Tuctoria greenei. The sequence continues at coordinate 152,984,434 of JAYESD010000010.1, read as the reverse complement.
CAGTTCTCATCGCCTCAAGGAAGCTACGCCACTACTTCCAAGCCCACAAGATATCAGTGGTAACATCCTATTCACTACGTGCTGTACTGCATAAACCCAATTCTAGTGGGAATATTGCAAAATGGCCAGCGGAGCTGGCAGAGTTCGATCTCGAATTCTTGCCTCGACGTGCTATCAAGAGTCAAGCATTAGCTGACTTTGTGGCGGAGTGGAACCCTTCTTCATCAAATCCAGGGGGGCCCAGTGAGCAGAAGCTGGAACCTAAGGTCCCGGTCTTCACCGAGCCTCACTGTACTCTCTACTTCGACGGCTTCGTACAAAAGCAGGGGGTTGAAGCTAGAATTCTTCTCCTTGCTCCGACCGAGAGAAGGTCAAGTATATGGTACACCTTGACTTCAAGGCAACCAACAACATGGCGGAGTATGAAGCTCTTATCTACAGGCTCCAGGTGGCGCTATCATATGGCGTCAAGCAGATGCTGGTGAAGGACGATTCACAACTCATTATCAAACAAGTCAAAGGTGAATGCAACTGCAACAATCCACAACTCGCTGCTTACCTCCTTGAAGTCCCGAAGCTCCAGAAAGACTTCGATGTCCAGTATCTCTGCCATGTCCAGCGTCTCAACAACGCTGAAGCTGATGAACTCTCGACGAAGGCTTCAATCGGAGCTCTAGCTCCCGACAGAGTTTTTGTTAGGAGATCATCAAGACCCACCGCTCAGTCTGCCGAACTGAGCGAAGGGTGCGAGACCAACACTTCGAAGTTGGCAGTCCTAGTGGCCCTGTTACCATGGCATCCACCAAGGATCGTAGGCGCTGCAGGAAGCTCCGAGCAACCTAGTGCGCAAGATCCGGAGGCTCAAGTTAGCTCCAATGCATGGATCTCGAAGATCTAGAGCTACTTGAAAGACAACATCCTTCCTGTAGACGGTGCATCCACTGACCGGATCATCATATTGGCTAAAAGATACACGCTGATAGAAGGAGATCTCTATCAGTGCGGTACCAACGACATCCTAATGCGGTGCATTGCCCGGGAAGAAGGTTGTGAGCTCCTTGCGGAAGTCAATGGAGGCAAGTGTGGGTACCACGCATCTTCCTGCACGTTGGTCGATAAAGCCTTCCGGCATGACTTTTACTGGCCTACAACTCTCCATGATGCAGTTGAACTGGTAAAAAAGTGACCGTGCCAGTTCCACGCGAAACAAATTCACACACTGGCTCAGTCGCTGCAAATGATACCTCCTACATTGTCATTCGTTGTGTGGGGGATAGACATTCTGGGACCTTTCCCAAAAGTCGTTGGAGGTTACAGGTTCCTGTACGTTGCCATCGACAAGTTCACCAAGTGGCCAGAAGCTGATCTAGTTGTGACTATCAAGAACCAATCAACTATCAAGTTCTTGAAGCCATAGTCTGCAGGTTTGGAGTTCCGAACAGAGTCATAACTGACAACGAAACAAAATTTACAAGTGCAACATTTCAAGAATATTGCAAAGACCTCGACATTCAAGTCAGCTACGCATCAGTAGCTCATCCGACAAGTAATGGCCAAGCCCAGAGAGCAAATGCAGAAATATTGAAAGGACTCAAGACGCGCACTTATGAGCGCCTAAAGAAACATGGAGCCAACTGGATAGAGGAGCTTTTGTATGCAATTTGGGCGAGCAGGACAACACCTAGCCGGTCAACTGGAGAGACACCCTTCTTTCTGGTGTACGGAGCTGAAGCGGTCCTTCCTCCGGAGATCACCATGGGGTCACTCCAGGTTCGGACCTTCGACGAAGCCACACAGGACAAGCTCCAGCGAGAAGACCTTGACCTCGTCGACGAAGGAAGGTGCCAAACACCTGTTCGAAATGCACGATATCGCCAGGTGCTCCGGCGCTACTACTAAAGGCATGTGCGCAACCGACAGCTTGAAGAAGGCGATCTGTTACTACGGAGAATACTAACTCGTGAAGGGATGAACAAATTGTCCCCTAGCTGGGAAGGTCCCTTCCGAGTGATCAAAGTATGCCGTCCCGGATGTGTCGCTTGGTAACAGAGGATGGGACTCCACTTCCTAATCCATGGGACATCGAGCACCTCCGTAAGTTTTATGCTTAGTTTCATAGAGGCGAGTCTATAATTACACACAACGTAAGTTATAGTGTCTATACACAGAGTCAGGTAGAATCTAAAGGAGAATATCCGGACCCATCCGGGATGGTCCGGGCAGTTCAAGCCCACCTAACTTGGTCCCTGTATTGAAAGTGTGGCTTACCTACCCTGAGTTAGAACAAGATGAATAGCGCACTTGGCCTGGTTCCGTATCTTAAGTGTGTCCTTGTCTCCCCTGTAATTCGGACCTATAATGAAAGATATTGTTGTGTGAAAACAGACTCCTCGTGCATTTATTTTGTACAGTCACGTTTTCTTTTGTTATCTTTTCCTTCTTGTCTATAACAAAGTTGTGCAATTCTTTTTTAGATTTAGTCCAAGGTATTCATATGATATACAAGTTATATTGTTGATCTTTTTCGGATCTTAGAATTGCTACATGGTCTACTCGCCTGAACGCCTAAGCCAATGACAGGTCCGGAGTGCGCTATCGACTTAGACTGGTCCAGCACCCTAAGTACGCCACTCTACCTATATTTTGGCAGGCCTCAGTAGGGCGGGTCCGGAAGACATTCAGATCTGAAGAGATTACATCAATTTACTTGTTATCATGTTGAGCTCCTTTGGACCTAAATTTCAAATAAGAACAGTAAGTCGCAAACAACTTATAGACGAGAGGACGAATTTTACTATTTTTCTTGTCTTTAACGCGCAGGAAAAATGGAAAGTTCATGGCAATGGTGGATGTTGTCGGAGCTACTATGCTCTGACAATCCTAGGGGGGCGCCGTCAACGCTTTATACGTTGAAAATGGGCACCCTTGGAGCTAACAAGCTCTGACAACTCCCATGGGGGCCAGCCATCGACGTAAAGAATTAACGGCGGTCTAAACGAAGATGGTGGATAAATCACCCGTGGGGGTTCGTCCTCGATGTATTATATGTTGACCAGTGGACACTGTCGAAGCCAGGAAGCTACGACGATCCCAGGGAGCCCTCCGTCACCGTTCTAGATGTTGGCAGTAGGCGCAATCGGACCTATCAAGCTCCGACAACCCCCAGGGGGCCAACCGTCTACATTTCTACGCGTTGACAGTGGGCGTTGTCGGACCTACCAAGCTCCGACAACCCGCAGGGGGGCCAATGTCGATGTTTCTAAGCATTGGTGGTGGGTGCCATTGGACCTACCAAGCTCAGACAACCCTCAGGGGGCCCGTCGTCGACGTTTCTACGCGTTGGTGGTGGGTGCCGTCGGACCTATCAAGCTTCGACAACCCCCAGGGGGCCCGCTGTCGACGTTTCTAAATGTTGGTGGTGGATGTTGTCGGACCTACCAAGCTCCGACAACCCCCAGGGGCCCCGCTGTCGACGTTTCTAAGTGTTGGTGGTGGGTGCCATCGGATCTACCAAGTTCTGACAACTCACAGGGGGTCCCCGTCGACGTCACAAGGGGTCCCTGGAGATGTCAGAAGTAAACTTCGACCTAAGAGCTAAGCATTCTAGCTACAAGTTTGAAGTGTTCAAGTCAACAAGACATTGTCTGATCCTTTTGGTACATGTTCGCAATCAAATTGTGTACATATATCAGGGGGCCAATAATATAAAGAGCAATGCATTAAAGACAAATATAAAATGAAATTCACTTCATTTCAAAGAGATTGAATTTCATTCATTCGAGGATTGGATTACAAAATTGGAGAAGTACAAGTTGAGGCAGAAGAAAATGGTTCTAGGTCCTATGGAAGAACCAGGGAACTTTCTCGGCAGCTTCTCGAACGCTGGCCCTGGTGACATCCTCCTCTTCAACAACGGGTCCTTTGATGATCGAATCTAGAGATAGCTGGGGATAATGACTTTTGAAACACGCCAACACGTATTCGACAACGTTCTTGGCCAAGGATTTCCCTTCCGTCTCGAGCTGGTTGATGATGACGTCACCCATCACGTCCAACTTGTTGCCAGCAAAGCTAAGCGCCACTAATGCCTGGTCCAGCTCCAACTCTGGATTCTCCGGACGTACCGGACTGAAGCCAAGCGGTACCAAAGCTTCATTAGCTCGCCCCAGGAAATCCCACACTCACCGGGACTAAGTTGCCCTCGAGCTCCGCAGTTCCTCCAGTGACCTTCTAACGGCCGCAAGTTTCGACCCGGGCGATGCGCTCAACCTCCTTGGCATGTTGTTGAATACTTTCAGTCACCTGCTTTTCACGATCAGCGAGCTCCAACTCCCAGAGGTGGATGCGGTTCTGGCAGTTCGCTAGATCCTTCTCCCTACCTCTCACCTTCTCCTCCCTAATGGTGACATCAGCCTCTCTCTTGGAGAGCTCCTGTCCCACCTACCTGTTCTTCTCCTCTTCATGCTTGCACCGTTGTTCAAACTTTTTTGTGTGGTTGGCTAAGCTCTGCTCTCCCAGAGACAGACTCTGGGTGAGCCCCTCCTCTCTCTTCATGATATCCTTTTGCTTCTCCAAGAGCTTCTCTTCCCTCTCATCGAGGTCTCCTCGGTGCTTCAGGCGAATCTCATTCAGCTCGTTGAGGCTGTCTTGACAATCGTCAGTAGCCTCATTGCTCTTCCTGGCATGCTTGAGAATCTCCCAACTCTTCGCGTCGAGGGCCCTAATGGAAGCCTCCCACTCATCTAGCAAGCGGCCCCAATATATCAGCCAGTCTTTTTCCTTCTCGATCCATTCCCGCTGGTCAGCAAGCCTTGTTTGCACCAGCTTGGTCTCGAAATGAAGTCTGTTACGCCAACAACTCAAGTTGTGGCACTCTTCTTCGAGGAACTTGCTGTCATGGTGGAAGGCGAGCTGAACTTGACGGATACTGGAGCAGGCGTTGTCGATAGACAAATCCAAAGGAATTAGCTCCGGACCTGCTGGGATCTCCTCTGCCAGCTCCAATGGGTCTTCTAACACAAAAATTGGGTCCCACGGCACAAGTGTGGTCCCCTGCAGTTCTGCGGTGCTAGGGCCGCCCTTCGGGAGCTCTTCTGCCTCCACCAAGGTCAAGGAAGATCCCACCGAGGGAACTTCAACCTCCGGGGCTGACGACAAAGGTCCCTCTGCCGGATCTTCAACCCTTGGCTCTGTTGGTGGAGGGCCTGCTGCAGATTCTTCTGGGTGCTCCAACTTATACATGAGCGCCTCCGGAGTAATCATCTCCAGGGTTGGCGTTGGAGCTTCGCCCGTAGTGCCCACCACCTCCGGCTCAGAGGTTGGGACCTCAACCATCTCTGACTCGGGGGCCGAAGCTTCAACCATCTCTGGCTCAGGAGCCAAAGCTTCAATTACTTCCGGCACAGGTGTCTGAGCTTCGGTTACCTCTAGCTCAAATTTTGAAGCTTCTGCCATCTCTGCCTCTTGCACCGAAGCCTCGACTGCCAGCTCTACAGCCGCTGGTGCTTCATAACGAACATCTCCCGCGTGGTGTGGCATTGCCACGGGAGCTTCTGGCAATGACTCTGGATCTAAGTCCACGACAGCTAGCGCCGGAGCTCCCGTGTCTTCAGCCACTACTTGGGGAGGCACAGGGGTTGAAGCCGGAGCTTCTGCCTGCACAACCTCAATTGCTGCAGCAGGAGCTGAAGCTTCAGTCTTCTTTTTTGACACCCTAGAAACAAAAGATTGGGAAAATTCAAGACATGATAAAGACAAGATTAGCACCTCAAGGTGAGATCACAATGCTTACCTTAGGATGCTACCACTCGAGGCAGCACAAAACCTCTTCATCGGGCGACCAGAGCCAGAACCCACAATCGTCGGTGTGGTGGAGGCTCCGGACTGCTGCCCGGAGCTTGCCACAACAACTGGAGTCACCTCAACCGGGATCTCCCTCGGTTGGGATAGACCTCCGAACCTGGAGCCCGAAGCTGGCACTGGGGTCGAGGTTGATTTTCTGGAGCTAGTGCCCCTTGTGGTGGCTGACTTCGAAGAGGGCTTGGCCGCCGAAGTTCTGCTTCGCCAGGGAGTAGGAGCTGCTGGAGATGGAGCCAACCTGAGGAAACTCCCATCAACATGTCTTAGTTTCCTCTTCTGGTTGGAGGATTCAGTGGGCTCCTTGCCCTTGTTGGCGTCGTCGACCTTCTGGCTTGGAGTAGTGGTCGGAGCCACCCTCTCAGAAGCTCCAGGAATAGCAACCCCGGAGGTCCTACGCCTCTCCACCAAGCCAAGGTCGTCATGCTCCGACATCCCCCTTCGGAGCTCCCTCCTGGTCTCCGGAACCATGTTCAGAGGGAGGAATTCCGCTGGCAGGATCAATGTGTCATGGGTTATGGACACGTGTTGAAACTTCTAGAGATGGAGCTTCAAAGCTTCATCGTCCAAGTTGGTGTTAAAACCGGCTTCTATCCGGTTGTGATCCATCTCACTGTTGAAAGCCTATACATGCCACTTCCTTGTCTTCAACGGAGCCAACCTGTTCATCAGGAAATTGCCAAAGACCATCTGAGGGGTCACTCCACCGTCTACACATTTCTGGATCCTTGTCAAGATGGGCTTGTACGCTTCGGAAAGCTCCGGAACTGCATTCCAGGCGTCGGTGTCGACATTCGGGAGGCTCCTGAGCAACTCCAACCTCTTGTGCTCCTCCACTGCGATGATCACCCAATCTTTATTCTAGTTGTCCCACTTTCTGGAGGGAAAGGTCTTCAAGTACTTGAAGGGGCAGTTCTTGCGCTTCACGAAGTAGTAGAAGCCAATCAGCTCCGTCCCCTTTCCGGTAGTGTGGACCGTGAAGAAGGTCCGGAAGAGCTCGACGTATGGCAGCACACCCACCCACATCTCGCAGAAGTGGAAGAATGTTGCCACTAGCAAGAAGGAGTGGGGGTCGAGGTGATGAAGCTGGAGGCCGTAGAAATCCAGCAGCATCAGCAGAAAACTTGAGAAATGCGGGATCAAACCCACCATGGCGTACACCCAGAAGATGACGATCTCGCCAGTGCGCTTATTCTTAAAGGGAAGCTTGTTGAAACGGATATTGTTGTTGAAGGAGTCGCTGGACCATCCCATATAGGTTCGGACCCTCGACAGATCTTCTTCGCTAGTGATCTTGCTGCGGGGAGACCCAACTCCATCGCCGCAAAGTGGAGCGAAAGTTGTAAGGGCTATGCAAAGGTCGGGAGGCTCTGAGCGCAAGTCCGAATGAAAGCGTAGAGAGTCCTCAAACCATGTGGGCTTTCCTTCTTAAGTTAGCTTCCAAAACATTTGAATGGAAACCGCGTCAGGATCAAGATTTTCTTTCAAAAGATTACCCCGTCAATGGCAAATGGGCTCGGGTCCACTTCGGCGGAAAAGTCGAAGTTATCACACCAGGTGAACCGTTGTCATGATGGGAAGTTGGAAGCCCGAAGGCGACAGCCTGACAGAGCACTCGGAACCAATACGGTTTTCGTATTGGGAACCGGCGACCTTCAATTGCGTGAGATCCGCACGCTAGGATCTCACCTGCCGCGTCAAAAAGAGCCACACGACGGTGGTTTAACTACAGAACATCGCCCCAACGGCCCATGAAAAGACTTTTGAAGCTGCAGCGCGGGAATCGAAAGTGGCCCCACCTCTGATAGAATAACTTAGCCCAAAGGATTTCTCCCAGAGGTGGGCCCGGGGGCCACTGTCGGTACCGTGCGTACTGGATACCCCACGATACCGCAAGAAAAGCCACGGAGTTCCACATGTCTGAGTTGAAGACCTCCAAATTCTACACGGTCCTGCAGTACTGGACCCGCCTCCCTCATTAGGGTTGCTCCGGCGTTGCCACGTGTAAAGCAATGCCGAACATAACTCCCTGTATAGGGAAGCTCCTATCATGCTACGTGTCCAATGGCCCCCAGTCTAACCCCCAGTAGAGGAAAGCTCCGGTGCTGCCACATGTACAGTGGCTCCGGACCTGCCCCCCACATAGGGAAGCTCCGGAGGTGCCATGTGTCGAGCCTCCAGAGCTAAGCTTGCAACGGGAAGACTATCAGATTTCCAACGGCGCAGACATTCAAGAGGCGGTTAAAGCAGCCGTTACAAGACATGATTACATATTATTAATGTTATGTTAATGACACACGGTCAGAGGACTTTTAGTACCGTTAACACCGCCATTAAGACGCGTTATCACACCGTTAAATATACTTAATACGTGCAAATCGTGTATTAGGTAATTAAACACCGCCGGGACCACATATCGGGCGAGACTGACAATGTAACGACTAGCCCTTGGATTATAAAAGGGATGTACCGCACGGTACAAAGGCCAAGTCCAATCAAGCGCTCACACACACACACTCATACATACAACAACCACCCATGGAGTAGGATATTACGCTCAAGCAGCCCGAACCACGTAAAATTTCTCGTGTCACTGTCCGGTTCATAATCTCACACGCGTCCTAACCAATTACGAACCTCCGCGGACTACGATCTAGTAGTACGGGGGAAGTGTCGATCACACACTTCGACAGTATAAATAGATCAAAATCATATTTCCATTAACGAAAGCTATATTTCTTTATGGAAAAAAGTTAGATATATTATTTGAGTGATCGAAACTTGCATGATGTCATGTTCACCTTTTTCCATTACTCCCTCCGGTCCCTATTAATTGTCGTTTTCGACAAGAAAAATGACTTGCAAGTGAACTGTGTACTATGTCTGAAACGACAAATAAATAGTACCAGAGGGAGTAGCATAGGATCACTCTTGATCTGTACACTCCGCTGAAGCATTGTCCATGTTATGCAACAATAACTTAGTTTATAGTAACTCTATTTCAGTTCTAAAAACAAATGTAAATCACAGAACGAATTCCTCTGACATATTGACATCACTACGGAATCACTGACACGTGGGCCCTGAGACCATCGGTCAGTGACTAGACTGCGTCAGAGGATCTCGTTCTGTCAATCCCCCATACAGCATGCATGTTTGGGCCATTTCACTTCAACCCGAGCAGATGGAATGATGAGGAGGGTAATTGTAAGGAGACTATTGATGTTACATGGAGCCATTACGTATTTTTTTAACTAAAAATACAATTATATCAGTTTAGGAATGGACGTTTATAAAACTTCTAATTGATTTTTTTAAGGTAAACCAATTTAACCAAAATTGACACAAAACCTTCAAGCTCAAAATATTTACATTATTCTCATAAAATTGTTTCAAATCTTCACATAAACTATAAGTCATTTCAGAAGCCAATTTTGATGTTAAATGGATGCCCCTATTTCCCACTAGAACAAACTTGAAAAATAAAGAAAAAAAAGGAAAAATAACGACCGGTGGCCAAAGTGCAACATAGCCATAGACAGCGGGAATACAAACTTCACTTTGAAGGGTCCATGCGATGTCCAGTCTTTTTCGCCTGAAACAGAAACCACACCATACGTTTCAGGATTTTTTTAACATCATTTTCTATTCATTATATATTAATAATCATCAGAATTTTATTTTTTACAAATCTAGCCATCTAGTTGTCCATCTGGTGGACGACATGCTTAAATTGTCCACATGATGAATGATTCGTACATCTGGTGAACGATTGGACATCACTCGGCTCTTGTCGTCCACCAAATGAACAACTGGGTGCGGAACCATCTAGCGTTTAGAACGATAGGAGCCCAATCGTCCGTCTAGTGATCGACAGAAACCTCCATTATGTCCAATCGTTTATCAGATGAAAGAATTGTCCATGAGATGGAGGATTTGAACATGTCGTACACAAGATGGATAATTAGGTGGCTACATTTGAAAAAAACAAAATCTGACAGTTATTAAATACTCCATATGTTTTTATTTATTTGTCTTTAGGACATCTTTCACTAGTTTATTTCTAATACTTTTGATTGTCTGAAACGACAATTATTTCATAACAGAGGTAGTAATATATAAAAATGATGCTAAAGAAAGAAGGCCACTGTCTAGCGTAGGGGTGGGCAAAAAAACCGGGACCGAAAAACCGAAACTGAAAAATTGAGACCGAAACCGAAAGACCGAAATATCGGATATCAGGTACTTTTCGGGTAGCGAATATAAATAACCGAAAAATAAATTTCGGGTTCGGGTACTACCATCGGGTAACAGAAATAATCGAATAATCGGTCCATCAAATAATAAGTTAAATTATTCATGGTAAACTATGAACAATTCAAATTTTGATATTTTATTTTCAAGTTGTGATATGTGAAGTTGTTGGATTTAAATGTTTATTTGTGATATTTTATTTGTCAATTTATAATAAATTACCTCATAAGATTAAATTCATGAATCATATTAAATTTGTGCAAACATGACATAGGTACAATGTATAATTCGGATATATCAGATAGGACCGAAGACCGAGCCGAAATTTTAGTATCCAAAAATTTGAATACCTAATATTATTATAACAATTCAGATCGTGATTTTAAGAAACCAAATTTCAAAAAATACTGAAATATCCGAACCGAAATATCGGTACACCGAACACCCACCTCTAGTCAAGCGGATCCGGCCCAACTGAGCTTGCCAAGGCACTGCTACTGAGCCCCAACTGAACTTGCAAAAGCACCGCGCCTGACTGGTGGACCCAACACCGCCCGGCCGCACCCCCGGCGCCGCCCGCGATGCTCCGCGCCGCCATCTCTCGCGTCGGCGCCCGCCTCGGCCTCCACCCAGGCCCTCACGTCCACCGCCTCTCCCGGCCCTCACCTCCCCTCCGCGCCCTCTCCACCCGCCGTGGCAAAGTGTCCTCCCCAACCGAGGACTTCGATGACGATGGCCCTCTGCGCGGCCTCTTCATGGTCTCCCACGACCCCGAGCGCCCACCACGTCTACTGGTGGTGCAGCCGCGCTTCCGTCCCGGGGGCCTCCTAGACTCCAAGCTCGCCGAGGCGCTTAACCTTGCCAACTCCCTTGAGGAGCCCCGCGACGGCTTCTACCAGGCCGAGTTCTCTACCAAGGGCGCCCCACCGCACCTTGTCGTCCAGAACCCTGCTTCCCGCGGCCGCTCGCACGCCGGTAACCAGCTAATCGTCTATCCATTTCGTGTGCTTAGCTCAAGTGCTCAAGTGGGATTATTTTGAATTGCTCATATAGACTGCATAGCTCCCTAGTTTTTGTTACATTCGGACTGTTGAGTTACCTCTGCATGCGTAAGCGTGATGCAGTGTAAAATTTGTAACCATAACGCTCCATTACGGAGTTAAGTTTTACAATAGTAATGTGCATTGGTCATGATTAAGGGAACGACTAGAGTGCAATCAATACTCTGGTGTAATCGTGCAAAAATTAAATTTGAAATACATGATCTTCATCTAATGGTTGCTGCATTTTTACAGTTAAACCCTCCCACCTGATAACATAAATACAGTGTAAATACTACCGTTAGATGGAGAGGTTTAAATGTAAAAATGTATTAACCATTGGATGTAAATCGTGTGGTTCAAATTTATTCTTTTCATGATTGCACCTGAATGTTGATTGCATTCTAGTTGTTCCCCATGATTAAATGCATGCACTGCATTCGTGCCATTCTTCTATATTGACTCAACTGGGGGATAACTGGATACGGCTGGATATAGTGGCTTTTAATGTGGTCATAATTGAATATGTACTTGAGGCACATTTTTGAAGTTACTGCCTCATTTTCTTCCGTTCCACATCTCAAAAGTGCCTCAGTGGTTGCCTCGTGAGATTTCTTGGAATTTTGGTTTGTGTTAAGATTTGACAGGATGGTTACTGATAGCATTACCCAAGCTATATATTGAGGTAGGACGCTAGGCACAAAGTTGGAGCAGTTTACACTGTGGGTTCATAGCTCCATTATCTTTTAAAGAAATGTGCACTATGCAGGTCTTCCTGCAATTTTTTTTTCTTTTTACATTCTGAGGTGATCGCAGAGATCTTTGCAGTGGGCCAGCAGAGTGTGCAAAGTTTTTTTTTTCCCTCCTTTAAGTTACAGCTTTTTGTTCACCAGAGTATTAATTTTGCTTGGATGCTCGAGCATACCTAACCTAGAACATGCATATCATGGCATTGTGTAAAATAGAGGATCAAAATCTTGTGCTTAAGTTGGTTGACATATGTTGTTGTATTGAACTGTTTGTTGGTGTAGTTCTTAACTTGTTTATAACTTTTAAAATGTTTCTGCACTTTTTGCTTGCATTTAAACTTTTTCTTTCAACCACAAAAGGCTTATCTTATATGAGAATTAATCACGGCAGATACATATTTCGGACCTGGAACTGTTGATAATATCAAGTGTTACCTGAGGGCATCAGAGTCAGAGGTGCACTTACTTTGACCTGTTATACTTGATTATGTATGTGGTAATGTTTATTCGTCATTGCTTTTTCTTTTTTGTCACGGTATTTTACTTGCTTGAAATATTTGTTAGACTGTTATTTTTTGAAGCCTCTCAACTAAGATATAGTTGTAGTATCTGTTCATATACTAACTCACTCACACCACAACACACTAACACAAATGCGTACATGATCAACCCTACAACTACACATAGTTTTGAAATCGCGTCCATGAAGAGATCATCAAAATCATCAGAATCCGATGTGTGACAGGGATGCCACACTCTCATTGTGGCTCCACATGTGAGAGACATTAACATAAACTTTTAGTGGGGACATGTCCCGATAATAACGTCGGGTGTCCGATCCACATACCGAACCTCCGACTGGTAATAGCCACCGCCCATCCTTACCACTGAGACATGGGCTCAATCTTCACCAATTTCTTTTTTGAGGAAGAAGACAACATATTCGTCATTGCTTTTTCTTATTTGTCTCGGTATTTTACTTGCTTGAAACATTTGTTAGGCTATTATTAACTGATAATGCACACACAATTTCTACATACATGCTACATGACGTAACCTCCACTTTTTATTCATTTTGCACATTTTTTCAATCTAAAGAGCCGTAGTTATTTTTTTCTTTGTGTCCTTACTGCCAATATGCATTGATCCTAACAGGAAGGCGTAGATGCAGTTTTCGTTAATGCAATTCTCTCTGGAATCCAACAGAGGAACTTGGAGGCAAGTACCTGTGTTTTTAAAGTTTACAATACCCTTGCATTTGAGTTTATGACCCAGAATGCCATTGCCCGTTGCATTGCCCCTTTGCTTGCAGGTTGCCTGGGAAAAACCAGTTTTAGATCGTGTTGGCTTAATAATTCAAATATTCCATGCTCACGCTGAAACGAAAGAAGCAAAATTACAGGTTTGCTTTGTCTAGATATATTTGACTAATGTTACTCGTCAGATCTTTACTGGGATGGGGAATGGGTCACATTGATGAAAAGTAGGTGGTGATTGGTATTTGTGTAACCATTTTATTTCATCTGTTGCTTTACACAGGCAGAGTTAGCAGCACTTATGTACATGAAGACTAGGCTTGTCCGTGTACGTGGCCCAGGTGGAAAACTAACATTTGGTCAAAGTGGGGAAGCTGAAGTTGTTAGTGCAAGAGGGTATGCTTCCTTTTTATTGCATGTGACTGTATGCAATGTTTTGTATTCTCCTTAATCCAAAATATAGTTCGTTTGGAATTCCTGCCAGTTAGGATTTTTTGAGCTTTGAACATTGATAAATAACTAGTAGCTTGTCATTGACAATGTAAGATTGGAAGGGGAGCCCTGGCGCAGTGGTAAAACTGTTTCCTTGTTAACGTGAGGTCACGGGTTCGAGTTCTGGAAACAGCCTCTTGCAGAAATGCAGGGAAAGGCTTGCGTACAAAAGACCCAAAGTGGGTCGGACCCTTCCCGGACCCTGCGCAAGTGGGAGCTATATGCACCGGGCTGTCCTTTTTTGACAATGTAAGATTGATGTCACTGGATTCGTCATGAAAATTATATTCATACTACATAGTCTCTTCTACCCGAATAACGAATATCATGTGTCAACAGAGATTTTAAGTGTCAATTTTTATCTGAGGGAGTATGATAAAGATTTGTGTGCACATGTTTGGTGACATTGTGAACTTACACTTGCGCATTCTTTCTCGGGGGTTGAGGGGGCACCCACATACCCATGCATGTAAAATACATTAGATTTTGTACTACTTTTACTGTTTGTAATGTGTAACTTGCTAGTTAAATTATTTTTTATCCATTGGGTGACATGACGAAGCAAGTCTGTGTAGCCCTGAACGCCATGCTTGTTGAATCATGACTTATTTCATTTATTATTCTACATTATTTTTGTGTGCATGGAAATTTTATTCCCAAAGTTATGTATATAAAACAACATCATTGTATAATCTATTTGTTTTTCATATACTCTGCTCATCTAGAGCACATGTTCATGAAATGTTGTTATATTATTCTACTTCTCTTTGTTGTTTTCGTATTAGGTTAATTCATTCATTTTGATGTTACTTGCAAAACACTTATGTTACTATTGTTTCATCTAGGCGAGGAAGTGGGGGGCGGGGCTTCATCAGTGGTGCTGGTGAAACAGAACTTCAACTACAACGCAGGAGGTGTCTGACAGTCAATAGATAGCTGCGTATCTACACTTGTAGCTCACAACATTTTCTCATATTTCTTTTTGTAACCTACCTAGAATCCAAGAACGTCGTGTGAGATTGTTAGCTCAAATTGAAGAGGTACGGCGTACTAGAGCAATACAACGTTCAAATCGGAAAAGGCAAGGTGGCTCATTTGGTCAAGAGCTTGTAACTGTTGCAGTGGTTGGATATACAAATGCAGTACGTGGATCCACCGAAACTGTTCTCCCACTTGATCGTCCTTAGACAACTATACTCCTTTTCCACCAAAATATAGCAACATCAAATATATTTAAACTTTCTACAAATTATGCATTTACTGATCCAAGTTTTCTTGTTATTTTGATAGGGAAAATCTACGCTAGTGAGCGCGCTTTCTGAAACTGATCTGTACAGAGATGATAGGTATGTTACTATCCTAAAATTAGTTCCTCGCTGTACTCAAATACAGCAGATTTGCCCAGATAAGTCATGTTCCTGTTTACCATGCAGACTGTTTGCAACAGTAGATCCCCGGTTACGAAGTGTGATTCTTCCATCGGGGTAAAGTAGATTTGTTTTTTTTTTGTGTATTCTGCTATCATATATTGGTAACACGGATTTGGAGTTCATACCTGTTCAGTGGGTAACATTATATTTGTCTGTTCAGGAGAAAAGCACTTCTTAGTGATACCGTTGGCTTCATCTCAGATTTGCCAGTACAGGTAAGCTTCCTCTGACTGCATTTGAACTTTGCAGTTTCCACTAGGTTTTCAAGGTATGCTTAATCAAGTTTTTTTATGAGCCATGGGCCCAGGATCAAGGACAGCAGCAGGGCGCCTGGCAAGGTGTCAGCTTGCAGAATTAGTTTGTTAGAAGCGTGTCTATCTATTAGTTGCCGTGCACATGACTAGCTAGTTTGTTTGTTAGAAGCGTATAAATCTGTTAGCATGCATGCAAGGGGCTGCTCTATTTATAGAGCATGTCATCTCCTTTGGAGGTAGGCAAGGAAGAAGAAGACTAGATCTCTCTTCTTGTGCCATGGGCTACAGCCCCTGGTGCCGTACGACAACAAATTCTCTTTTGTGCTTTGAAGTTTTAACTATTACCTACGAACAGAATATACAGCATAATATGGAGCTAACAAATGGTCTATTGGGCTGCTGTTTCAGATTTTAGTGACCCCGCTATTCACCTTGCTATTAGTATAGAAGCTTCCATGCATATTCTGTATTTAATGTATGGTTGAACCTAATTTTCATAAAACTATATATCTGACTTTTTGTAAGGTTTGTTTTGCATTTTTATGTGGTTTTTAATGCATCTCCTATTTGTTGCTTTGTCTTTGATGGTATACCCTAAGGCTCGTATCGTGGCTCTTCTGTACCATCACTCTAAACGTCACCTCCTCTTTTTCACCATTGCTGTCAATGCCACTTCTGCTTCCTCACTAGCAGTTCTCCTTTCCTTATCTTCCATCTCTTGCCCCCCCCCCCCCCCCCCCCCCCCTCGAGAGAGGAGGGGATATAGCGTCATAGTATGGCCGCCTAGATGTCAGGCATGCAGATGTCTTGACTCATCTTATTGCCTTAGTAACCTTATCCTTTTCTTTTGCTTTGTTTAAAGCTTATTTTTGACCTCTTTTATCTGCTTTGGCAGCTAGTTGAAGCATTTCATGCCACTCTGGAAGAAGTTGTTGAAGCAGACATGTTAGTGGTAGGTTTTGTTACTTTCTTCTGTTGTCCATTCCTGGAAGTCTTAGGGTTGAACATGAATCCTGATGTATTTTCTTTTTACTGGTTTGGCAAAAAAAAAAAAAATTTGCAGCCATGTACGATGTTCTTCTCACGAGCTGCTTTAGTTTTAGGATACAAATTATTAAGAAATGGATAAGAGAAGAGGACTGAGATCTTGTTTATCATATTCATTGGTACAGCATGTGTTGGATTCCTGTGCACCTAACATTGAGGAGCATCGGTCGACTGTTCTTCAAGTACTGCAACAGATAGGTGTCTCAGAGGAGAAGATAAACAATATGATTGAAGTTTGGAATAAGGTACTTCTTGAGATAATTTTTTTCATGGCATTTGGTAAATGGTAATGATTTGCTGGCTACCTGAATTTTCATATATCATGATGTTTTTATGTTTGCAAATTTCAGATTGATCTTGTGGATGAGAAAGCTGAAACTGATGGGGTTGAAAATGAGATCTTTCTGACTGAAGGTGAAGAAGAGGAAGACATATTCTCTGAAGATGATATTCCATCAGAGCAATCATCTTTTGATACCTTAGATGATGGAGCAGATTCAGAACATTTATCAGAAAGACCTGAAAATAGCGATGATGAAGTGTCATCGAAAGATACCTCTGCTGAGCTTAGTGAGATAAAAGTAATGAACTCAGAATCATTATCGAAAGAATCTTTTGGAGAGCTTTATAGCCCATATGCCAATGAACACACTTCAACACAACCAAAGTCCACTTGTCATGTGAAAACTTCCGCTGTGACGGGAACAGGATTGCAGGAGTTGTTGGCACTGATAGATAAGAAACTGACTGAACAACAAACAATTTTGCAGAGAAGCTATGGACCTTTTGATAGAAAATGGAGACCTTGCTCTATCGATGGTGAAAAGGCTGCATAACAATAGGTATGCCATGCCTCTTTTTTTCACCCTCGCAAACATTGTTGAGATCGGTAGCAGCCAGTTTCTGAGTTTGCATACGACAAATTGGAAATAATGGTAATACTGTTGGATGTGCACTTCTGCATTATATATCCATGTCAACAATCGTTCAAAGAGTATTCTGATATTCTTTCTGAAAACCTTTTTCTCAATTTACTTGTCAGAAGGATTTACAGGAAACTGAATGAACTTTTTTTTTTGAAGCAGGTTACTTACTTCAAACTAAAAGTAATGTTGCTAGTTATTCCCTCTAGTTGTTTTTTGTTGTCATTAGTTTCAAACTGAATGAATTTGCATTTTTAGTTTCATGGAACTAATGACATCCCATGACTGGTTTCTGAACTGTCAGTGTATTTTACACACTAAGCAGACTATGAAATACATCTCTTCTGAACTCACGTGGATTTGTGTTGTGTTATTCTGTATCCTGCAACCTGTTTCTCCCTCTTATTCCTTCTTTGGAAGGCTTATTATGATTTCCTCACCTATGTCATGACCACAGCAGTGGACAGATGGACATGTGGGTTTGGACGATGTGATGTGAGATGGTTGCCTTGTTTATTGTCATGATTATGTGCCTTGGGAAAACAGAAGACTGAGGAAACGAAAAAAATGAGAGGGGATAGGTCATGGAAGATACAGTACGCATGATGAGAGTCCCTCACTTTTATCGTTTCACCTTGGGGAGCTGGCTGCCTAACTAGCCTTTGGCTTTGGTGCAAGCCATATGAATCTTCTGTGTCTGAAAGACTGAAACATTTAACTTAGATATGTGTTTATGAGCCTACCAATAAATGTCTTTATTTTTAACATTGTATTTATTCCTGGTGCCTATTGCTTTCAGGATGTGCTGAATTGAACACGATTTAGCGAATAGGATTCAGCCTCCCATATGTGTCAAAGTAACACTAGTCAACTTAGAAGAGAAGTTTTTGTCTTGATGTGAAATTGTGGATCAATCAGAATCATGCATGACATTTACTAATGTAATGGTTGTGTAAGCATTCACATAAACTCGCTCTAGTCTGGCCAAGTTCATTGATGATTCGACCTTCAGTTTGAGCTAAGAAGAATTTTTGGATCCCTATGTTTAGTGACGTATATTATTCTTATCTAAAGTAGTATCCTACTATCAACAATGTGACCCTGCTACCTTTAGAAGAAATCAATATATTCCCCACTTTGTAAAATTATGTTGCTGTCACACTAGTGGTATATAGTTACCCATTCTGTTTCAGTTTGCCTTTTATTATATCTCTTAGGCTGTCTCCAACAGAGAAGGCATATGCAAATTTATGCTTCATATGCCTCTTCTCGACCTCCTTTTTAGTCTCTAACAGAATAGCCATCATACATCTTCATTTTGCCAACGCTCCTCCACGATCTGCAAATATGCAGACGGGAACCACGCTAGACATATCGTTTCTTCTCTCTGCCCCCTCGATCCCCCTGTCGTCTGTCGTTCAATCGCAGCACACCTCGCTGGCTTCACCCATCGCGACGGCGACGACCTCCCCGCCCAGCCCCTCCTCCTCCTGCTTGCGGAGCCCTGCCTCCCCAGGTCGAGCGACGGCGTCATCCTCACTGCTCCGTCGTGCACGCCAACCTTCCTTGTCGCGCGCCGCTCTCCCTCGCCGAGCGCGCCGTCCTTCCTCGCTGCGTGCGCCGGTCACCCTGCCCTGCACTGCCTCTCCCTCCCTCCTAAGCGGCCTCCCTCGCACGCGCTGACGCTGCCCAATCGTGCACGCGGCGGATAATGAGACTCCATTGATTCGGGCTCCCCTAGCTTCGGCATGATCTTTCCAGTGATGTTTTTTAGCGCATCTTGCCGGTGATGTTACCAGAGAGGGCCAAGAACTTAGAGCTTCGTGAGGCTCCGGTAAGCTGCCGGAATGGCACCTCCGAAGAAGCTGTCCTGCAGGTCGAGGATATCGAGAGATCTGGCATCGGAGAGGAGCCGAGCAGAGGTCGCAAGATGGGGACGAGTTAGCTGTTGGAGATAGGAAATTTTGCCAATCAAAAAGATACTGTAGCAGTTGGCAAAAGGCTAAATGAGGTATCATTTTTGCCTTTCATTGTTGGAGACAGCCTTATGTCTGCACTTGACTCTTCCTAGGTTGTTTCGGGTTGGGGGAACACTGTTTCTTGTGTGTGTGAGGCATTTCAGGGCAGAAAGCTTGGTGCCCCTCCTTAACGAATTCAGGAGCAGTTTTTGCCGTAGGTAAAGAACCATTGCCAAAAGTGATGTTAAAAGCACAGAGGTCTTCGTTTAGTTTTTATGCAGGACTGATGGATCTTTTTCCTCACTTGGCAAATTATGCTGTTTTTAAGGCTTATGTAATCATTGATTTGCTGTAGACCTTGATGTATTATATCACAGAAAAACAAAGCTGTTGTAACTCATATATTAGGACATTGCAAAACACGTGAATTTCTTTCCCTATACTCACCATCTCTAAAGCGAAGACTAGTGACATAATTCTGAGCTATTAAAATTTAAGTGTTGAGGCTTAGGTGAGATTTAAGGTATGTTTTTTTTAGATAGCAACTAGAATGTAATTTGATATATATTGCAATTATGTGATCAACCACTCATAATCATTGGTTTTACATTTTACGGTTGTCACATTTTTACTTAATCATGTACTTAGGTGTTAGGTGGAGGGAGTTAAGTAAAAAACATGTAATAACTTTGCATGCAGGTCTAATGAATGAGGGTGATTCATTGCACGATTCTATCATATCTCTTAGATTGCATCCTAGTTTTTTTGTGATAGTTTCTATAATTTCATTGCTAGGACAACAATTGTAGTTCAAAAGAGAACTAGAGTTGTACTAACGATAACAATAAAGGATGGTCCAAGTATTGGCCAAACAGGTTTGGAGTAGCTTTTCCTAACTAATTATCATACCTTAAAAGGAGGTTGGATAAAAGGTGTCATAACTTAAAATGGTTCTTTTGAAGGACAAATATATAAGAAGATATATGATTAAGAAAATTAACTTTATCCTTGCATTAATATGATTCGTTTTATCGAACAAAATGTCATGTATATGTGGATGCTTCATGTAAGGTTGCATCAAGGCCTTCTTTGACATAGCTTTATGGAGTTGATTCTCTGAATTCACTTCTAATTCAATGATGAAGTGATTCTGTAGCTAAAAGTGTTTTTTTTTTACAATTTTTTAGAGTGAACTCTTATAATCAGGACATAAAATCGCTTCACGCAATCAAGATATGCTATTTTTCTAGCTTTCAGTCTCTTAGTTTATTTTAGAGAATCACTTCATAGAATCAATAAAGAATCACTTCTTTTGAAAATAGTGTTTGACACAACTTTTCTGATTCTATCTGAGAATCAACTCTATGAAGCTCTGCCAAAGAGGGACTAAGGTTCTCTTCAACAACGAATTCCAAAATGGGAGCTTTATTTCAATATTTGGAGTTGCTGAAACCAAAAAACTATAACCCAATTTTTAGTCATCTCCAACAAAGCGCCAATTCAGCCTTCCTCATCTGGCCATTCGTCTCGCCTCCTTCACCTGCTTTCGCCTCCGGTTAGCGATGAAGAGCGAAGGAAGCTGCCTGCATTGCTCACCGTTGTGCCACCGGACCCTCGGGCGTACAACTACCTCATCCAACACCTGTGTTGACTCCGGCAACCTCCTTGCCGGTCGCCAGCACCACACCCGTCTCGTCATCGCTTCGGTGTCACCATCCAACTTCCTCGCCTCCAAGCTCATCTCCCTCTACTCCCTCATTGAGTAGCTCGCTGTACCACCCAAAATTTCAAAATTTGAAATAAAAGGAATTATACTATGAATGCATCATGTAATTGCATTTGATTGGAAATTTGATAGTAAAAAATGCGCTAGAAAGCTGTTTGAAATTTGAAAAGAAATGCAAATGTAAAATAAAAGGAAAAAGAAAAGAAAAACCCCTGCGTGGGCCTAAACTCTGGTCGGCCCATCTCCATTCCCCTCCCCTCTCCTTTTTCTCCCCGTCGGCCCAAACCCCGCTACAACCCAACTCAGCCTGCGCCCCCATCTCTTTTCTTTCTCCCTCTCTCTGCGCGCATGGGCCCGCTCGTTAGCTCTTTCCTACTCCCCTCGCCGCGCGCGACACAGCGCCCGTTGATTCCGCCGCCGATTCAAAAACCCGACAATGAATGTTCCCCGTTTAATGCCCGAGATGGAATTCCTTCGGGGGAAATCTCCTTCCATCCTTTGCCGTCCCCGCTTCCCCTATAAATTCTGGCTGGCACCCCCATGTTTCCCCTACCCCGAAGCTCAAACCCTATCCATCGGTGCTCAAGGTGCGCCGTCGACGTTCCCGTCGCTTCACCCATGATTTTTCCCTCCCTCTTGGTCTAACGCGTGCGCCATGCTTCTAGGATCTCGCCGGACATCTTCGCTCGGGAAGTGCACTGTCATTTTGCCGGATTCATCGAAGGCCAAGGGCCTCCACTGAGCTCCACCGTCGCCATCACCTCTCTGCTCTGTTCCAGCCCAAAAAACACCCTTGTTGAGTGCGCAACACCCCCTCCTTCAATTGGTGTAGAGAACGCATAGTTTAGGCATCAATTTGGCCGTTTGGCCATCGCCGATGAGGCCCGCCGCCGTGTCCGCCGCGCGCTGCCCATGGGGCGACGTGTTCCATTCTCGGCCGTCGATCTGAAGCCGACGATCGAGATTATAAGGTGGCGTACCCCTTCAATATTTAAAATCCTGAGCGCCCATATAGAATCCGAAGGTCACGATTAAACCGGCCCATACCCTTTCACACTTTTGCACATAAACCCTCGTTTCTTTTAAATACTCACAACTAGGTCCTGAAATTTATGAATTAACTCCTGAACTTTATAATATTTCTGTCAGCAACACTAAAATGGATAAATATTGCATTTGAGCCCCTGTTTACACTAGTATTTATGTTTTTAGCCTTTGTAAATTTATTATACAGTCCTTGAACATGTTATAAATTATTTCTCGGCCCCTGCTCTTGTCTGTTTTGTATAAAAGCCCCTGATTTAGTAGTTAATTGCATAAAATCATATGTTTACACTCTCTTTTTTGCACAAACTACCTTAGGATATTATTTGTTAGCATTTTCTAATCTGATTAGGACAAAATAATTTATTTAAATTGCTGCTTCGTGCTGAATTGGTAATAAACACATATGGACACTAAAAACCAAACTTCAACCCACATCACTAATTGAACTACAACTAAGGAGATAATGCTAGTGATGTAACTGCATAGGTTTTCTTTTGTGATTACTTATTTATGATGTGCCTATGTTTTCTTAAATCTTATTGTGTGTTTCTATTTTCCGTTCAGCATGTGATGATGTATTTAGAGTCAGTTCCCGAGCGGGCCTACAACCTTCAGGACTACCACTTCAACGACCCGCACTTCTAGGAAGGCAAGTGTCCTTGACTATTTTGCATCTATTTTACTAAGTTTTAGTTAGTTGCATGCTTAATAATTTGAATCCTATTTACTTTATCCTTCCATATAATTCCTTGTCACCGAGTTGGATTGGGAGTATTTTATTATTACTATTACGCTTATCCATGCTTAGCATTGGGAGGGAAATTCTCTACATGCATGCTAGTCGGGAGTGTCTTTGTAAATACCTCATAGTGATCTCTTGGTCACACACCTACGGAAGTGTGAAATGTGGTTGATCACCACTGGCAACAAGGAGGTTTACTTAGTCCACCTGGCAATAGGGGATGAAATCGTGAGGGGATGAAATCATGACTTGTGGGTAAAGGGTACACACTCTGCATAGTTTAGAACTGTCATGACAGTCGTACTTACGAAAAAGAGTGACTTGGTGTCCAATTCATAATTAGTCAATATATGGAAATGGTGGTTTGGTTGGGACTTGGTCTACAAATGAGTTATTGTTGGGTTCACTCACCTAGAAGTAAGTGCTAATAAAAGCTAAGGATAAGATGTAATGCTATAGTGCTTAACCCGGATTTGGCATTCCTTCTAAAAGCTTGCATGTCATCTCTTTCCCCACTTGCTGAGTACCGTTGGTCCTCAAACTTACTTGTTGCTATTCTTTTCTCAATATACAATGGTGAATAAGTGGAGAATGAAGACTTCTACGCTGATCTGGACGAGGCGTTCTAGGCTGGCACAACCCCCGGGCAACACCTGTGCATGGAGCCACACGAGTTTACTTTTCCGTTGTTTTGCTTGTAATCTTATTTTAGACCTACGAGTCATTATTATAAGATGTTTATGTATTCGAACATAGATTGTAATAAATGATATTACACTTTCGTCTACACATGTATGATGTAAACCGATCCCGGCATACATGTGGAAGCCATCTGGTTGTCTCGTTGGGACCGGGTGTGACAAAGTGGCATCAGAGCCGTGTTGCCCGTAGGATGCAAGCCTAGATAGAAAAGGATGACTTAAGGACCCTACTATTTTCTAAAAAGTAGTTTTTTTAAATTGCTTTGTATTCCCTACCTTGGTTACTTGTTTTATTTATTCCTTTATTTATATGTTTTGTTACTGACACTCTCCTATTTCAAAATTTGTAGATGGCCCACACAAAGACGATCGCCCGTAAGTCGATCGGTGGACGTGTTCCCTGGCGTAGGCTGGCCAGTCGCTCACCACACTTTGATCCCCATCACCCCGTTGTGATCCATTCCTACTACAGGGCTGCAGGGCACCTGCAACTTCGTCTTCGAGCCATACTTCCTATTGTTGGCTACCATCATCGCAACCTCTCGCTCCCCTACCACTCCGTTGGGGTGCAGCACCCAGGCAGGATGGAGTGGTCCTGCAAGATCTTCATCTACTACGGTGACGAGTTGGTGAAGATCCACAGCAATCCTACTTGGAGGAGCTCCCGTCGGTACACAGAGCAGGATGCTAGCTGGGAAGCAACTACCTACTAGAGCCATGCCTACCATTTTCGTCTGGAGGACATGGTGCACGCCTTTATCCGCAACATCCCAATGGCACTGCAGACTTCGTCTTCAGGCACGTGGAGGGACCCCTAGACCTTCTGCAGTCTCGTCGAACTGTGGACGACATGGCACACCTCAGTGCTCGTCTTCAGAAGGCGCAACAGGAGATCCAGGACGGTAGTGACCTCGCTAAGCGTTACGAGGCGGTGATCAGGAGGTATCGTCGGATCATCGATGAGGACTCGAACGGTTACGCGTTTGACACATCGACGTGGGTCCCGAACTCCCCAGACCGTCATGTCAGTCAGTGTTGGCCGCCTTCGCCTGAGGAGTCTTTAGATGATGAGACATCCCCTGAGGCGTCTTCCGCTCCCCCGCCGCCTGCTGCCTCACCACCACGCAACCCCGAGGACGACGACGAGGACCTCAACGAGGACCGTGACGAGGACGACAATGAGGACCCGGAGGAGTTCCCAATGGACGATGAGTAGTCCTCGACCCCTACCCACGACTCGAGGATAGGAACACCCCCTATTAGTTGAATATGAGTGATGTAGATGTATAATCGTGTGACCTTGAGTTGTGTTGTTTCCTTCATGTGTTTCCTTTTGGTGTGCTGTGTGAGTTGTGGAACGCCTCGGCGACTTGTCCACAACCACACCTTTTTGATACATTCCTTAATGAGTGATCTATTAATAAAGACCTTTTATTTATACTTATGATGATTTGCATATAGTAAAGGGATCGTATAATAGTCTTTCTTCTAGTTCTGTCCTTTAGTTCCTAAGACTATACTTGCTTTGAAAATTCAGATGGCAGGTAGAGGAAGAGGTCGTGGACGTGGCGTGCAACCCAATGATGAAGCTGAAGGGTTCCAGTTGCCACAATGGAATGGGAGAGGTGCCCGTGGAGCACCTGCAATGAATCACATGCAACAAATGATGAGTATGCAGATGCAGATGATGTAGAACCTAACACAAGTGGTGGCCAACATGCAACAAGCCCATCAAGCCCCTTCACCTCCACCACCAAATCAGCCCCAACCACACCTCACACTTGAGAAACTTTCTGAACACCCAACCCCCAACATTTGCTAGTGCTGTAGACCCCATGGATGCTGATGACTGACTAAAGATCTTCAAGAACAAGCTAAGGATAATACAATGTCCAGAATATGAGAGTTTTACTGGCATCTCATCTATTCACTGGGTTAGCAGCTGACTGGTGGACTGCATATATTGGTGCACATGAGGACCCAAAGAACATCACTTGGCTAGAGTTCAAGAACAGCTTCCAAAACCATCATGTGCCTGAAGGTGAGGTTGAAGCGAAGCGTGAAGAGTTTTTGAGCCTCAAGTAGGGGAACATGAGTGTTCGGGAGTACCCGAACAAGTTTACATAGTTGTCCCGCTATGCACCGGAGGATGTGGCTACAAATGATAGAAAGCAATACTACTACAAGAAAGGGCTGGATAAGGAGCTTCAATATGCAATGTCCTCTTGTGATTACGCTAACTTCCAGAAGTTGGTGGATAAGGCTTTCACGGTGGAGAGGAAGAAGAAAGAACTTGACGAAGATATCTGTAAGAGGAAGATAGTGCAGGGTCAGTCTTCTGGCAGCAACACCTGCCCTCGCTTTGCCCCTCAGCTAATGGGAACCGTGAGACACCCTCAAGGTCCTTACCCTTACCCAGCACAAAGGTGTCCTAACCCTGCCTACAGACCCACAACCCCATACAACAAGCCGCAACACCCACAGATGCAGCAACCTCGCCCACCGCGTCCAGCTCCTCGCTTCTTGGCCGACCACAACAAAATCAAAAAGCTGCCAATAAAGCTCAGGGCGTCAACCCATCAGTCAAGTGCTTTCTTTGTGGTGAGCCTGGTCATTACTCCAACTGATGTACGAAGAAGAAGCATAACCCACCTCACGCACGAGTTAACCATGTGGCCTTGGAGCAAGCTTAGGATGCACCCACTGTTGTGATTGGTATGCTCCCCGTCAACTCTTTCTTTGCCACAATATTATTTGACTCGAGTGCTACACATTCTTTCATATCTAAGGAGTTCGTAAGGAGGCATGGCATGGTAGTTACACCTATGACTCGGGTGCTATTAGTCAATTCTTCTGGAGGAGAGATGGTAACCATGCATGTATGCCCTAATGTAAGTCTAGACATAAGGGGGGGGTAGACTTCTCAGCAAACCTCATTATGCTAGAGTCACACAGACTAGATATTATCCTGGGGATGGATTGGTTGACCAAGTATCACGGGGTAATCCATTGTGTCACAAGAACAGTCTGCTTGACACACACAGATGGTACTGGTGTCGAATTTGCTCCAGATCAAGCTCCAACACTTGAGATCTATTTGTGCTGAATACATTGGTTTTGACAATAAAAGTTTTGAATACTACCATAACATCTTTTTTAGCAAGGTCCGACTCTAGCTCCGAGCTTTTGCAAGGTTCGACGTAAGGTCCGATATGTTTTGCTAGGTCCGACTTATGTTGGTTTGCTCCGACATGTTTTTGATAGCTCCAACATGTCTTTGTTAAGCTCCGACATGTTTTCTCTAACTCTGGCTTTTGGGTTGACTAGTTCCGACTAGTTTTGGTTAGCTCCGGCGCTAGGTCCGACTAGCTTTTGTAAGCTCCGGCGCTAGGTTGTACTAACTTTGTTAAGCTCTGGCGCTAGGTTGTACTAGCTTTGGTAAGCTCCAGCTCAAGCTCCAGTTAGCTTTGGCAAGGTTCGGAGCTTGATCGTAATGTTCCAAATTTTCATGTGAAATGTTTCGAACTTGCTTTACACTTATGGAAAAGTTGCTTAGTATTCTTTTACTAAGTTTTTGGTGTGTTTTGGTGGTTATGGCTGATATCATTTTGATATGCTTTGCAACATGCTTATGTGAGGTGCTCACGTAAGGTATTGTGTTCGGAACTGACTTGAGTCAAGTCGTGGACTTGGGCTCGTACGGATTGGTTATTTGTTCATGTGCAGGTGTTGCTTGAGTTCAAGTCATGGCTGGTGACAGGATCCTTTGGACTAGTCTCAGGGAGGAGATGAGGTTCCAACAACCAAATTCAGGAAGAATTGTGGTTGAGCGGGTCAGGAGGTCGCGTAGGATGATTGAATCAAGGGCAGTGCATATGAAGGTTACTGGACGTCGAAGGAAGGTGTTTGCACGTATGCATGCGGTGCATGATGTGGAATCATGGTTCCGAAGATGGTTTATGGATGGAAAGATCTGGTTGGAAGGATTGGATCGTATCGGTTGATGACTTTGGCTGCAACGGAGTCGGTTATGGCTCGGTATGGAAAGTATCGAGTTGGTTATGATAGGATTTCATGTGGGTCACAAATTTGAGTTGTTTTAGGAATGTGGGATACGTTCCTAAGGTGTTTGGAAGTCCTAAGATTGCTTCTATCTGCGTATAGAAGAGTCGTAAGCAGTTATGGAAAGTTTCGATTCGTGATCGGAGTAGGATTGAAGTCCTAGTTGAGATTGGGTTAGCCTAAGGGCTGGTTATATAAGCAAGGGAGGCCAGAGCTCGTGGTACATGAATTTGGGGGCTGTTCCTCTTGTTTTATATTGAATAAAATTCATAGTTTGAAGGAACTTTTGTGTCTTGTTCGTCCGACTTATTTCAGATAAGTTTTACTCGTCGAGTTTGTGGACAACACTATCTTTCGTCAGTGGTTTTATCATAACCCGAGTTTTACAGATCCAATTGACGTGATTCTTTGTTGGTTGTCTTCACAACTTGATTATCTATCGTCTGTCAAAATTTCACCGTCATTGGATTTGTGGTTTCTGATCTACACGAGTTTCTTTGCAGCGTTCCAAAACTGTTTTTCTCGAGTAGGACAGATTGACCTTTGTTCGATCTTTCGATCATAACTTGAGTTTCTCTCGACGGGTTTGTGTGATTCTTTTTGTGTATTCTTCGTGACTTGATTCTCTCTGATATATATCACTTTTGTCATGGTGAAACACGTTTATATTAATTTCACACACGATTTCTCTAACAAATTGTTTTTCTGCTGAAGGGGTTGAGATTTAATTGTTTCCGCTGCGTAAGATTTTTAAATCTACCATTCACCCCCCTCTGGTAGCTTTTCACGTGCTCTTCGATCCTACAATTGGTATCATAGTGAGGTTGCTCTAATCATTGTGATTTGCACATGTTTTTGACTAATCATCATGGAGAAATACTCCGCCAAACCTTGTGTGTTTGCTAGTATTGATTTTCAAGTTTGGAAGGCACACATGGAGACTTTCATCCAGGCGCAAGGCTTTGCAATATGGGATAAGGTGTACAAGGCTTATGAAGTGCCGTCAAATGATCAAGTTACAGCTACAAATCTGAGAGATCTCGACAACAACAACAACAAGGCTCGAAACTTGATCATACAAGGATTAACTCAAAGCGACTTCTTCCGTGTTGCACACCTCCGATCTGCATACGATGTGTGGAAAGCACTTTGTGACTACCACGAAGGATCCAACACGATCAAGGAGGTAAGGCAAGACATGTTCAAGAAAGAATACATGCGCTTCAAGATGCAACCCGATGAGTCAATTCATGATCTCTTTGCCCGCTTTAATAAAATTCTCAGCAACTTGTGTAGCGTCAATGTTATTTTTTCAAATGCTGAAAATGCTAGGCAATTGTTAAGTGCATTAGACATGTCAATTTGGGAGATGAAAGTTACATCCATTCGTGAATCTACTGTCATGAGTACACTTACTTTAGATGTGCTATATTCCAAGTTAAAAACTCATGAAATTGACATAATATCACGTAAAAACCCCAACAAGTCTATTGCTTTTGTTTCACAACGTGACATGCCTAGATCCAGCCAATCTTCATCTTGGGGTAAACTTGATTTGTTGTCCTCTCTAACCTTTGAACAGATTGAGGAACTTCCAGAGGAGGAGCTAGCACTTCTCTATACTAGGTTTTCAAAAGCATTGCAAAATGTGAGAACTAGAAGGAGAGGAAGCTCCGGACCTCAACGATGCTTCGAATGTGGTAAGACATGACACTTTCGTACAGATTGTCCTAATCTTTCAGGTTCTACTTCCCGAGAAGAAAAACAATCAAGGAAGAAGCACTCCTCAACAAATGATAAGAAGAAGAAGAATGGCTTTACAGGTCGCCAACTGGTGAACAGTTTTATCTCCGCACTCCAGGAACTTGGCTCAAGCGGCGTGGACATTGGAAGTGATGAAGATGAAGATGATTTGGCCAACTTATGCTTCATGGCGGGCAAAACAAGATCAAGATCAAGTCAGGAGGATGCAGAACACAACAATGACGACGATGAGGTATGTTCTACCTGTAATGAAATGTGTGATGCAATTTCTCATGCAACTATTATTGTTAAGAAAAAGGACAAAAAGCTTAGGGACAATGCTGCTAAAATTGAATCACTAGAATCTGAAATCAACCATTTGAAAACCTTGATTCCTAGTGATGATTCATGTCTCTCATGTGATTTAATCTATGAACAATTGTCCATATTAAGAACATGTGAGACCTATTTGTGCTGAATACATTGGATTTAACAATAAAAGTTTTGAATGCTGCTATAACATCTTTTTAGCAAGGTCCGACTCTAGCTCCGAGCTTCTGCAAGGTCTGAAAATAGGTCTGACTTTCTTTGTCTAGATCCGACATGCTTTTGGGTAGCTCCGGTGAGCTTTGTATTTAGCTCCGGCATGTCTTTGATAGCTCCGGCATGTTTTTGTTAAGCTCCAATATGTTTTGCTAGGTCCGACTTATGTTGGTTAGCTCCGACATGTTTTTCTATCTCCGACATGTTTTTCTAGCTCCGACTTTTGGGATGACTAGGTCCGACTAGCTTTGGTAAGCTCCGACGCTAGGTTATACTAGCTTTGGTAAGCTCCGACGCTAGGTTGTACTAGCTTTGGTAAGCTCCAGCACTAGGTTGTACTAGCTTTGGTAAGCCCCGACTCAAGCTACGGTTAGCTTTAGCAAGGTTCGGAGCTTGATCGTAATGTTCCAAATTTTCATGTGAAATGTTTCGAACTTGCTTTACACTTATGAAACCGTTGCTTAGTATTCTTTTACTAAGTTTTTGGTGTGTTTTGATGGTTATGGCTGATATCGTTTTGATATGCTTTGCAACATGCTTATGTGGGGTGCATACGTAAAGTGTTGTAGTTTCGGAACTAACTTGAGTCAAGTCGCGGACTTGGGCTCGTACGGATTGGTTGTTTGTTCATGTGTAGGTGTTGCTTGAGTTCAAGTCATGGCTGGTGACGGGATCCATTGGACTAGTCTCAGGGAGGAGATGAGGTTCCAACAACTATGTTTGGGAGGAACTGTGGTTGAGTTGGTCAGGTGGTCGCACAGGATAATTGAATCAAGGACAGTGCATATGAAGGTTACTGGACGTCGAAGGAAGGTGTTTGCACATATGCATGCAGTGCATGATGTGGCAACATGGTTCTGAAGATGGTTTATGGATGGGAATATCTCGTTGGAAGGATCGGATCGTATCGGTTGATGACTTTGGCTGCGTCGGAGTCGGTTATGGCTCGGTATGGAAAGTATCGAGTTGGTTATGATAGAATTTCGTGTGGGTCACGAATTTGAGTTGTTTTAGGAATGTGAGATACATTTCTAAGGTGTTTGGAAGTCTTAAGATTGCTTATATCTACGTATAGAAGAGTCCTAAGCAGTTATGGAAAGTTTTGATTCGCGATCTGAGTAGGATTAGAGTCCTAGTTGAGATTGGGTTGTCCTAAGGGATTGTTATATAAGCAAGGGAGGCTAAAACTCGTGGGGCACGACTTTGGGGGATGTTCCTTTTGTGTTCTATTGAATAAAATTCGTAGTTTGAAGGAACTTCTGTGCCTTGTTCGTCCGACTTGTTCCAGACAAGTTTTACTCGTCGAGTTTCTGGACAGCACTACCTTTCGTCGGTGATTTTATAATAACTCGAGTTTTAAAGATCCAATTGACATGATTATTTTTGGGTTGTCTTCACAACTTGATTATATATCATCTGTAAAAATTTCACGGTCATTGGGTTTGTGGTTTCTGATCTACACGAGTTTCTTTGCAGCGTTCCAGAATTTTTTTTCTCGGGTAGGACAGATTGACCTTTGTTCGATCTTTCGATCATAACTTGAGTTTCCCTCGATGGATTTGAGTGATTCTTCTTGTGATTTCTTCGTGACTTGATTCTATCTGATATATATCACTTTTGTCACGGTGAAACACGTTTAGATTTGTCTCACACATGATTTCTTTAACAGATCATTTTTCTGCTGAAGAGGTTGGGATTTAATTGTTTCCGTTGCGTAAGATTTTTTTTAAATCTACCATTTACCCTACTCTGGTAGCTATTCATGTGCTATTGGATCCTAAAATTGGTATCAGAGCCATGGTGCTCCAATCATTGTGATTTTCACGTGTTTTTGACTAATCATCATGGAGAAATACTCCGCCAAACCTTGTGTGTTTGCTGGTATTGATTTTCAGGTTTGTAAGGCACACATGGAGGCTTTCATCCAGGCGCAAGGCTTCGTAACATGGGAGAAGGTGTACAAGCCTTACAAAGTGCCACCTAACAATCAAGTTACGGCTACAAACCTACGGGACGTCGACAACAACAACAAAGCCCGAAACTTGATCATCCAAGGACTCATTCAAAGCGACTTCGATCGCGTTGCACATCTCCGATCGACATACAATGTATGGAGAGCACTTTGTGACTATCACGAAGGATCCAACACGATCAAGGATGTAAGGCAAGACATGTTCAAGAAAGAATACATGCGATTCGAGATGCAACCCGGTGAGTCCATTGATGATCTCTTTGCTCGCTTTAACAAAATTCTCAGTAACTTGCGTAGTGTCAACATTAATTTTTCTGATGCTGAAAATGCTAGGCAACTTCTTAGTGCATTAGACATGTCAATCTGAGAGATGAATGTTACATATATCCGTGAATCTACTGTCATGAGTACACTTACTTTAGATGTGCTTTACCCTGAAAGTGCATCTAGGATCCCTGTGGGTTTTGGATGATTGATGATGATAATTAAGTAACTAATGAGCTCAGTGATCTTAAGCATAGATGTGGACTCAAGTGTAAACACAAACCCTCGAAAAGGAAAAGGTCGAAAACGGCGGTGTCGACTCGAAAAGAAGAAACTAGGGTTTCTAGCGTGTCGAGTTTAGACTAGCCGTATATGTATGAGGATGTGTGAGTAAAGTGCATTGAGATCAAGTTGGGAGCTCAACGCGGTTTAGAGATCAAAACCTATTGAGAGAAGAGTGTTAGAGTAGTCTGGCAGGAGTGGCCAGACTAGTCCGTGCTGGTGGCCGGACTAGTCCGCTCCTGGCCAGACTAGTCCGTTTTCAGGCGGACCAAAAGGGTCTGACTGACTTCGGACTAGTCCTTAGTGGGACGGACTAGTTCGGGGTAGTCATGGAGTGGGTTTTTGGGATTAAGTACCAAAACCACGGACTTATCCGTTTTAGTCCGAACCAAGAGGTCCTGACTGAGATCGGACTAGTCCGGATTGGTGAGAGTTAGGTGCTTCAGCGACTAAGTCTGCGAAGCCGGACTAGTCCGCCCTGGTGGGCCGGACTAGTCTGTGGTCTCCAGACTAGTCCGTTTTCACACGAAACAAAAGGTTATGTGTGAGATCGAACTAGTCTAGTCTGAACCGGACTAGTCCGTTTTGAAGTGATCGTTTGAATTTGAAGTTTGGCGGGTAGTGTGACGATTGCCGCGCAGTGTGACAGTTGTCAGGGACGTCAGTGGTCCCAAAGGCCGGACTAGTCCGCCCATCTGCTGAAGTCAGTGGTATGGGCTGGGAACCTCTATAAATAGAGGACCCCTGGGTTCATTTGAACCAACTCTGGAGAACTTTGAAACCCTAGCACCGCCACAACAAACTTGCCATATAACTTGCTAAGGTTCGCTGAATCATTCTAACACTTTTCGCATCACGAAAATCCAACTAAAACTCGTTAGAAACACTTTTAGGTTTTCCCTGCAGGTGGACCGGACTAGTCCGCCCCTGGAACGGACTAGTCCGCCCCTTAGTACTGATCTCGTTTTATTAAGTCATTTCAGGTCGATTAGCCTATTCACCCCCCTCTAGGCAAATTTCATACTCTAAACTCAAAACTCATGAAATTGACATCTTTTCACGTAAGAACCCAAATAAGTCTATTGCTTTTTTTTGAATCGGGTGGTTATCACCCACACCCACTAAAGCGGGCTTCCATGCAGCACCAGGGTTCGAACCCTGGTGGGTGACTCGGCAGCCACCGGTTTTACCGGTGCGCTGTGAGCACCTTTGCTAAGTCTATTGCATTTGTCTCACAACGTGATATGCCTAGCTCCGGCCAATCATCATATTGCAATACTCTTGCTTTATTGTCCTCACTAACCCTGGAGTAGATCGAGGAATTTCCAGAAGAGGAGTTAACACTAATCTCTACTAGGTTCTCAAAAGCATTGCAAAATGTGAGAACTAGAAGGAGAGGAAGCTCCGGACCTCAACGCTGTTTTGAATGTGGTAAGACAGGACACTTTTGTACAGAATGCCCTAACCTTTCAGGTCCTACTACCCGTGAAGAAAAACAGAACAAGGTCAAGACCACCTCTGGAAACCCCAACAAGAAAAAGAAGGGTACCATAGGACGCAAGATGATTAATAGCTTCATCACTGCACTTCAAGAGCTCGGTTCAAGCGATGTAGACTTTGAAAGTGATGAAGATGATGACGATCTAGCCAACTTATGCTTCATGGCAGGCAAAACAAGATCAAGATAAGTCAGGAGGATGCAAAACACAACAATGACGACGATGAGGTATGTTCTACCTGTAATGAAATGTGTGATGCAATTTCTCGTGCAACTATTATTGTTAAGAAAAAGGACAAAAAAGCTTAGGGATAATGCTGCTAAAATTAAATCACTGGAATCTGAAATCAACCATTTGAAAACCTTGATTCCTAGTGATGATTCTTGTCCCTCGTGTGATTTAATCTATGAACAATTATCCACATTAAGAACTGCACATTCCTCTACTCTAGATAGACTTGAACTTGAAATTGAAAAGAACAAAAAGCTTGCTGCACTTGACATTGGAAACTTAAAAGATGCTTCTTGTTCTACAATTGATTTGCATTGTTCTAGTTGTGATGATCTTGAAAAGAAACTAAAATATGCTATGAATGAAATTTCAATATTGAATAATGCTTTACGTTCTCATGAAGTTAAATATTGTTCCAATTGCAAATTAAAAGGAAAAAATTCATGTGAAAATTGCCTTGATCTGTCCAATAAACTTGATAACATGCATAGGACATTAGATCGGTTTTGTAATGGGAACAAGAACCTAAACTTGTTGCTAAATTCTTCCAAGTCTTGCAATGATAAAACTGGTTTAGGTTTTGATTCTCATGCTCATGCTAAGGCACATCCACCTAAAATTGTAAAGTCATTAGAAAGTGGTTTGATTCAAACAGTTCCTAAACAAAAATAAGTGGTTTTCAAATTTGCAGGAGTGTTGTCACGTTCGATTTCAAATAAAAATATTGCTTGCTCATCTAGACATGAACACAAAGTTAAATTTCATTGTACCTACCGTGGTAGAGATGGTCATGTCATAGATTTTTGTTATAGACTAGCTAAACAACAGAAAAGGGAAATAATGATTGCTAGATCTCATAACTTTCATGCAAAATTTGCTGCACATTTTAAACCGAATGCCAGGAACATGCAACCTGCTGTTATGAGTCAAAAACATTCAAAGTTTACCTCCGGACCTTCTATTTTTGCCTCCGGAGCTACTGATTTTTGTGCTACTCAAGTAACATCTTATAGGTCAATAGTTAAGAGTAAAAAACCTCACACTTTGACTCGTAAACCTGCCATTTTATCTCAGCTTTCGCGTGTTTTCCTGCTGCACGTCATGTGACTTAGTACTGGATTCCTAAATGCCTTTTGACTAACCCCAGTATTGAGTCATCGACATATTGTGCTTCTATGTAGGTTACACGTTTGAGGAAGGAGAACATTTGGATTGTGGATTCAGGTTGCCCACGCCACATGACCAGTAACAAAGATTGGTTCTCCTCCATCTCTTTTGTGTCACGTGTAGAGAATGTTACTTTTGCCGATAATTCTACAACTCCTATAATTGCTAAGGGTTTGGTTAGAGTAAATGATCACTAAACTTTGAAGGATGTGGCACTTGTCAAAAATTTGAAATACAACTTGCTTTCTGTTTCACAATCGCTAGATGAAAATCTGGAAATTATTTTCAATAAAAACTGCTGCAAAGTTGTAGGTTCAAATAGTGAGCTTATTTTTAACATGTCTCGGTTTGGAAGAGTTTTTAAATCTGATTTTGACATGTCTTCCTCTAAGCATAGGTGTCTAGTTGCTAATGATTCAAAGGACTTATATTTTTGGCATCGTAGACTTGGTCACGTAGGCTTTGATCACCTAACGCGTGTTAGTGCTCTTGATCGCATACGTGAGCTGCCTAAGCTTAAAGAGACAAAGAAATTGTGTGCTCTTCTTGTAGACATGCTAAGATGGTTGCAGGTTCACATACTCCTCTCACAATGATCATGACAACTGAACCGGGTCAACTTTTGCACCTTGACACCGTAGGACCTTCACGTGTTCAATCCTTCAGAGGTAAATGGTATGTTCTTGTTATTGTTAATGATTATTCTAGATACTCTTGGGTTTACTTTATGGTGTCTAAGAATGAAGCTTTTAGTCACTTTAGAACTTTATTTCTTAGATTATCAATTGATCACCCATGATCTTTAAAAGCAATTAGAAGTGATAATGGAACTGAATTTAAAAATCAATCTTTTGATCACTTTTGTGCTAAAAATAGAATAGATCATCAATTTTCTTCACCATATGCACCTCAACAAAACGATGTTGTAGAAAGAAAGAACAAAACCTTAGTTGATATGGCTAGGATTATGCTTGATGAATATCAAATTACTAGGAAATTTTGGGATGATGCGCTTGCAATCGCTTGTTATGTCTCAAATCGTGTTTTCTTGCGCGCTAAGCTAGGTAAAACACCATATGAGCTTCGGTTTGGACATAGGCCCAGTGTTACGCATTTTCGGGTCTTTGGTTGCAAATGCTTTGTTAATAAACATGATAATCTTGATAAATTTTAACCTAGATCCATTGATGGCATGTTTCTTGGTTATCCATCTCATACTAGGGGCTACCGTGTGCTTTTACTTGACACTAACAAAATTGTGGAGACTTGTAAAGTGTCTTTTGATGAATCTAGCCCAGGTACTAGCTCAAACATTGCAGGTCCAGATCCATATCCGCAGGGGGAGAGAATTTTTGTTGAAGATGAGGAAGAGGTGGAGTTGCTGCCCGAAAATTCAGCAGCTAATGACATTGTTCGAGCTCCTGATTTTGTTTCACAGCCAGCACCGACAACCACCATTGCTGGTCCAGATCCTCCTCAAGTCACAAGCTAATCGATTTGTGATGAACTTGAAGAAGAAGAAGCTTGTGAAGTGTCCACTCTCCTCCGGGTTCTCAAAATTCATCCTCCGCAACAAATTATTGGAAGCTTGCACGAACGAGTTACACGGTCCAGGTTTTGCAATCCAAACTCTCATGCTCATTCTACTTTTGTTGCTTCTTTTGAACCAAAGATATATCGCACACACTCACTAATGAATCTTGGATTATTGCCATGCAAGAAGAGTTAGAAAATTTTGAAAGAAATAATGTTTGAAAACTTGTACCTCCTCCTCAAGGTCACACTTTAATTGGAACTAAATGGATGTTTAAAAATAAACAAAGTGAGGATGGGGTTGTGGTTAGGAATAAGGCTCGGTTGGTTGCTCAATGTTTCACTCAAGTTGAAGGCTAGATTTTGATGAAACTTTTGCTCCTGTCGCTAGATTAGAAGCCATAAGAATTTTGTTATCTTTTGCTGCATCTAAAGGTTTTAAGCTATATCAAATGGATGTTAAAAGTGCTTTTCTTAATGGCTACATAGATAAGGAGGTTTATGTCAAACAACCACTAGGTTTTGAAAATTCAGATTTTCCTAATCATGTTTACAAACTGTCCAAAGACTTGTATGTTCTCAAACAAGCCCCTAGAGCATGGTATGATAGGTTAAAAACATTCTTACTTGAAAAGGGGTTTACCATGGGCAAGGTTGATCAAACTCTTTTTGTGCTTAAGCATGGCAATGACTCATTATTTGTTCAAGTGTATGTGGATGATATTATCTTTGGTTGTGCTTCTCATGATCTTGTGTCCAAGTTTTCAGCTATGATGAGTTCAGAATTTGAGATGAGTATGATGGGAGAACTCACGTACTTTTTGGGGCTGCAAATCAAGCAAACCAAGGAGGGTACCTTTGTGCATCAAACGAAGTATACAAAAGACCTCCTAAGGCACTTCAATATGGACAAAAGCAAGCCTCTTCGGACACCAATGGGAACAACAAAAAGACTTGAAATTGATGAAGATGGTGAACCCGTGGATCAAAAAGAATATAGAAGCATGATCGGATCACTTTTTGTACCTCACGACATCAAGACTGGACATACAATTCAGCGTATGTCTTTGTGCACGGTTTCAAGCTTCCCCACGTGCTTCACATCGTCAAGTCGTCAAAAAGATTCTCAAGTACTTATATGGAACTCAAGAATTTGGCATTTTTCTTCCTTCTTCCTCAACCGTTACTTTGAAAGCTTTTTCCGATGCTGATTTTGGAGGTTGTAGGATTGATAGGAAAAGTACTTCCGGTGCTTGTCATTTTCTTGGTAATTCACTTGTTGCTTGGTCCTCTAGAAAACAAAATTCAGTTCACAATCCACAGCCAAATCTGAATATATAGCTGCTGCTAGTGCTTGCTCACAAATTCTTTGGATTGTTCAAACACTTAAGGACTATGGGGTTGATCTAGATAGTGTTCCACTGTTTTGTGATAACACTAGTACCATTTGCATTGCTAAAAACCCTGTGCAACATTCTAGAACTAAGCACATTGACATTAGGTATCACTTTCTCCATGATAGTGTTGAAAAAGGAAACATTGCGCTTCACCATGTAGATACCGAACAACAATTGGCTGACATTTTTACAAAACCTTTGGATTTCACTCGTGTTTGTTACATTCGTAGTGAAATAGGGGTTATGCATCCTCATGGCTTAAATTGAGGGAGAGTTTTGAAACTTGAAAAGTCTATGTATGAATCTGAAATGAAAATATGAGCATAATATTTCATACATATATGACTTTGTGATTCCTTTTACATGCTGAAAGTTCTTACTACATTACTCGTGTTATACATTTTATAGTTTTTGCCATGTCTATTAATTGGAATAGTTACTTACACTAAATCTGGTCATGGTCGAACTTTCTTGCTGTTTTGAACTTGTTGCATGCTCACAAGTGCTTTTAATCATAAAGAATTAATCAAGTAATCAACTCACTTGTTGATTTTTTTATGAACAAATATAAGTTGAGAAAAGATCAAGAGAATATGCATGCATCACACTTCTTCTTTTGAGATGACTTATCATTGCACTTAGATATGAACTTGGAAGAAGTTGTGTATGACTAAAACTATGTCCTTAAACTTTTGATTGTCAAATGACATAGGCTTGGCTTGGTTGGTTAGAATAAGGCAGATGTGCATATAATCTCTTGCAAATATCATATGATCTAAATTTGTGCTTTGAAAAATAATAAAATGCAGCAACAAGTGTCATGCTTTCAGGTATTGAAATAGTTAAGTTTGTGAGATCATGACTTGCTTAAATTGAAAATTACATTTGATCTCTAGCATGGTTTACACTACTTTATGTATCTCATTGTTGTGATAGTGTAAGTTACTTGATAGTATGACTTGGATGAGCTTTGTTTTATATGTATATGTTATAATATGCTCATAACAATTAAAATGTGTTTATAAACCTTGCTGAATACATTGTCAAAGGGGAGAGATAATATGTGAATTTTTAAAAACAAATATGCAAGGGGGAGACATTGATTACACATTGCACATATCCACAATTGTTTTTGGCACGATTCTTCTCAGGGGGAGAATTTCTTTTTCTCATTTTATTTCTGTTTTAAAAAGGGGGAGAAATTGTTTTCAAAACTTTTAATGTGAATAAGCCAATGTTCGGATCTTAAGTGGTGTTGCCAATGCATTCATCAAGGGGGAGACTGTGAGACCTATTTGTGCTGAATACATTGGCTTTGACAATAAAAGTTTTGAATTCTGCCATAACATCTTTTTAGCAAGGTCCGACTCTAGCTCTGAGCTTCTGCAAGGTCCAAAAATAGGTCCGACTTTCTTTGTCTAGATCCGACATGTTTTTGGGTAGCTCCGGTGAGCTTTGTCTTTAGCTCCGGCATGTCTTTGATAGCTCCGACATGTTTTTGTTAAGCTCCAATATGTTTTTCTAGGTCCGACTTATGTTGGTTAGCTCCGACATGTTTTTCTAGCTCCGACTTTTCGGATGACTAGGTCCGACTAGCTTTGGTAAGCTCCGACGCTAGGTTGTACTAGCTTTGGTAAGCTCCGGCGCTAGGTTGTACTAGCTTTGGTAAGCTCCAGCGCTAGGTTGTACTAGCTTTGGTAAGCTCCAACTCAAGCTCCGGTTAGCTTTGGCAAGGTTCGGAGCTTGATCGTAATATTCCAAATTTTCATGTGAAATGTTTCGAACTTGCTTTACACTTATGGAAAGGTTGCTTAATATTCTTTTACTAAGTTTTTGGTGTGTTTTGATTGTTATGGCTGATATCGTTTTGATATGCTTTGCAACATGCTTATGTGGGGTGCTCATGTAAGGTGTTGTAGTTTCGGAACTAACTTGAGTCAAGTCGCGGACTTGGGCTCGTACGGATTGGTTGTTTGTTCATGTGCAGGTGTTGCTTGAGTTCAACTCATGGCTGGTGACAGGATCCTTTGGACTAGTCTCAGGGAGGAGATGAGGTTCCAACAACCAAGTTCGGGAGGAATTTTTGTTGAGCTGGTCAGGAGGTCGCACAGGATGATTGACTCAAGGGCAGTGCATTCTAAGGTTACTGGACATCGAAGGAAGGTGTTTGCATGTATGCATGCGGTGCATGACGTGGCAACATGGTTCTGAAGATGGTTTAGGGATGGGAAGATCTAGTTGGAATGATCAAATCGTATCGGTTGATGACTTTGGCTGCGGCGGAGTCGGTTATGGCTCGGTATGGAAAGTATCGAGTTGGTTATGATAGGATTTCGTGTGGGTCACGAATTTGTGTTGTTTTAGGAATGTGGGATACGTTCCTAAGGTGTTTGGAAGTCTTAAGTTTGCTTCTATCTGCGTATAGAAGAGTCCTAAGCAGTTATGGAAAGTTTCGATTCGCGATCTGAGTAGGATTAGAGTCCTAGTTGAGATTGGATTGGCCTAAGGGCTGGTTATATAAGCAAGGGAGGCCAGAGCTCGTGGAGCACGATTTTGGGGGCTGTTCCTCTTGTGTTCTATTGAATAAAATTCGTAGTTTAAGGACCTTTTTTGCCTTGTTCGTCCGACTTGTTCCATACAAGTTTTACTCATCTAGTTTCTGGACAGCACTAACTTTCGTCGGTGGTTTTATCATAACTCGAGTTTTAAAGATCCAATTGATGTGATTCTTTTTAGGTTGTCTTCACAACTTGATTATCTATCATCTGTCAAAATGTCACGATCATTGGGTTTTTGGTTTTCGATCTACACGAGTTTCTTTGCAGCATTCCAGAACTGTTTTTCTCGGGTCGGACAGATTGACCTTTGTTCGATCATTAGATTATAACTTGAGTTTCTCTCGACGGATTTGAGTGATTTTTCTTGTGTTTTTTTCGTGACTTGATTCTCTCTGATATATATCACTTTTGTCCCGGTGAAACACATTTAGATTAGTCTCACACAAAATTTCTTTAACAGATCGTTTTTCTGCCGAAGGGGTTGGGATTTAATTGTTTCCGCTGCGTAAGATTTTTTTTAAATCTACCATTCACCCCCCCTGGTAGCTATTTACGTGCTATTCGATCCTACAAAAATGCACATTCCTCTACTCTAGATAGACTTGAACTTGAAATTGAAAAGAACAAAAAGCTTGCTGTACTTGACATTAGAAACTTAAAAGATGCTTCTTGTTCTACAATTGATTTGCATTGTTCTAGTTGTGATGATCTTGAAAAGAAACTAAAATATGCTATGAATGAAATTTCAATATTGAATAATGCTTTACGTTCTCATGAAGTTAAATATTGTTTCAATTGCAAATTAAAAGGAAAAAATTCATGTTAAAATTGTCTTGATCTGTCCAATAAACTTGATAACATGCATAGGACATTAGATCGGTTTTGTAATGGGAATAAGAACCTAAACTTGCTGCTGAATTCTTCCAAGTCTTGCAATGATAAAACTGGTTTAGGTTTTGATTCTCATGCTCATGCTAAGGCACATCCACCTAAAATTGTAAAGTCATTAGGAAGTGGTTTGATTCAAACAGTTCCTAAACAAAAAGAAGTGGTTTTCAAATCTACAGGAGTGTTGTCTCATTCGGTTTCAAATAAAAATATTGCTTGCTCATCGACATGAACACAAAGTTAAATATCATTGTACCTACTGTGGTAGAGATGGTCATGTCATAGATTTTTGTTATAGACTAGCTAAACAACAGAAAAGGGAAAGAATGATTGCTAGATCTCATAACTTTCATGCAAAATTTGCTGCACATATTAAACCGAATGTCAGGAACATGCAACCTACTGTTATGAGTCAAAAACATTCAAAATTTACCTCCAGACCTTCTGTTTTTGCCTCCGGAGCTACTGATTTTTGTGCTACACAAGTAACACCTTATAGGTCAGTAATTAAGAATAAAAACCTCAAACTTTGACTCATAAACCTGCTGTTTTATCTCAGCTTTCGCGTGTTTTTCTTGCTGCACATCGTGTGACTCAGTACTGGATACCTAAATGTCTTTTGACTAACCCCAATATTGAGTCATCGACGTATTGTGCTTATGTAGGTTACATGCTTGAGGAAGGAGAACATTTGGATTGTGGATTCAGGTTGCTCACACCACATGACCGGTAACAAATAATGGTTCTCCTCCCTCTTTTTTGTGTCACAAGTAGAGAATGTTATTTTTGCCGATAATTCTTCAACTCCTATAATTGCTAAGGGTTCGGTTAGAGTAAATGATCACTACACTTTAAAGGATGTGTCACTTGTCAAAACTTTGAAATACAACTTGTTTTCTGTTTCACAATTGCTAGATGAAAATCTGAAAATTATTTTCAATAAAAACTGCTGCAAAGTTGTAGGTTCAAATAGTGAGCTTATTTTTAACAAGTCTCGATTTGGAAGAGTTTTTAAAGCTGATTTTGATATGTCTTCCTCTAAGCATAGGTGTCTAGTTGCTAATGATTCAAAGGACTTATATTTTTGGTATTGTAGACTTGGTCACGTAGGCTTTGATCACCTAACGCGTGTTAGTACACTTG
This sequence comes from Tuctoria greenei, assembly GCA_036927565.1. Lineage (NCBI taxonomy): Eukaryota > Viridiplantae > Streptophyta > Magnoliopsida > Poales > Poaceae > Tuctoria > Tuctoria greenei. The sequence goes on along the minus strand of JAYESD010000010.1, from coordinate 152,941,677 downwards.
ATCGCATACGTGGGCTGCCTAAGCTTAAAGGGACAAAGAAATTGTGTGCTCTTATTGTAGACATGCTAAGATGGTTGCAGGTTCACATACTACTCTCACAATGATCATGACAACTGAACCGGGTCAACTTTTGCACCTTGACACCGTAGGACCTTCACGTGTTCAATCCTTCAAAGGTAAATGATATGTTCTTGTTATTGTTGATGATTATTCTAGATACTCTTGGGTTTACTTTATGGCTTCTAAGAATGAAGCTTTTAGTCACTTTAGAACTTTATTTCTTAGATTATCAATTGATCACCCAGGATCTTTAAAAGCAATTAGAAGTGATAATGGAACTGAATTTAAAAATCAATCTTTTGATCACTTTTGTGCTGAAAATGGAATAGATCATCAATTTTCTTCATCATATGTACCTCAACAAAATGGTGTTGTAGAAAGAAAGAACAAAACCTTAGTTGAGATGGCTAGGACTATGCTTGATGAATATCAAACTCCTAGGAAATTTTGGGCTGATGCGATTGCAACCGCTTGTTATGTCTCAAATCGTGTTTTCTTGCGCGCTAAGCTAGGTAAAACACCATATGAGCTCCGGTTTGGACATAGGCCTAGTGTTACGCACTTTCGGGTCTTTGGTTGCAAATGCATTGTTATGAAACATGGTAATCTTGATAAATTTGAACCTAGATCCATTGATGGCATGTTTCTTGGTTATCCATCTCATACTAGAGGATACCGTGTGATTTTACTTGACACTAACAAAATTGTGGAGACTTGTGAAGTGTGTTTTGATGAAGCTAGCCCAGGTACTAGCTCAAACATTGCAGGTCCAGATCCATATCCGCAGGGGGAGAGCATTTTCGTTGAAGATGAGGAAGAGGTGAAGCTGCTGCCCGAAAATTCAGTAGCTAATGACATTGTTCGAGCTCCTGATTTTGATTCACAGCCAGCACCGATGACCACCATTGCTGGTCTAGATCCTCCTCAAGTCACAAGCTCATCGATTTGTGATGAACATGAAGAAGAAGAAGCTTGTGAAGTGTCCACTCCCCTCCGGGTTCTCAAAATTCATCCTCCACAATAGATTATTGGAAACTTGCACGAACGAGTTACACGGTCTAGGTTTTGAGATCCAAACTCTGATGCTCATTCTGCTTTTGTTGCTTCTTTTGAACCCAAAGATATATGACACACACTCACTAATGAATCTTGGATTATTGCCATGCAAGAAGAGTTAGAAAATTTTGAAATAAATAATGTTTGGAAACTTGTACCTCCACCTCAATATCACACCTTAATTGGAACTAAATGGGTGTTTAAAAATAAACAAAGTGAGGATGGGGTTGTGGTTAGGAATAAGGCTAGGTTGGTTGCTCAAGATTTCACTCAAGTTGAAGGTCTAGATTTTGATGAAACTTTTGCTCCTGTTGCTAGATTAGAAGCCATAAGAATTTTATTAGCTTTTACTGCATATAAAGGTTTTAAGCTATATAAAATGGATGTTAAAAGTTCTTTTCGTAATGGCTACATAGATGAGAAGGTTTATGTCAAACAACCACTGGATTTTAAAAATTCAGATTTTCCTAATCATGTTTACAAACTGTCCAAAGCCTTGTACGGTCTCAAACAAGCCCCTAGAGCATGGTATGATAGGTTAAAAACATTCTTTCTTGAAAAGAGGTTTACTATGGGCAAGGTTGATAAAACTCTTTTTGTGCTTAAGCATGGCAATGACTCATTATTCGTTCAAGTGTATGTGGATGATATTATCTTTGGTTGTGCTTCTCATAATTTTGTGTCCAAGTTTTCAGCTATGATGAGTTCAAAATTTGAGATGAGTATGATGGGAGAACTCACATACTTTTTGGGGCTGCAAATCAAGCAAACCAAGGAGGGTACCTTTGTGCATCAAACGAAGTATACAAAAGACCTCCTAAGGCGCTTCAACATGGACAAAAGCAAGCCTCTTCGGACACCAATGGGAACAACACCAATACTTGAACTTGATGAAGATGGTGAACCCGTGGATCAAAAAGAATATAGAAGTATGATCGGATCACTTTTGTACCTCACGGCATCAAGACCGGACATACAATTCAGCGTATGTCTTTGTGCACGGTTCAAGCTTCCCCACGTGCTTCACATCGTCAAGCTTCCTCAACCGTTACTTTGAAAGCTTTTTCCGATGCTGATTTTGGAGGTTGTAGGATTGATAGGAGAAGTACTTCCGGTGCTTGTCATTTCTTGGTAATTCACTTGTTTCTTGGTCCTCTAGAAAACAAAATTCAGTTGCACAATCTATAACCGAATCTGAATATGTAGCTGCTGCTAGTGCTTGCTCACAAATTCTTTGGATTGTTCAAACACTTAAGGACTATGGGGTTGATCTAGAAAGTGTTCCACTGTTTTGTGATAACACTAATGCCATTTGCATTGCTAAAAACCCTGTGCAACATTCTAGAACTAAGCACGTTGACATTAGATATCACTTTCTCCGTGATAATGTTGAAAAAGGAAATATTGTGCTTCACCATGTAGATATCGAACAACAATTGGCTGACATTTTTACAAAACCTTTGGATTTCACTCGTTTTTGTTACATTCGTAGTGAAATAGGGGTTATGCATCCTCATGGCTTAAATTGAGGGGGAGTTTTGAAACTTGAGAAGTCTATGTGTGAATCTGAAGTGAAAATAATATGAGCGTAATATTTCATACATATATGACTTTGTGATTCCTTTTACATGCTGAAAGTTCTTAATACATTACTCGTGTTATAAATTTTATAGTTTTTGCCATGTCTAGTAATTGGAATAGTTACTTACACTAAATTTGGTCATGGTCGAACTTTCTTGCTGTTTTGAACTTGTTGCATGCTGACAAGTGCTTTTAATCATAAAGAATTAATCAAGTAATCAACTCACTTGTTGAGTTTTTTATGAACAAATATAAGTTGAGAAAAGATCAAGAGAATATGCATGCATCACACTTCTTCTTTTGAGATGGCTTATCATTGCACTTAGATATGAACTTGGAAGAAGTTGTGTATGACTAAAACCATGTCCTTAAGCTTATGATTGTCAAATGACATAGGCTTGGCTTGGTTGGTTAGAATAAGGCAGATGCGCATATAATCTCTTGCAAATATCATACAATCTAAATTTATGCCTTGAAAAATAATAAAATGTAGCAACAAGTGTCATGCTTTCAAGTATTGAAATAGTTAAGTTTGTGAGATCATGACTTGCTTAAATTGAAAATTACATTTGATCTCTAGCATGGCTTTCACTACTTTATGTATCTCATTGTTGTGACAGTGTACGTTACTTGATAGTATGACTTGGATGAGCTTTGTTTTATATGTATATGTTATAATATGCTCATAACATTTAAATTTTCTCTTTTGAACCCTGCTAAATACATTGTCAAAGGAGGAGAGATAATATGGTGAATTATGCAAGGGGGAGAAATATGTATAGAGTGAGAAATTTATTTCTATCTCATTTGATTTTCAAAAAAGGGGGAAAATTCTTCTCAAAACTTTTCATGCCAATGTTCGGATCTTAAGTGGTGTTGCCAATGCATTCATCAAGGGGGAGATTGTGAGACCTATTTGTTGAATACATTGGTTTTGACAATAAAAGTTTTGAATGCTGCCATAACATCTTTTTTAGCAAGGTCCGACTCTAGCTCCGAGCTTTTGCAAGGTCCGACATAAGGTCCAATATATTTTGCTAGGTCCGACTTATGTTGGTTAGCTCTGGCATGTTTTTGATAGCTCCAACATGTCTTTGTTAAGCTCCGACATGTTTCTCTAGCTCCGGCTTTTGGGTTGACTAGTTCCGACTAGTTTTGGTTAGCTCCGGCGCTTAGTCCGACTAGCTTTGGTAAGCTCCGGCGCTAGGTTGTACTAGCTTTGGTAAGCTCCAGCGTTAGGTTGTACTATCTTTGGTAAGCTCCGGCTCAAGCTCCGGTTAGCTTTGGCAAGGTTCGGAGCTTGATCGTAATGTTCTAAATTTTCATGTGAAATGTTTCGAACTTGCTTTACACTTATGGAAAGGTTGCTTAGTATTCTTTTACTAAGTTTTTGGTGTGTTTTGGTGGTTATGGCTGATATCATTTTGATATGCTTTGCAACATGCTTATGTGAGGTGCTCACGTAAGGTGTTGTGTTCGGAACTGACTTGAGTCAAGTCGCGGACTTGGGCTCGTACGGATTGGTTATTTGTTCATGTGCAGGTGTTGCTTGAGTTCAAGTCATGGCTGGTGACAGGATCCTTTGGACTAGTCTCAGGGAGGAGATGAGGTTCCAACAACCAAATTAAGGAGGAATTGTGGTTGAGCGGGTCAGGAGGTCATGCAGGATGATTGAATCAAGGGCAGTGCATATGAAGGTTACTGTACATCGAAGGAAGGTGTTTGCATTCAAGTGGATACTGGAATGTGAAGCAAGCTTCGGCGAGTTGAAGAAGAGGTTAACCACTGCTCCAGTGTTGGTCATGCTGGATATGCAAAAGGAGTTCTCGGTCTATTGTGATGCATCGGGGCAAGACTGGGATGTGTTTTGATTCAAGAGGGACATGTGGTGGCTTACGCTTCAAGACAACTCAGAAAAGCATGAGAAGAATTATCCAACCCATGATCTAGAGTTAGCAGTTGTAGTTCATGCACTGAAGCTATGGAGACACTACCTGATCGGGAAAAGGACAGAAATCTACACCGACCACAAAAGCTTGAAGTACATCTTCACTCAGCCAGACCTTAACCTTCACCAATGAAGATGGTTGGAGCTCATTAATGATTTTGATGTTGGGATCAACTATTATCCTGGAAAGGCGAATGTGGTCGCATATGCTTTAAGTAGGAAGGCACAATGCAACAATATGATGATGCAAGCCTATCAACCGCAGTTATGTGAAGAGTTTGCAAGACTAAACCTATACATAGTGTCTAACACATATGCGGTAGTTATGGAAGTGGATTTCACATTGGAACAAGACATTAGAGAGGGCCAAAAGGAGGATAAGAAAAATCCTGAAACTTAAGAAGCTGATGAAGGTTGGTAAAGCCCCAGATTTCAGGGAAGATGAACACAGAACCCTATTGTCGGTACCCTGCGTACTGGGTACCCCTCAGTACCGTGAAGAGTACAAGGGAGTTCTACCAATCAGAGTTGAATGTCTCGTCAGGCCCCACATGTCACATTGCACCGGACCCGCTCTCCTCATATGGGTAGCTCGTGGGTAAACACGTGTAAAGGAAAACAGGAACTAAACTCCCAACGAAGGAAAGCTCTGGCACTAACATGTGTACAACGACCCTGTACCTAACCCCCATCAGAGAGGAGCTCTGGTGCCGACACGTGTACAGCAGCCCCGAACCTACCCTCCTGCAAGGGAAAGCTCTAGAGCTACCACGCGTGGAGTCTCCACACCTGCTTCACCAACAAGTACATTGGCGGATCTCTTTCTGCACGAACAATCAAGGGCGATTAAAGCGGCAGTAACAAGACCTGATTACGTGTCATTAATGCTATATTAATGATACACGATCAGTGTGCTGTTAATAGGGGTAACGCAAACATTAAGGCACGTTATCACAATATTAATCATGCTTAAAAACCCTTTAGACGGTGTATTAGACCATTAAATATGCTAGAGCCACATGTCGGGCCAGGCAAGCTTTGTAACGGTTAGCCTTTAGAACTATAAAAGGGTTGTGTCGCACAAACCCAGGGACATCTGATCTGATCCAAGCTAACTCTCATACTAGCGAACAGACTCATACAATACAACAACACAAATCCTGTGGAGTAGGGTATTACGCTCAGGTGGCCCGAACCACGTAAATCTCTGGTGTCATCATCTTGATCTTGATCTCTGCATACCCCAACCATAACAAGAACCTTCGCGGGCTACACTTTAGTAGTACTGAAGGAAGTATCGTTGCTACGCATCGACATTTGGCGCGCCAGGTAGGGGCGGTCCCGAGATCACAAGATGGTGAATTCCACTACAGGATCCTCCAATGGCAACTGAGCTGAATAACCCACTGGTGGCAATACTCTCAATGCGCCACAGCCAGCAGGTGCCATTGTTCCAACAGGAACTATAGCACAATCTATTCCGGCAAACAATGCTGGTCAACAAGATGGGGCATCTGCATCGATCACTGCATCGACAAATAACAACCCTGAGCACGTGCTCATTGCTGTGCGAGCTCTCCTACAACACCCACCACCTCCAGGTGCACCCCAGGGAGCTATGGAGCAGTGGAGGGCCGATGTTGACCATCTGGTTGCAGCTGCGGCTGTAGGCATCCACAATCAAGGTCCTCCCCATTCAAGGCGAGCATCATCACAACGACGGACCTTGTCCGACCGACTTGGTCCACAAGTCTCGCAACAATGGAGACGTGCTGCATCCGAGCAGGTGACTTCGTTGCCTCCCGGGGCACGACACACCCACACCATTACCAGGATTCCGACCCATGACCCACGGTCAGAATTGGATCGCCGTTACCGGCAGCAAGACGGCCGTGTCCATATCGAGCGTGCTCGTGAGAGGCGAGAGGCTCGATACAATCCTGCTCCTCAGGGAGTAGGAGGAGGATGTTCTGCCCTGGCCATGCATTTACGTATGGTCAGATGGCCACAGAATTTCCGGCCCCACTTGTCGGAAAAATTTGATGGGACTGTCAACCCCACTGAATTCCTCCAAATCTACTCCACTGCCATACTCGTAGCAGGGGGTGATGAGGTTGTGATGGCAAATGTCTTCCCTGTAGCTCTAACTGGGACTGCAAGATCCTGGTTCATGAGTCTTCCACCTGACTCCATTAATAGTTAGGCAGAGCTACGCCAGCAGTTCACTGCCAACTTCAGGAGTTCTTACACTAGGCCTAGCACTGAATTGGATCTGTTTGCTATAAATCAAACATCGAGGGAATCGCTACGATCCTTCATCCACCAGTTTTCTCAGGTACGAAATACTATTCCTTCAATCTCAAGCATTGCATTCAGACAGGGTGTTCGAGATAAGAAGATGTTGGAGAAGATGGCCGTTAAAGAAGTTACCAGTGTCATGGAACTCTTCAGCCTAGCCGACAAATGTCCTAGAGCTACGGAGGGCCGTGAAATGCACTCTAAGCCAGCTCCGGAGGTCAACAAGAAGTCCTCCAAAACTGAAGCCGCTACCTCTGATAGTGGCAAAAAGAAGAAGAAGCCCAACGACAAAAAGAAGCCGTCGGCCGACGCACCAGCCGCTGCAGCTCCAGCAGCTCCGGGTGGCTGGGGGCCACGCCCCGAGAAACGACCTCGTCCTTCATCAGAAGACGACAACAATTCCAAAGCATGGTGTCCGATTCACAACATGAACCGACACAGCTTGGAAGAGTGCCGGGAGGTCCAAAACCTTGCCGAGCGCTATAACAAGCGCCAGGAAGAAGCTCCTTTCCGTCAGCGGAAAGGAAAACAAAAAGTCGACGAAGCTCCGACTGAAGAGGAGCTAGGTTTCCAGGACCCCAAAAAGGTCTTCAAAGCTATCTACAACACTATCGATGATGACTCTGATGTATTTGACAACAAGCATCGGGAAACCTTGAACACCATCTTCGGTGGTTCTTGGGACATCACCTCTCGCCGCATCCTCAAGACAATGCAGCGGGACATGGTCGTGGCAGCTCCCACTGCTAAGGCGGAGCCTCATCGGAAGTGGATGGATACTCCCATCATTTTTGATGCTTCGGACTGCCCCTGAAACATGATTGGGGCTGGCCAATTCCCGTTGATGGTGTCACCCACCATTAACAATATTCAAATCCGCCATGTAATGGTGGATGGGGGTTCCAGGCTAAACCTCATAAGCTTCGAAGCTTTCGTTAAGCTTCAGCTCCGGCCTTCGGACCTTCGTCCATCCCGAACTTTCTCTAGCGTAGGTCCGGGAACCTTACACCTCTCGGTTCCATCACACTCCCAGTGACCTTCGGGACTCGGGAGAACTACAGAACTGAGAAATTGGTCTTCGACGTCGCGCAGATCAGTATGCCGCTCAATGCTATTCTGGGCAGGCCAGCCTTGTACAAGTTCATGGTCGCAGCTCATTATGGTTGTTTAGTGTTGAAGATGCCAACACCCACGGGCGGTCTCCGGATCCTCGAAGATCGCACCACAGGAGTTACTGCTCTAGAAGAACTCTATGCGCTTACACAGCACAAGAGGAAGCATCCGGTAAGGAGCTAGCTCCCAATCCTCTGAGCATTCGTCATGAAGGCTCTACCTCCGTACACTGTGTGCAATCAAGCGACGACACCGACATTGCCGTCAAGGTTGTCCAAATTGGTTCTGATGTTGCTCAGACTACCCGTATATCAGGAGGTCTGAACGACAAATAGAAACTCGCGCTCATCACTTTCCTCCGGGCTAATGTCAACGTATTTGCCTGGCAACCGTCACAAATGCATGGGATCCCTAGGGAGGTGATTGAGCATAAACTGAAGATTTACACAGACGCTCGACCTGTACACCAAAAGCCCTAGAAGCAATCAACTAAGCGACAATACTTCATCTGATAGGAAATCAAGAAGTTGCTCGAAGCTAGATTCATCTGAAAAGTCTTCCATCCAAAATGGCTGGCAAACCCAGTTGTTGTACCCAAGGCCAGTGGGAAGCTTCGGATGTGTATCGACTACACCACCTTAAATAAGGCATGTCCAAAGGATCCATTTCCACTACCTAGAATAGATTAGATAGTGGACTCCACCTCTGGGTGTGAGCTATTGTGTTTCTTAGATGCATATTCTGGATATCATCAAATCCAAATGTCTAAGGAAGATGAAGAACATATTGCCTTCATAACAGTAGATGGATTGTACTGTTATACTGCTATGCCATTCGGTCTTAAAAATGCTGCTTCAACATTTGTGCGAGCTATGTACAAAACATTTGGAGAGCTAATCAGAGACTTGGTGGAGGTATATGTCGATGACATCGTTGTGAAGATAAAAAAAAAGAGTCACTCCTTGACAACTTACAAGCCGTCTTCGACAAGCCGCGCACCACGCGCACCAAGCTGAACCCAGACAAGTGTGTCTTTGGGGTTAGCTCCGGGAAGCTTCTGGGGTTCTTGGTGACTCACCGAGGAATTGAAGCAAATCCGGCGAAGATCAAGGCCATAGAAGATATGCGGCCCCCAACCCGCATTAAAGATGTCCAGAAGCTAACTGGATGCCTAGCTGTGCTCAACCGATTTATCTCAAGATTGGCACAACGGGCTCTACCCTTCTTCAAACTCTAGAGGAATACTGGACCATTTCATTGGTTTGAAGAAGCAGAAAAGGCATTTCAAGAGCTGAAACAACTCCTCACCACATTACCGATATTGGTAGCTCCTAATCCGGGTGAGCCTTTACTGCTTTACATTTCGGCAACCACCAAAGTTGTCAGTATGGTCCTGGTTGTGGAAAGACCAGAGCCACATCCAATCTAGGAGTCCAGACCCCTCCGGGAGGGTCCGGAATCACCTGAAGGCGTGACTGGGCCCTAGCTCCCAGACACGGAACCTCAAAACGAAATGTTAGGAGATGATCTGGATCCTTCCAGCGAGGAGGTTCACCTGGCTGACCAAGATGATCTGGATCCTTCCAACAAGGTCCGATTCGAACAAGAAGAAGTTTTGGATCCCTCCGGGAGGGTCCAAGAAGCAGAGCATGAAGGTCCGGAACCCCCCAACAGGGTTTGGGTCGATGGAGAAGAAGCTTCGGGTCCTTCTGAAAGGGTCCGAACCATCCAACACCCTATGTACTTCATCAGTAAAGTACTCCACGACTCCAAGACAAGATACATTGAGGTGCATAAACTGCTTTACGCAGTTCTTATTGCCTCAAGGAAGCTTCATCAATACTTCGAAGCTCACAAAATATCAGTGGTAACTTCTTTTCCACTGCATGCTATTTTGCATAACCCTAATTCTACTGGGAACATTGCAAAGTGGGCAGCGGAACTGGCCAAATTTGATCTAGAATTCGTGTCAAGACAAGCAATCAAAAGTCAAGCCTTGGCTGACTTCGTGGCGGAATGGACTCCCTCTCCATCAAACCCTGGGGGCCACGGTGAGCAGAAACCAGAACCCAAAGTTCCGGTATTCACAGAGCCTCACGGGACCCTCTACTTCGACGACTTTGTGCAAAAGAAGGGGGCCGAAGCTAGAATCCTTCTCCTGGCTCTGACTGGGGAGAAGGTCAAATAAATGGTACACCTTGATTTCAAGGCAACCAACAACATGGCGGAGTACGAAGCTCTCATCTACGGACTCAAGGTGGCACTATCTTATGGTGTCAAACAACTGTTGGTGAAGGGAGATTCATAACTCATCATCAAACAAGTCAAAGGTGAATGCTCCTGCAACAATTCCCAACTAGCTGTTTATCTCCTTGAAGTCCAGAGACTTTAGAAGGACTTCGAAGTCTTGGATCTCCATCATGTTCAACGTCTTCATAACGCTGAAGCTGACAAACTCTCGATGAAAGCCTCAACCGGAGCTCAAGCTCCTGACGGAATCTTCATCCGGAGGTTGTCAAAACCAACAGCTTAGCCTGCCGAACTGAGCGAAGGGGGCGTGACCAGCACCACGAAGCTGGCAGTCCCGGTGGCCCTACTACCATGGCGTGCACCAAGGGTCGTAGGTGCTGTCAGAAGCTCTGAGCAACCTAGCACGCAAGACTCAGAAGCTCAAGTATGCTCCGATGCATGGATCTCAGAGATCCAGAGCTGCTTGAAAGACAATATCCCTCCTGAAGACAGTGTATCCGCTGACCGGATTGTCAGATTGGCTAAAAGATACACGTTGGTAGAAGGGGATATCTACCGACGTGGTGCCAATGACATCCTAATGTGGTGCATTTCAAGGGAAGAAGGCCGCGAGATCCTCGCGGAGATCTATGGAGGCGAGTGCAAGAACCATGCTTCTTCTCGCACGTTGGTCGGTAAAGCCTTCCTGAATGTGGCCTAGAGGGGGGTGAATAGGCCTTTTTGAAATTTGTTGGAACCTGCAACACTTAAAAAACTGATCAAATCCCGTGATATCGGACTAGTCCAGTAGGGTGCGGACTAGTCTGGTGTGTGTGGAATAAATTGATCAAGTTCGATCAATGATCTCAATACAAGCACAATACGCAACAGAATATAGTATGTAACTTGCAAGTATTGAGTCAATGCAACCAAGTATAATGCAAACTAATTCTTGTTTCAAAGTTTTAACATAGGTTATGCAAGATTGACAAAACCCTAGAATACGATATGAAAATTGAGAACAAGTTTGACACAAGATTTTATCCCGTGGTTCGGTTCCCACAGAGGCAACCTACATCCACGTTGAGGAGCCCACGAAAGGACCGGGTCTTTGCTGACCATAACCTCGTCGAATCGCCACAAAGACCAATTCTTCTTCCACTATCACAAAGGGGCAAATCACCAAGTTCAAGGGGCCTTCTCAGTAGTTGAGGGCTCTCCAAGATTACAATTCAAACACCACCAAGAACACACTCTTAAGATCAACAATGAAACAACAAGAGTGAGTTAGAGATCAAACCCAAGAGCTCAAACGTGTGGAATCATGTCTCTCCTTTTATCCAAAGTGAATCCTCAAGGGATTGATCTTTCTTGCATTGGATTGGTGGAGAGATGTGTTTTCTATGCTCTTGGAGGGTGTGCTGGCGCAGGGGGTCGAGAGAGTTAATAGTTGGGTTGTGCACATCTATTTATATTAGGGTTTTCAAAAGTTACCGTTAGGGTTTCGAGGGTCCGGACTAGTCCGTGGTGGAGTCCGGACTAGTCCGGTGTGCGGCGTGCAGGAAACCCTAAGTGTCCAAAAATATCGGACTTGTTCGGCTAGGATCGGACTTGTCCGATTTTAGTCAGAAAGGTTCTCGGACTTATCCGTGCTGATATTGGACTTGTTCAGTGTGGTTATGCCCTTAGTGAATATAGGACAAGTCTGCACTTGGAGGACTTGTCGATTTTAGTCAGAGGCATTATCGGACTAGTCTGGTGCGGACAAGTCCGCATTGGCTGGACTTGTCCGAACCTGTCCAGAGAGGATATCAGACTAGTCCGGTGTATATCGGACTAGTCCGTTTTTCCTATGAAATGTGAAGTGTGTGAGGATTTTATGCTTGACCTCTTGGGATGTGATACACCACCACACTCCCTACACAATGATGTGTTCTATTTATTTCTTGAGCTCTTTTCTGAATGTATCCTCATTCTCCTTTCTTTTTGGAACTTTCTTCATTCTTTCATTAAAATCGGCGCTTTCTTCATTCTTTCATTAAAACTTGTGCTCATCTCAATAATGTGGTTAGGATCTCATTTGTTTGTCATAAATTAATCAAAACTCACAAGGGATGCCTAGAAGCACTTTCAATCTCCCCCTTTTTGGTGATTGATGACAACCAATTGAGATTTCACAAAATATGATAAAAATGCAGAATTTTCATAAAGTCTGCACATATGAGCTTGAAACTTATTTAGCAATGACAACATAAGACATATGTGCACTCTTTATGGTGGGATGCAAAACTAAATGACTGAGAGCAGTAATCATCATAACAGTGAAATAATTGACATCAATATATCAACAACAAGCATATATGTCAATTACAGAGCAAAATCACAAATTTCATGAATATGAGCATAAATCATTCATAGCATTTCATCACAGGATTAGAAGTACCAAAAGAGCATAATATCAAGTCTTACAACCCAAAAGAGACAAAAAGATGCATAAGAGAAACTCTCGTCTCTCAACCTACAGCTAAGACCTAATGACGACTCCCCCTCAATCTCTCCCCCTTTGGCATCAAGACACCAAAAAGAAGGAGAGGAGGGATCTAAGATCTTCAGTCCTTGCTGTCGGTTCTCTCATCGTCATCATCATCATCATCATCATCATCATCATCTTCATTCTCGGGCTCAGGAGGAGGAGGAGTGGATCCACTCGAGCCCCCAATGCTAAAATAAGCAAACTCGGAGGGAGTGAAAGGCCCGAGCTCGATGAAATCCGAGGCTGAGTCATCGGAAATGCTGGAGATCCAATGGGCTCGATCTCTAGCTTCTGGCAAATGTGCTTCACATTTTCTTTGACGTACCGCATGTCCGCCTTTCTCACCTTGTTCATATTGTGCGTGTTCACTTCGACCTTCTTGCAAGAGGCAAAAATAGTTGCCAAGTACTTCAAGATTCCACTAGGGGACCCTTTTTGGGGAGGGCCCCTAGTGGTAGGATCAACCCTTGCATCACCTCTAGCCCTCCTTGGTGCCTCTTCACTAGACACCGGAGAAGGAGCAACTTGAACTGTGGCTTGAGGAGGCTTTTGGGGCCTGAGAGGGGTGTGCTCCACGTCCTTCACAAATTCGATCCCTGTGACCTTCTCAATCATGAACATCAAGAAAGGTGCGTAGCCACAGGACCTGTTAGGTGTGCAAGAGATGTTCACCATGTCATTCCATATGTAATCAAAGACATCGAACTTCTTGTATTTGCTAATCACTTTCATCAGTGTCCTGAGATAGCCTTGGACACTTCCTACATCCCCATCCTTGGCAATAGTCTTCCTCAGAACCCTGTTGAGGACCACAAAGAATGGCTTCATATTATTGGTGGAAGGAGGGTTGAAAGTTGAGCGGGTGTCATAGATGAACTTCATTTTGTCCTTCTCAAGGACCCCAATGTTGTGAATGACCAAGTTGTCATTGCTGGAGCTATCAAGATGCATCAATCTTGCAAGTCCGTCATAGGTAATGGTGTACTTAGATCCATGAGTCATCCAAGTCACCCTTTCCTCCTCATCACTGGCAAAGAACCAAGTAGCATAAAATTGGGCAATGACTTCATCGTTCTAGTTGTTCCGAAAGGCAAAAAGATCCTTCAATCCATGCCTCTCAACTGCTTGAACCACTTTATCAAAGGCTGAGCAACTCTTCTTTTCAAAGTGCGCTCAATCAATCCATTCGCTGCACACAACTGAGGTCTTCATAGTGAGGTAGACTGAACTCTAGAAGTCTGCATGAAAGTTGCTCCAAAACCTAGGATCGACAACTTTCTTGGAATGGCTGTAGCAATCAATGAATCTGAGTTTGGAAGCAGTGTCGCTTCCCTTTCCATTCTCCTCGGAGGGATCTCTGTTTCCCTGACTCGGAGAATGCAACTTGAGTGGTCCAATCGGGCCCGTGGCAATCCCTTCGCCCTTGCCCTTCACTTGTCCAAGAGCTGCCGAGCTGGAGCCGGTTGTGTCCTTAGCCTTGGACACAAGCTTCTTAGTGAGGACCTTGCGTCGAGCCTGAGGTGGTGAGGGTGCCAGCTCGGATGGACGCTCTTGGCACTTCTTGCCTTGGACCGTCGAGGACCAAAGCAAGGCTTCTTGGTCCATCTCGGCCTCAGGATCGGAGATTTCGTCGTTTTTGCTCAACATTGTCCTGAGAATGGGTTACACAAGGTATGAATGAGAATTGATGGCAAGGAATTGCATTGAGGAATGAGTAACTAGGGTTGAATTCAGAAAAAATCAGACTAGTCCGATGTACAGGTACGGACTAGTCCGGGTGACCGGACTTGTCTGTACATGGACCGGACTAGTCCGGTGTTCATCACCCTAAACCCTAACTAGATGGCCAATGGTGTTGCTCAATGCAAGAATAGCTCAATATCAATGTAATACATCAAGGAAGCATGTATTTGGTGAAAGGAACTAAGCTATTTGATCAACATTGAAGGAAATCACGATTTCTAGGGTTGGAGAGGAAAGTTTACCGAAATTGCTCGATTCTTGGAGATGAAGGGGTTGAAGGTGCGGACAAGTCCGTGGTCTTCAATCCCTGAGCAATGGAGGTCGTTTTCCACCAAAACACGAAGAGATTTGATGGAGGACGAAGGAAATCGCCTTGGGGAGCTCGAGCGGGGAGAGAGAGTGTGAGGCAAGTTGTGAGGATGAAGAAGATTAGGGTTTGGCAGCGGCTAGGGTTATGGAGGCGAAAAATCGGACTTGTCCGAAAATAATCGGACTAGTCTGAAATCTTTCAAAGCCTAAATCGGACTAGTCCGTGGTCGGCCAGACTAGTCCGGACTAACAGTCACTCTGCAGACTAGTCTGCAGAGGCGAACTAGTCCGGGTAACCACGGACTAGTCTGTGGTCACCACAAAAGAAGTGCTTAGCTAATTCGTATATATTCGAAGGTACTTATTAAGAAAATATGGGGGCAAAGTAAATCAAATAATCTTGATGAATATGATCAGTCAGCATACAACAATCAAGCAATGATCATAATTCATCAAGATCAAGTAGTTGAAATAGTTTTTGGAGAAAATTGAGAAAGATGATTTTCGCAACTCAAACAATATATTTTGAAGAGTCCATACAGGTATGCAAGTTTTCAAGCCACATTCCGAGCATCAAGGATATTGAGTTCATTTTGGAGCTCGCAAAAATGTTTTTCATCTAGTGGCTTGGTAAATATATCGGCTAGTTGTTTTTCGGTGTTGACATGGGAAATGGCTACGTCTCCTTTCATTGAATGGTCTCTCAAAAAGTTATGTCGGATGTCTATGTGTTTGGTTCTAGAGTGTTCAACTGGATTATGAGCAATTTTGATGGCACTCTCATTATCACAAAGGAGTGGAATATGGCTCATATTGTAACCGTAATCCCTTAGAGTTTGTCACATACAAAGGAGTTGTGCACAACAACTCCCAGCTGCAACATACTCCACTTTGGCCGTGGATAAGGCAATGGAATTTTGTTTCCTGGAGGACCAAGAAACTAGGGATCTACCTAGGAATTGGCAGGTGTCGGAGGTACTTTTTCTATCTACTTTGCATCCGACATAATCTACATCGGAATATCCAATATGATTGAACTTGGAACCTTTGGGGTACCAAAGGCCTAGGTTGGGTGTATGAACCAAATATCTCAAGATACTTTTAACGGCTGTCAAATGACACGATTGGCTTGAAATCTCGCACACAAACATAAACTCAACATAATATCAGGCCTAGATGCACATAGGTAGAGTAAGGATCCAATCATGGAGTGATATACCTTTTGATCCACGCTTGGTCCATCTTCATTGAGATCCAAGTGTCCATTAGTTTCCATGAGGGTCTTGATAGGCTTCGCCTTGTCCATCCCAAACTTTTTGAGTATGTCTTGAGTGTACTTGGTTTGGCTTATGAATGTCCCTTCCTTTTGTTGTCTCACTTGGAACCCCAAGAATTACTTCATCTCTCCCATCATAGACATCTCAAACCTATCTGTCATAATCTTACTAAATTCTTCACAAAAAGATTTGTTAGTTGAACCAAAGATAATGTCATCAACATAGATTTGAAAGATAAATAGATCATCGTCAAAGTGTTTTGTAAATAGTGTATAATCTGCTTTTCCAATCTTGAAACCATTTTCAATTAAAAAATCTCTAAGACACTCATACCAAGCTCTAGGAGCTTGTTTGAGGCCGTAGAGAGCCTTACACAATTTAAAGACGTGGTCGGGGAACTCTTTGTCTTCAAATCTGGGTGGTTGCTCCATGTACACCTCCTCCTTGATTGGATAGTTGAGGAAGGCGCTTTTCACATCTATTTGGTAGAGCTTGAAATCATGGTGAGTAGCATATGCAAGCAATATTCTAATTTATTCAAGTCTAGCTACGGGAGCAAAGGTTTCATCGAAATCCAAACCTTCGACTTGTGAATACCCTTTGGCCACAAGTCGTGCTTTGTTCCTTGTCACCACCCCGTGTTCGTCTTGTTTGTTGCGGAAGACCCATTTGGTGCCGGCGACGTTCGCATTAGGTCTTTCGACGAGTTCCCACACCTCATTCCGTTTGAAGTTGTTCAATTCTTCTTGCATCGCCACCACCCAGTCCGGATCTTTCAATGCATCCTCAATCCTGCGTGGTTTCAAAAAGGACACAAAAGAGTAATGCTCATAAAAGTTAGCTATGCGGGATCTAGTTGTTACTCCATTTTGGATGTCACCGATGATGTTGTCTATTAGGTGATCTCTTTGGACGAATTGGTGTACTCTTGGGGGTGGCATTTGTGGTCTTGTGTCTTCATGATCTTCTTCTTCTCCCCCTAGATGGTTTCCCTCAATGACTTGTTGATCATCTTCGTTTTCTTGAGGTTGATCTTGTGTGGAAGCCCCCCCTTGATCATTTGCCTCCACTTGTGGTTCATCTTCCTCATTCATATGTGAAGGTGGATCTTGTGGTCGAACATCGTCCAACGCCATTCTTCTCAATGCTTGACAAGGAGCTTCTTCTCTATCTAGCACACATGGATCGACTTGCTCCTTTTGAGATCCGTTAGTTTCATCGAACAGTACGTCACATGCTACTTCAACAAGTCCAAAGACTTTGTTGAAGACACAATAGGCATACGTGTTCGAATCATAACCAAGTAAGAAACCTTCATCGGACTTCGAAGTGAACTTTGAAGTGCTAGGCTTCTTGTTCAAAATATAGCATTTAGAACCGAAGACTCGAAAATAAGAAATATTTGGCCTGTTACCCGTGAGTAGATCATATGATGTCTTCTTGAGTAGTCAATGAAGGTAGAGTCGGTTTATGGCGTGGCAAGCGGTGTTAACCGCTTCCGCCCAAAACCAATCCGAGGTCTTGTATTCATCGAGCATTGTTCTCTCCATCTCTATGAGGGTTCGGTTCTTCCTTTCGGCAACTCCGTTTTGTTGAGGAGAGTAAGGTGCTGAAAACTCATGCTTTATGCCTTCTTCGTCTAGGTACTCCTCAACTTGAGTGTTCTTGAACTCCGTGCCATTGTCGCTTCATATGTTCTTGACCTTCAATGAGAAATCATTTTGGGCACGCTTGAGAAACTTCTTCAGGGTTCCTTGAGTCTCTATCTTATCATGCAAAAAGAAAACCCAAGTGAAGCGCGAAAATTCATCAACAATTACTAAACCATATGTGTTACCGCCGATGCTTATGTAAGCAATTGGACCAAAGAGGTCCATGTGAAGTAGCTCGAGCGGTCTTGTTGTAGTCATGACGTTCTTCACGGGGTGAGGTGCTCCAACTTGCTTCCGGGCTTGGCACGCGCTACAAGGCCTGTCTTTCTCAAAAACAACATCCTTCAAGCCTCGGATGTGTCGCCCTTGAGGAGTTTTTGAATATTCCTCATACCAACATGCACTAGCCGTCTATGCCACAGCCAACCCATGTTGGTCTTTGCAATCAAGCATGTGTCAAGTTCAGCTTTTTATCTTTATTGAAGTCAACAAGGTAAAGCTTTCCCTTTAACATACCCTTGAATGCAATGGAACCATCACCCCTTCTAGAGACGGTCACACCCTCATTAGTAAACACGCAATTATAACCTTTGTCACATAATTGAGATATGAACAGCAGGTTATAATCTAAGGAATCGATATGTAACACATGAGAAAGAGTATGTTGAGATGATATAGCAATTTTACCGGTACCGAGCACCTTTCCTTGACTATTGTCTCCAAAATAGATGCCCTCGCTTGGATCTTCATTTTCTTCATACTCAACGAACATCCTTCTTTCTCCGATCATATGGTTGGTGAAACCACTATCTAGCGCCCATTTCGATCCACCGGAGGAATAGGCCTACAAAAACAAATCATGCCTTGGTTTTAGGTACCCAAGCTTGCTTGGGTCCTTGGAGGTTAGTTACAAGAGATTTGGGCACCCACACATGAGACTTGGTGTTCCCATGGCGTGGCCCAACATAATGAGCATAAACTTTACCAAAATTACTTCTCATTAGAACATAGGATGCATCAAAAGTCTTGAATAATAGTTGCTATTGTAGATGAACAGAACTAGTCCAGGAAACCAGACTTGTCTGGAGGACCGGACTTGTCCGAGTAAGGACCGGACTAGTCCGGTTGTTGTATGTGTTGACTATCTTGGACTTATTAGCATTATTGGTTTCTCTAGCTTGAGGGGAGTTTCCCCTCACAAAGGAAATGCTATCCTTGTTATTTTTATGGCTTCTAGCATATTGCTTTTCACCATAAGAATAACCAATGCCATATTTGACATTAGGAGGTCTTGTGACCAAGTATGCACTACGTGCATATTTGATCTTCTCCTTGTCAAATATGCCACTTTGGGAAGGATGCTTGTCCTTGGTAGAGGTTGACTTTTCCTTCAAGCTAGTGTCAATTTTAGCACATGAACAAATAATAGTAGCTTCAGTTTTAAGTGGTTGAGAAGGTGAGCTTGAAGAGGATGAGAGGTCAATTTGTTTGAGTGACTCAACTTGTACCTCGAGGATTTTGTTAACCTTGGATAGGTTAGCAAGTTCATCCTTGATGGTGGTGTTTGAGTAGCTTAACTTCAAGCAAGCTTCCTTGCTTGAGGCTAACTCAAGTTCCAGTGACTCGCCTCACTCCTTTTCAAGTTTGAGAAGTTTGTCAAGTTCAAGATATTCCTCCTTTTGGGAGATGATAATATCTTCTTGATGATTGATTAACTTCTCTTTCTCAACAAGCTAATCAAGTAGAAATTTCATTTTTGCTGCTGTTTTCTTATCTAAGCCAACGAGCATGTCTTCATTATCACTAGCAACTTCACTGTCACTATAATAAGAATGCAAGGAAGAGGATTTGGTTGTTAACTTTCGTTTACCTTCCTTTGCCATGAGGCAAGTGTTGTTGCCCTTCCATGCGCCTAGAGTTGGGAAGAGGGTGGACTTCTTGGATGTCTTCTTGATGGCTATGCTAGCCATCTCTCTTCCTCTTCGGATGAGGACTCGTCATTTGAGTCCCACTCCTTTCCTAGATGCCCTTGTCCAACTTGCTTCTTTTTATTGAAGAATTTCTTGGGTTGAGGTCTTGTCTCCTTTGTTTTCTTCTTGTTTTCTTCGTATGGGCAATCAACTATAAAGTGGTCATATTCACCACAGTTATAGCATGCCCGGTTCAACTTTGGTCTTGACTTCTCTTTATATTTTCCTTCACTTGATTTCCCCCCCTTGTCTTTTCTTCATCATTTTCTTGAATCTCTTCATAAAGAGGATCATGTCCTCTTCGTCGATGTCGCTGCTCTCATCATCGTTGTCCTCTTCTTGTTGAGCTTCTCGAGCTTCTTTAGACAAGAGCTTGCAAGTGGACTTCAAAGCGACCCCTTTCTTCTTTGCCGAGGTGAGGTCGGCAATATCCTTTACATGCTTTGCCTGCTTTTCCATCATCTCAAAATTGATGATTTTCCCAAGTAGCTCATCTGGGGTCATTTTCTTGTACCCGGGGTTTTCTCTAATCATCGAGCACAAGGTGACCTTGCGAGGCATGAAAGCTCTAAGGATGAGCTTCACCACCTCGTGATTGTTCCACTTCTTGCTTCCGTATGCTCGAACCTTGTTGATGAGCGTCTTTAAGCGATTGTACATGTATTGCGGCGACTCATCTTCTTCAATGGCGAATCTTTCCAATTCGCCTTCGATCATCTCGATCTTCGCCACTCGTACATGACGATCGCCTTCATGCGCAGTTTGCAACGTGTCCCATATTTCCTTTACAATCTCGAGTCCATCCACCTTGGTGAACTCATCCGACTTAGTGATGAGGTGAGACTGCTGCAGCTTTGCGTGAGCTCCTCATCGTCGTCGAGGATATCTATTTCTATAACCACAATGTGCCACAAGTTTGGATTGGGTGAGATCAAGTGCATTTTCATGTTTTGCCTCCACATTGAGTAGTCATTGCCATCAAAATGTGGGGCTTTTCCAAGGGGAATAGATAGGTAATGATTATTGTTAGAATTTAAACGATCATAATTAAAAGGATAACAGGAGTAGTCGGTGTGACTACTCCCCTTCTTCTTCTTCTCGTCCTCAATCTTCACTTTCCCTTTCGAGAGTGCTTTCTTCCTTAGGAGCGCCTTGAGTTCAAGCGTCTCCTCATCATCATCCTCGAAGTCCTGGATATAATCAAGGAGCTTTTCCCATTTTTGAGCTTTTTCATCTTCAATCCTCTCTTGGTTGAGACTCTTGTGTGCATCCTTCATGTCCGACATGTTCTCTTCGAGCGATTAGTCTCTTACGAAGAGTCCCACTCTGATACCAATTGAATGTGGCCTAGAGGGGGGGTGAATAGGCCTTTTTGAAATTTGGTCGGAACATGCAACACTTAACAAACTGATCAAATCCCGAGATGTCGGACTAGTCCGGTAGGGTGTGGACTAGTCCGGTGCGTGTGGACTGAATTGATCAAATTCGATCAATGATCTCAACACAAGCACAGTACACAGTGGAATATAGTATGTAACTTGCAAGTACTGAGTCAACACAATCAAGTATAATGCAAACTAATTCTTGTTTCAAAGTTTTAATGTAGGTTATGCAAGATTGACAAAACCCTAGAATACAATATGAAAATTAAGAACAAGTTTGACACAAGTTCGGTTCCCACGGAGGCAAGCTACATCCACGTTGAGGAGCCCACGAAAGGACCGGGTCTTCGCTGACCCTAACCTCGTCGAATTGCCACAAAGGCCAATTCTTCTTCCACTATCACAAAGGGGCAAATCACCAAGTTCAAGGGGCCTTCTCACAGGTTGAGGGCTCCCCAAGATTACAATTCAAACACCACCAAGAACACACTCTTAAGATCAACAATGAAACAATAGGAGTGACTTAGAGATCAAACCCAAGAGCTCAAACGTGTGGAATCGTGTCTCTCCTTTGATCCAAAGTGAATCCTCAAGGGATTGATCTTTCTTGCATTGGATTTCGTGGAGAGATGTGTTTTCTATGCTCTTGGAGGGTGTGACGGTGCAGGGGGTCGAGAGAGTTAATAGTTGGGCCGTGCACATCTATTTATATTAGGGTTTTCAAAAGTTACGTTAGGGTTTCGAGGGTCCGGACTAGTCCGTGGTGGAGTCCGGACTAGTCCGGTGTGGGGTGTGCAAGAAACCCTAAGTGTCCAGAAATATCGGACTTGTCCGGCTAGGAGCGGACTTGTCCGATTTTAGTCAGAAGGTTTTCGGACTTGTCCGTGCTAATATCAGACTTGTCCTGTGTGGTGATGCCCTTAGTGAATATAGAACAAGTCCGCACTTGGAGGACTTGTCTGATTTTAGTTAGAGGAATTATCAGACTAGTTTGGAATTTTTCGGACAAGTCCGCATTGGCTGGACTTGTCCGAACCTGTCTAGAGAGGATATTAGACTAGTCTGGTGTATATCGGACTAGTCCATTTTTCCTGTGAAATGTGAAGTGTGTGAGGATTTTATGCTTGAGCTCTTGGGATGTGATACACCACCACACTCCCTACACAATGATGTGTTCTATTTATTTCTTGAGCTCTTTTCCGAATGTATCCTCATTCTCCTTTCTTTTTGGAGCTTTCTTCATTCTTTCATTAAAACTGGCGCTTTCTTCATTCTTTCATTAAAACCTGCGCTCTTCTCAATAATGTGGTTAGGATCTCATTTGTTTGTCATGAATCAACCAAAACCCACAAGGGATGCCTAGATGCACTTTCACTTCCGGCATGGCTTTTACTGGCCTACATCACTTCAGGATGCGGTTGAGCTAGTGAAAAAATGTGAAGCGTGTTAGTTCCACAAAAAATAGATTCACACACCGGCTCAATCACTACAAATGATACCTATTACATGGCCATTCGCCGTGTGGGGCATGGACATCTTGGGACATTTCCCAAAAGCTGTCGGAGGTTACAGGTTCCTATATGTCGCCATCGACAAGTTCACTAAGTGGCCGGAAGCAACTCCAGTTGTGACAATCAACAATCAAATTCTTGAAGTCCATTATATGCAGATTTGGAGTTCCAAACAAAGTCATAACTGACAACGGAACTCAATTCACAAGTGCTGCATTCCAAGAATATTGCAAAGACATCGGCATTCAACTTAGCTACGCCTCTGTAGCTCACCCAGCAAGTAATGGACAAGCCGAGAGAGCAAATGCAGAAATCTTAAAAGGACTCAAGATGCGCACGTACGAGCGCCTAAAAAAAGCATGGAGCCACCTGGATTGAAGAGCTTCCGTCCACACTATGGGCAAACAGGACAACATCTAACTGGTCAACTGGGGGGACTCCATTCTTCCTGGTGTACGAAGCTGAAGCAGTGCTTCCTCAAGAGATCACCTTGGGGTCCCTCTGGGTCCAGAACTTCGACGAAGCCACGCAGGACCAGCTCCGGCGTGAAGACCTTGACCTCGTCGACGAGGGAAGGTGCCTAGCAGCTGTTCAGAATGCACATTATCGCCAAGCGCTCCGGCGCTATCATCAAAGGCATGTGCGCAACCGACAGCTCCAGGAAGGCGATCTGGTGTTTCGGAAGATACTAAATCGTGAAGGAATGAACAAACTTTCCCCCAGCTGGGAAGGTCCATTCCGAGTGATCAAAGTATCCCGACCCGGATGCGTTCGCTTGGCAACTGAGGATGGGATGGGACTCCGCTTCCTAATCCTTGGAACATCGAGCACCTCTATAAGTTTTATGCTTAGAATCACGAAGGTGAGTCTGTAATTACACATGATGTATTTTATAGAGTCAATAAACAGACAGGGGTAGGACCTCCGGGAGAACATCCGGACCCCTCCGGGAGGGTCGGGGAAGTTCAAGTACACTTCATACAGTCACTTCACTAAAAGTGTAACTACCTACTCTGGGTTAGTACAAGATGTATAGCACACTTAGCTTGGTCCCACACCCTAAGTGTGTCCTTGTCTCCCCCCTGTAATCCAGACCTATAATGGAAGACATTGTTGTGTAAAAACAGACTCCACGTGCATTTATTTTTGTACAAGGCTGGACCTATCAACTTATTTTTTTTTAACCTTCTTGTCTATAATGAAGTTGTGTAATTATTCTTGAGTTTTTACCAAGTTATTCATATGCATTGCAAGTTATATTGTTGGTCTCTCTGGATCTTAACATGTTGTACAGTCTACTTGCCTGACCGCCAAGCCAACATAGGTCCGGAGTGTGCTAACGACTTAGCCTGGTCCTGCATCCTAAGTACGCCACTCTACCTACACTCTAGCATGCCTCAGTAGGGTGAGTATTAGAAAAGCATATGGGTCCGGAAAGATTACATCATTGTGCTCGTTACCATATCGAGTTTCTTTGGATTTAAAACTCAAATAAGAATGATAAGTCACAAACGATTTATAGTAATGAATTTGATAGTACAAAGATTAAGAGGATATGCAATGAATACAAGATTATTACACTTAAAATTTGAAAGCTCAATCAAAGAATAACTCAAGTGAATAAGTGACTATAAGATAGGCACCAAATAAGCTCAATCGATTAACAACTTAAGAGTACTCAATAAACACCAAATGAGTAGCAAAAGTATCGAATTACAAAAGATGATAATATCGAATTACAAAAGATGATATAGGTAAACTCCCCCTAAGGCTAGGACACTCCCCCTGAGACTAAGCTATCCTCCCCCTGACTCCTCTAACTCTTCTCCCCCTTTGGCATCAAGCCACCAAAAAGGGATCCGAGTGCCGAAGGACCCTGAGTACTAGGCGCGATGACGAACTGGTCACCGTCGCTGTCATCGGAGCTGCTGCCTGGAGTAGAGGTAGAAGGAGTTGTCGGAGCCGTAGGAGCCGTAGGAGCCGTCATCGGTGCCTGCTGGGTAGGAGCTGCTGGAACAGGGGCACTAACGACGGATGCCGGCGTCTGCTAGAACAGTGTCGTGGCCGGCAGTGGAGAGTGAATCGGTGCGCCGGGAGCCAGCAGTGGAGACATGCTGATCGAAGGGATCGGCGTAGTCGGCACCGGAGCTGCAGCTGAAGCAAGGACAGGTGGAGGTGGAGCAACTCCTGGCAGCTGCGACGGGAGGGCAATCCTGGTCTGGGTTTAGAGGTTGGTGATCAACCCCAGGATGCCCATCATCGCCTGCTGCGTCTGCTGTTGCTGGTCGAGGGAGCGCTAGTGCATCTAGTCGATCAGCCCAGTCAGCCGGTCAGTGTCCTCATGCCTCTCACGGGCGATCTGGCACTGCATCTCCTGCTGCTGCTGCTGGAGCTCCAGAAGGCGTGCGGCCTGCTCCGCTCGGGCCTGCTCAGCTGCAAGTCGGTCCAAGCGCTGCTGCTCAACCATCTGCTGTAGGAGGGATGTGAGCTCGGACGGCTGATAAACCTGTGCCTCTGAGACGGGAGGTGGAGTAGGGGGTGGCACTGTAGAGCCTCCAGCCTCCGCGTCGTGCTGCCTGGGTGAGGGAGGAGGAGGGAAGTACTCCTCGACACTATCATCCGTGTTGCTCTCGGACCATATGTGCTGCAAGTCCTCACCCTGAGCCTCTACCTCAGCCAGCCTCTCATCCTCCTTCTCCAGATCAGACCAGTCCTCCTCAGATAGACGAGCCCTAACCTGACGCTCGACTGGACGGCCAAGGCGGCGGTCTCCAGGAGCTGGGGCACGGTAGTGACCGAACCGTATGACACTCTCGTCAGTGAGACGGTCATGCATGGCAGACTCCTCAGGGACCATCATGGAGAGCAGGTAGCTGATCCAGTGTCCGTACACAAGCTGCCTCATCATGCCCACTCCATCGGTGATCACATCCTCCATCTCGCATATGAGGACGTCCACAATATCAAACTCCATCCCGTTCATGATGTAGAACAGGAGGGTCTGCTGCAGGCTGGTGAACCCCTCTAAGTAACCGGACCTCGGCAAGAGAGTGCGGCGCAAGGCAAGGTGCACTATGCGCGCAGCTGGAGTCAACAGTGCCGGTACCCTCGGCTGGTCTGGAGAGAAGGTTGGGCCAAACAAAGAGTGAATCTCCTCCAGTGGTGGTGCCACTCCTCCAGTGAGCGGCCTCCTCGGTGGGTCTGCCTGACCATACACCCTCTCATGCACGCAAGTGTCGTGCAGGTCCACTTCTAGCAGCTGTGCCAGTGTCTGCCTCGTCAAGTGATAGTGCTGGCCCATGAACATGAAGTCAATAGACCTGCGGCCCTCAGAGACGTATAGGGTAGCGTAGAACACGTGTACCCAATCCTCCACATAGGCACCCCTCTCATAGGACATCAGCTGGACCAGCCCTCTGTACCTCTCAAAGTAGGGGCTTATCTCTGTCTCTGCAGCCAGGGCGAGATGATCCCAGTCCAGAAATTTGTGCTGGAATAACTTGTGGCCTCGGCGTCTGTAGGTCTCATAGAGCGACGCCTGTGTCACAGTACAGAAACGACTGTCCACAAGAGCCTCTCTGGGCTGCGGGTAACACTCCTCAAGTAACACACTCCATTTGAGTCTTCAGAGTTGCTTGGCCTTCATCTTCCGGTAATCTGTCAATCAGACACCTTCACCGACACGGACGGTGGTGTCCATCTCGTAGATGGCTCTCTGGGCCTCCCTGTCCTCACGACGATCGGCAGCCGTCGGTCTCAGACGTGGTGCTGCTGTGGGATGCCCCCCACGGGTCCGGGTTGAGCACCGGCGGACGAGTGGCTCTTCCGGCTCTTCTTCGGCCTCGGACTCATCGATCACGGGAGGCTGCCTCGGACGAGCCTCGCGGATCCTCAGTGATCCTCCTCGGCCTCGCTCTCGCTCCTCGGCGGCGCGAGCGGCCATCAACGCCTTCTTCTCCTCCTTCGAGAGCTTCTGCTTCTTTGCGGCCGGCTCCGCAATGGCCTTGCCCTTGTTTTTCTTGTCGCGAGCCATTGCGTTCGGGCGATGCACGAGAATGAAGTATGATCGCGGCCGGCAACCCTAGTGATGAAGAGATGGCGACGGTGGAAGCACCACGACGACGATGTGCTTGGGGCGACGATGGTGCACGGGAGGAGGTGGCGCTTGGGTGTTGTGGTGGTGAGGGAGAGCGGCGACGACGCTTGGGTGGAGCGGCGGCGGCAGCTGCGGTGGAGGCGAGTGGCGGCGGCGCTAGATGGTGCGGCGGCGGCACTGGAGGATGGCGGCGGCGGTCGGAGGTCGGCGGCGGCGGCCAGAGTGCGGCGGCGGCGACCGGACACGGCGGTGGCGCAGGTGAGAGGAACGGCGGCGGTGTGATTCGGCGACGGGATCGGGAGAGAGAAGAGAGGAGGCGAACGACCGTTTAAATAGTGGGTCCCAAACCCTAGCCGTAAATTTAACACCGGATGGACCGATGTAGAAACTATAGAAGCATCGGTTGTAGGATCTAAGAGCACGTGAAAAGCTACCAGAGGGGGGGGGTGAATGGTAGATTTAAAAATCTTACGCAGCGGAAACAATAAAACCTCAAACCCTTTCGGCAGAAAAATGATCTGTTAAAGAAATCGTGTGTGAGACTAATATAAACGTGTTTCACCGTGACAAAAGTGATATATATTGTAGAGAATCACGTCACGAAGACAACACAAAAAGAATCACTCAAATCCGTCGAGAAAAACTCAAGTTATGATCAAAACATCAAACAATGGTCAATCTGTCCTACCCTAGAAAAACAGTTCTGGAACACTGCAAAGAAACTTGTGTAGATCAAAAACCACAAATCCAATGACCGTGAAATTTTGACAGATGATAGATAATCAAGTTGTGAAGACAACCGAAAAAGAATCACGTCAATTGGATCTGTAAAACTCGAGTTATGATAAAACCACCGACGAAAGGTAGTGCTGTCCAGAAACTCGACGAGTAAAACTTGTCTGGAACAAGTCGGACGAACAAGACACAAAAGTTCCTTGAAACTACGAATTTTATTCAATAGAACACAAGAGGAACAGCCCCAAAGTCGTGCACCACGAGCTCTAGGCTCCCTTGCTTATATAACCAGCCCTTAGGCCAACCCAATCTCAACTAGGACTCCAATCCTACTCAGATCACGAATCCTAACTTTCCATAACTGCTCAAGATTCTTCTATACGCAGATAGAAGCAATCTTAAGACTTCCAAACACCTTAAGAACGTATCCCAAATTCCTAAACAACTCAAATTCGTGACACACACGAAATCCTAACATAACCAACTCGATACTTTCCATACCGAGCCATAACCGACTCCGCCGCAGCCGAAGTCATCAACCAATACGATCCGATCCTTCCAACCAGATCTTTCCTTCCTTATCCCATCTTCGGAACCATGTTGCCACGTCATGCACCGCATGCATACGTGCGAACACCTTCCTTCGATGTCCAGTAACCTTCATATGCACTGCCCTTGATTCAATCATCCTGCGCGACCTCCTGATCAGCTCAACCACAATTCCTCCTGAATTTGGTTGTTGGAACCTCATCTCCTCCCTGAGACTAGTCCAATAGATCCCGTCACCAGCCATGACTTGAACTCAAGCAACACCTGCACATGAATAAACAACCAATCCATACGAGCCCAAGTCCTCGACTTGACTCAAGTTAGTTCCGAACACAACACCTTACGTGAGAACCTCACATAAGCATGTTGCAAAACCACAGCAAAACGATATCATCCATATCATCCAAAACGCACCAAAAACTTAGAAAATGAATACTAAGCAATCTTTCCAACAACGTAAAGCAAGTACGAAACATTGCAAATGAAAAGCAGAAGCACTTAGGTCAAGTTCCGGACCTTGCCAGAGCAACCCGGAGCTTGAGCCGGAGCTAACAAAAGCTAGTAGAACCTAGCGCCGGAGCTTACCAAAACTAGTAGATCCTAGCACCAGAGCTTACCAAAAACTAGTCAAAACTAGTCAACCCAAAACTGGAGCTAGACAAAGTACGTCGGAGCTTAGCAAAAGCATGCCGGAGCTATCAAGTATATGCCGGAGCTATCAAAGACATGCCGGAGCTAAAGATAAAGCTCACCGGAGCTAACCAAAGCTAGTCGGACCTTACCAAGAAGCCGGACCTAGCATCTAACGTAGCCGGAGCTACCCAAAACAAGTCAGACCTATGGTCGGACCTTGCTGTAGCTCAGAGCTAGAGTCGGACCTTGATAATAAGGTGTTTTGGTGATATTCAAAACTTTTATCATCAAAGCCAAGTGTATTCACTACAAGCCAATGTATTCAGCACACATAGATCTTACAATCTCCCCCTTGATGAATGCATTGGCAACACCATCTAAAATCTGAACATTGGCTTATTCACATAAAAGTTTTGAAAAAAAAATTTCTCCCCCTTTGTAAATAAAAAGTAAAATGAGAAGAAAAAAATTATCCCATATTATCTCTCCCCCTTTATTATCTCTCCTTATGAACATATTCTCTTTCTCTTCATGCTTATCTCTCCCCCTTTGACAATGTATTCAGCAAGTCATGAGCATGTAAACAAATTATCTCTCCCTCTTTAGTTGTTATGAGCATATTATAACATATACATATAAACAAAGCTCATCCAAGTCATACTATCAAGTACCTTACATTATCACATCAATGAAATACATAAGGTAGTGTAAGCCATGCTAGAGATCATATGTAATTTTCAATTTAAGCAAGTCATGATCTCACAAACTTAACTATCTCAAAACCTAATAGCATGACACTAGTTGCTGCATTTTATTATTTTTCAAAGCATAAATTTATATCATATGATATTTGCAAGAGATTATATGCGCATCTACCTTATTCTAACCAACCAAGCCAAGCCTATGTCATTTGACAATCAAAAGCTTAAGGACATGGTTTTAGTCATACACAACTTCTTCTAAGTTCATATCTAAGTGCAATGACAAGCCATCTCAAAAGAAGAAGTGCGATGCATGCATATTCTCTTGATCTTTTCTCAATTTATATTTGTTTATAAAAACTCAACATGTGAGTTGATTACTTGAGGAATTCTTAATGATTAAAAGCACTTGTGAACATGTAACAAGTTCAAAACAGCAAGAAAGTTCGACCATGACCAGTTTTAGTGTAAGTAATTATTCCAATTACTAGACATGGCAAAAACTACAAAATGTATAACACGAGTAATGTAGTAAGAACTTTCAGCATGTAAAAGGAATCACAAAGTCATATATGTATGAAATACTATGCTCAGATTATTTTAATTTCAGATTCACACATAGACTTCCCAAGTTTCAAAAACTCCCCCTCAATTTAAGCCATGAAGATGCATAACCCCTATTTCACTACGAATGTAACAAAAACGAGTGAAATCCAAAGGTTTTGTAAAAATGTCAGCCAATTGTTGTTCGATATCTACATGGTGAAGCACAATGTTTCCTTTTTCAATGTTATCTCGGAGAAAGTGATACCTAATATCAATGTGCTTAGTTCTAGAATGTTGCACGGGGTTTTTGGCAATACAAATGGCACTAGTGTTATCACAGAACAGTGGAACACTATCTAGATCAACCCCATAGTCCTTAAGTGTTTGAACAATCCAAAGAATTTGTGAGCAAGCACTAGCAGCAGCTACATATTCAGATTCGGCTGTGGATTGTGCAACTGAATTTTGTTTTCTAGAGGACCAAGCAACAAGAGAATTACCAAGAAAATGACAAGCACCAGAAGTACTTTTCCTATCAATCCTACAACCCCCAAAATCAGCATCCGAAAAAGCTTTCAAAGTAACGGTTGAGGAAGAAGGAAGAAAAATGCCAAATTCTTGAGTTCCATGTAAGTACCTGAGAATCCTTTTGACGGCTTGATGATGTGAAGCACGTGGGGAAGCTTGAAACCGCGCACAAAGACATACGCTAAATTGTATGTCCGGTCTTGATGCTGTGAGGTACAAAAGTGATCCGATCATGCTTCTATATTGCTTTTGATTCACGGTTTCACCATCTTCATCAAGTTCAAGTGTTGTTGCTGTTCCCATTGGTGTCCAAAGAGGCTTGCTTTTGTCCATGTTGAAGCGCCTTAGGAGGTCTTTGGTATACTTCGTTTGATGCACAAAGGTACCCTCCTTGGTTTGCTTGATTTGCAGCCCCAAAAAGTAAGTTAGTTCACCCATCATACTCATTTCAAATTCGGAACTCATCATTGCTGAAAACTTGGACACAAGATCATGAGAAGCACAACCAAAGATAATATCATCCACATACACTTGAACGAATAATGAGTCATTGCCATGTTTAAGCACAAAAAGAGTTTTATCAACCTTGCCCATGGTAAACCCCTTGTCAAGTAAGAATGTTTTTAACCTATCATACCATGCTCTAGGGGCTTGTTTGAGACCGTATAAGGCTTTGGACAGTTTGTAAACATGATTAGGAAAATCTGGATTTTCAAAACCCGGTGGTTGTTTGACATAAACCTCCTCATCTATGTAGCCATTAAGAAAAGGACTTTTAACATCCATTTGATATAGCTTAAAACCTTTAGATGCTGCAAAAGCTAACAAAATTCTTATGGCTTCTAATCTAGCGACAGGAGCAAAAGTTTCATCAAAATCTAGACCTTCAACTTGAGTGAAACCTTGAGCAACCAACCTATCCTTATTCCTAACCACAACCCCATCCTCACTTTGTTTATTTTTAAATACCCATTTAGTTCCAATTAAAGTGTGACCTTGAGGTGGAGGTACAAGTTTCCAAACATTATTTCTTTCAAAAATTTCTAACTCTTCTTGCATGGCAATAATCCAAGATTCATTAGTGAGTGCGTGTGATATATCTTTGGGTTCAAAAGAAGCAACAAAAGCAGAATGAGCATGAGTGTTTGGATCGCAAAACCTGGACCGTGTGACTCGTTCGTGCAAGCTTCCAATCATCTGTTGTGGGGGATGATCTTTGTAAAACCGTAGGGGAACAGATGTCTCACAATCTTCTTCTTCATTAGGTTCATCGTAGATTGATGAACTTGTGACTTGTGGACGATCAGGACCAGCATAAGTGATAGCTGGAGCTTGTTCAATGTCTGGAGCTGGACATGTGTCAACTTCGGAACTACCAGGCAGTATCACCGGCTCTTCTTCATCTTCGAAAATACCCCCCCCCCTGAGGATACGGATCTGGTCCTGCAACACCGGAGCTAGTACCTAGGCTTGCTTCATCAAAAGACACTTCACAAGTCTCCACAATTTTGTTAGTGTCAAGTAAAAGCACACGATAGCCTCTAGTATGAGATGGATAACCAAGAAACATGCCATCAATGGATCTAGGTTCAAATTTATCAAGATTACCATGTTTCTTAACAAAGCATTTGCAACCAAAGACCCGAAAGTGTGTAACACTAGGCCTATGTCCAAACCGAAGCTCACATGGTGTTTTACCTAGCTTAGCACGCAAGAAAACACGGTTTGAGACATAACAAGCGGTTGCTAACGCATCAGCCCAAAATTTCCTAGGAGTTTGATATTCATCAAGCATAGTCCTAGCCATCTCAACTAAGGTTCTGTTCTTTCTTTCTACAACACCATTTTGTTGAGGTACATATGGTGAAGAGAATCGATGTTCTATTCCATTTTTCAGCACAAAAGTGATCAAAAGATTGATTTTTAAATTCAGTTCCGTTATCACTTCTAATTGCTTTTAATGATCCTGGGTGATCAATTGATAATCTAAGAAATAAAGTTCTAAAATGACTAAAAACTTCATTCTTAGACGCCATAAAGTAAACCCAAGAGTATCTAGAATAATCATCAACAATAACAAGAACATACCATTTACCTCCGAAGGATTGAACACGTGAAGGTCCTACGGTGTCAAGATGCAAAAGTTGACATGGTTCAGTTGTCATGATCATTGTGAGAGGAGTATGTGAACCTGCAACCATCTTAGCATGTCTAC
Source organism: Tuctoria greenei (assembly GCA_036927565.1). Taxonomy (NCBI): domain Eukaryota; kingdom Viridiplantae; phylum Streptophyta; class Magnoliopsida; order Poales; family Poaceae; genus Tuctoria; species Tuctoria greenei. The sequence continues at coordinate 152,909,012 of JAYESD010000010.1, read as the reverse complement.
AAGAAGAGCACACAATTTCTTTGTCCCCTTTAAGCTTAGGCAGCCCACGTATGCGATCAAGAGCACTAACACGCGTTAGGTGATCAAAGCCTACGTGACCAAGTCTACGATGCCAAAAATATAAGTCCTTTGAATCATTAGCAACTAGACACCTATGCTCAGAGGAAGATATATCAAAATCAGCTTTAAAAACTCTTCCAAACCGAGACATGTTAAAAATAAGCTCACTATTTGAATCTACAACTTTGCAGCAGTTTTTATTGAAAATAATTTCTAGATTTTCATCTAGAAATTGTGCAACAGAAAGCAAGTTGTATTTCAAATTTTTGACAAGTGCCACATCCTTCAAAGTGTAGTGATCATTAACTCTAACCGAACCCTTAGCAATTATAGGAGTTGAAGAATTATCGGCAAAAGTAACATTTTCTACACGTGACACAAAAGAGAGGGAGGAGAACCATTCTTTGTTACCGGTCATGTGGCGTGAGCAACCTGAATCCACAATCCAAATGTTCTCCTTCCTCAAACGTGTAACCTACATAGAAGCACAATACGTCGATGACTCAATATTAGGGTTAGTCAAAAGGCATTTAGGTATCCAGTACTGAGTCACATGACGTGCAGTAGGAAAAACACGCGAAAGCTGAGATAAAACAGCAGGTTTATGAGTAGAAGTTTGGGGTTTTCTATTCTTAACTCTTTTAGCACAAGAACCAGTAGCTCCGGAGGTAAAAGAAGCAGTTCCAAAAGACAAGGCTGAAACTCTAGAAATAAAAGCTGAAGTTCCGAAGGAAACAACAGAAGGTCCGAGAGCTCTCGGAGCTATCGGAACTATCGGAGCTGCTTTTGCGGATTTCTTACCAGAAGGTCCGGAAGCTACCTTTTCAAATTTCTGACTCACTAAAGCATGTTGTGTTTTTCTAATTGCATGAAAGTTATAAGATCTAGCAATTTTTCTTTCCTTTTTCTGTTGTTTAGCTAGTCTATAACAAAAATCTATGACATGACCATCTCTACCACAGAAGGTACAATGAAATTTAACTTTGTGTTCATGTCTAGATGAGCAAGAAATATTTTTATTTGAAACCGAATAAGGCAACACTCCTGCAGATTTGAAAACCACTCCTTTTTGTTTAGGAACTGTTTGAATCAAACCACTTTCTAATAACTTTACAATTTTAGGTGGATGTGCCTTAGCATGAGCATGAGAATCAAAACCTAAACCAGTTTTATCATTGCAAGACTTGGAAGAATTCAGCAGCAAGTTTAGGTTCTTATTCCCATTACAAAACCGATCTAATGTCCTATGCATGTCATCAAGTTTATTGAACAGATCAAGGCAATTTTCACATGAAGTTTTTTCTTTTAGTTTGCAATTTGAACAAAATTTAACTTCATGAGAACGTAGAGCATTGTTCAATATAGAAATTTCATTCATAACATCTTGTAGTTTCTTATCAAGATCATCACAAGTAGAACAATGCAAGTCAATGGTAGAACAGCTAGCATCTTTCAAGTTTTTATCATTAAGTGCAGCAAGATCTTTGTTCTTTTTAATTTCTTCATCAAGTCTATCTAGAGTGGAGGAGTGTGCACTTCTTAATGTGGACAATTATTCATAGATTAAGTCACATGAGGGACATGCATCATCACTAGGAATCAAAGTTTTTAAACGGTTAATTTCAGATTCTAGTGATTCAATTTTAGCAGCATTATCCCTAAGCTTTTTGTCCTTTTTTCTTGACAATAATAGTTGCACGAGAAATAGCATCACATATTTCATTATAGGTAGGACATACCTCATCGTCTTCACTGCTGTGTTCTGCATCCTCCTGACTTGATCTTGATCTTGTTTTGCCCGTCATGAAGCTTAAGTTGGCCAGATCGTCATCATCTTCATCACTTTCAAAGTCTATATCACTTGAACTAAGTTCTTGAAGTGCGGTGATGAAGCTGTTAATCATCTTGCGTCTTATGGTACCCTTCTTCTTCTTGTTGGAGTTTCCAGAGGAGGTCCGAACCTTGCTTTGTTTTTCTTCTCGGGTGGTCGGACCTGAAAGGTTAGGGCATTCTGTATGAAAGTGTTCTATTTTACCACATTCAAAACAGCGTTGAGGTCCGGAGCTTCCTCTCCTTCTAGTTCTCACATTTTGCAATGCTTTTGAGAATCTAGTAGAGATGAGTGCCAACTACTCTTTTGGAAATTCTTCGATCTGCTCCAGGGTTAGCGAGGACAACAAAGCAAGAGTATTGCAAGATGATGATTGTCCGGAGCTAGACATATCATGTTGTGAGACAAATGCAATAGACTTGTTTGGGTTCTTACATGCTAGGATGTCAATTTCATGAGTTTTTAGTTTAGAATAAAGTACATCTAATGTAAGAGAACTCATGACAGTTGATTCACGAATAGATGTTACTTTCATCTCCCAAATTGACATGTCTAATGCACTAAGAAGTTGCCTAGCATTCTCAGCATCAGAAAAATTAACATTGACACTACGTAAGTTGCTGAGAATTTTATTGAAACGAGCAAAGAGGTCATCGATAGACTCACCTGGTTGCATCTCAAAACGCATATATTCCTTTTTGAACATATCTTGCTTTACCTCCTTGATTGTGTTGTAGCCTTCATGATAATCACAGAGAGCTCTCCAAACATCGTATGCTGATCGGAGGTGCGCGACATGATCAAAGTCGCTTTGAGTGAGTCCTTGGATGATCAAGTTTCGGGCTTTGTTGTTGTTGTCGACGTCCCGTAGATTTGTGGCCGTGACTTGATCATTAGGTGGCACTTCATAAGGCTTGTATACCTTCTCCCATATTGTAAAGCCTTGTTCCTGGATGAAAGCCTTCATGCGTGCCTTCCAAACCTGAAAATCAATACCAGCAAACACACAAGGTTTGGCGGAGTACTTCTCCATGATGATTAGTCAAAAACACGTGCAAATCATAAGGATTAGAGCACCGTGGCTCTGATACCAATTGTAGGATCTAAGAGCACGTGAAAAGCTACCAGAGGGGGGGGGTGAATGATAGATTTAAAAATCTTACGCAGCGGAAACAATAAAACCTCAAACCCTTTCAGCAGAAAAATGATCTGTTAAAGAAATCGTATGTGAGACTAATCTAAACGTGTTTCACGGTGACAAAAGTGATAGATATTTGAGAGAATCACGTCACGAAGACAACACAAAAAGAATCACTCAAATCCGTCGACAAAAACTCAAGTTATTAAACAATGGTCAATCTGTCCTACCCGAGAAAAACAGTTCTGGAACACTGCAAAGAAACTCGTGTAGATCAAAAACCACAAATCCAATGACCGTGAAATTTTGAAAGATGATAGATAATCAAGTTGTGAAGACAACCGAAAAAGAATCACGTCAATTGGATCTGTAAAACTCGAGTTATGATAAAACCACCGACGAAAGGTAGTGCTGTCCAGAAACTCGACGAGTAAAACTTGTCTGGAACAAGTCAGACGAACAAGGCACAAACGTTCTTTAAAACTACGAATTTTATTCAATAGAACACAAGAGGAACAGCTCCAAAGTCGTGCACCACGAGCTCTGGGCTCCCTTGCTTATATAACCAGCCCTTAGGCCAACCCAATCTCAACTAGGACTCCAATCCTACTCAGATCACGAATCCTACTTTTCCATAACTGCTCAAGATTCTTCTATACGCGGATAGAAGCAATCTTAAGACTTCCAAACACCTTAGGAACGTATCCCAAATTCTTAAACAACTCAAATTCGTGACACACACGAAATCCTAACATAACCAACTCGATACTTTCCATACCGAGCCATAACCGACTCCGCCACAGCCGAAGTCATCAACCGATATGATCCGATCCTTCCAACCAGATCTTTCCTTCCTTATACCATCTTCGGAACCATGTTGCCACGTCATGCACCGCATGCATACGTGTGAACACCTTCCTTCAACGTCCAGTAACCTTCATATGCACTGCCCTTGATTCAATCATCCTGCGCGACCTCCTGATCAGCTCAACCACAATTCCTCCTGAATTTGGTTGTTGGAACCTCATCTCCTCCCTGAGACTAGTCCAATGGATCCCGTCACCAGCCATGACTTGAACTCAAGCAACACCTGCACATGAATAAACAACCAATCCATACAAGCCCAAGTCCTCGACTTGACTCAAGTTAGTTCCGAACACAACACCTTACGTGAGAACCTCACATAAGCATGTTGCAAAACCACAACAAAACGATATCATCCATATCATCCAAAACGCACCAAAAACTTAGAAAATGAATACTAAGCAATCTTTCCAACAATGTAAAGCAAGTATGAAACATTGCAAATGAAAAGCAGAAGCACTTAGGTCAAGTTCCGGACCTTGCCAGAGCAACCCGGAGCTTGAGCCGGAGCTAACAAAAGCTAGTAGAACCTAGCGCCGGAGCTTACCAAAACTAGTAGATCCTAGCACCGGAGCTAACCAAAAACTAGTCAAAACTAGTCAACCCAAAACCGGAGCTAGACAAAGTACGTCGGAGCTTAGCAAAAGCATGCCGGAGCTTTGTGAGCTAGAGTATGAAGACTTCTATCTCTTTAAAGCATGTTCCTCTAGGCATTAACGCACCTAACATTTTGTTCTTTCCACCACATATGAGTTGAGATATTGCATTTCAAGCAAGTCTCTTTCTCATGAGGTGGGTTCCCCTTTGTGACAATCTACCGTATGCAATGCCAAACATTTTATAATGCAAGAAATTTCAAGTCTATATGGCAGGCATCATGCAAGGCATAAAATAAATCTATCTTGCCAAAATTGAACCTTTCAAAGGCTTCTTCTGGGAGAGCCACTCTCCAAGCCTTGGGAAAACCCTAAGGAACCTCCATCCCAAGCTAACCCTTGCTCTCCCCTATCCTTTGAGAGTCAGGCAAGACCTATATGAAGTGCATTCTTACATGAAGTTTGTTGCATCTAGCACATTTAACTCACTTCTTAGCCTAGAAAAAGTTTTCTCATCGAGTGGTTTAGTGAAGATATCCGCCAATTGTTCTTCGGACCTAACACCTCGCAATGAGATGTCTCCCTTAGCTTCATGGTCCCTCAAGAAATGATGGCGAATATCAATGTGCTTAGTGCGGGAGGGTTGAACGAGGTTTTTAGCTATCTTAACCGCACTTTCATTGTCACAAAGGAGAGGCACACAACCAAGTTTAATACCAAAGTCCAAAAGGGTTTGTTTCATATAGAGAATTTGGGCACAACATGCACCGGCCGCTATATATTCCGCTTTCGCCGTGGACAAGGCAACGAAATTTTGCTTCTTGCTAGACCAAGATACTAGGGAACGCCCAAGCAAGTGGCACCCACCGGAGGTACTCTTGCGATCCACGCGGCATCCGGCAAATTCCGAATCCGAGTATCCCAAGAGGTGGAATTTTGCACCTTTAGGGTACCACAAGCCCATGCTAGGGGTATGCTTAAGATACCTAAGTATCCTAAAGACTGCCTTCCTATGCGATTCTTTAGGTGCCGCTTGAAAGCGAGCACACAAGCATACACTAAACATGATATCGGGCCTAGATGCGGTAAGATAAAGCAATGAACCAATCATAGAACGGTAGTTAGATTGATCAATAGGTTTACCGTCCTTATCCGCGTCGAGATGACAATTTGTTGCCATTGGAGTGCTTCTTGAGCTACAATCTCCCATCTCAAATTTCTTCAAGAGGTCCTTGGTGTACTTCTCTTGATAGACGAAGGTCCCCTCTTGAAGTTGCTTGATTTGAAATCCAAGGAAGAAGTTGAGCTCTCCAATCATTGACATCTCGAATTCCCTAGACATCATTTTGCCAAACTCATGGCTAAGAGCTTCGTTAGTTGAACCAAAAATAATATCATCAACATAAATTTGACAAATGAACAAATCTCCGTTGATGTCTTTGGTGAAGAGTGTGGTGTCCACCCTCCCGATCTTGAATCCTTGCATGATCAAGAAATCCCGTAGTCGTTCATACCACGCCCTAGGTGCTTGCTTGAGCCCGTAGAGCGCCTTGTGCAACCTATACACATGATTAGAATTCCTCAGATCTTCAAACACGGGAGGTTATTCAACATAAACAAGCTCGTTAATGTAACCATTAAGAAATGCACTTTTCACATCCATTTGATAAAGTCTAATCTATGATGTGATGCAAAGGCAAGAAGTATACGGATGGCTTCTAGCCGGGCGACCGGGGCAAATGTCTCCCCAAAGTCTAGTCCTTCAACTTGCGAGAACCCCTTGGCCACAAGTCTTGCCTTGTTGCGGACCACAACGCCATTCTCGTCTTGTTTGTTGCGGTACACCCATTTTGTTCTGATGACGTTCTTGTCCTTGGGTCGCTCCTCCAACACCCAAACTTCATTGTGGATGAAGTTGTTGAGTTCTTCTTGCATGGCCATCACCCAATTTGGGTCTTGGAGTGCTTCCTCAATGTGAGTGGGTTCTACACACGAAACAAACGAGTAGTGCTCACAAAATGAAGCGAAATGGCGAGAACGTGTACTTACACCCCTTGACGGACTTCCAATGATTTGGTCCATCGTATGTGCCTTGGAGATGCGTCCATGCCTCATAAGTGGTTGTGAAGCACTTGGCAAAGGTGATGCGTGTTGATCCTCTTGTGGTTGGACTTGATCATGGACTTCTTCTTCTTCTTGATGTTGTTGTGCTTGTGAGTCTTGAGTCGGCAATGGATCATCCTTCTCTTCTTCGTCAACTTGAGGCGCCATTGAAGTGTTGATGTTGGAACTTGAAGCTCCCCCTTGATCATGGCTCTCCTCAACTTCAGGCTTGATATCTCCAATGGTCATATTCTTCATGGCTTCTCGTAGAGGCTCATCATCTATTTCATAATGACCAAAACTCTCCTCTTTGGAGCCATTAGATTCATCAAACTCAACATCACAACTTTCCTCAACTAAACCGGAGGTTTGGTTGAATACTCGATATGCTTTTGAGTTTGATGCATAACCAAGGAATATACCAACATCACATCTTCTTTCAAACTTACCGAGCCTTTTCTTGCGGTAGATGTAGCACTTGCATCCAAAGACTCGAAAGTAGGAGATGTTGGGTTTTCTCCCAATGAGAAGCTCGTACGGGGTCTTTTGAAGTAGTCGATGGAGATAGACCCTATTTGCTGCATGGCACGCCGTGTTGATTGCTTCGGCCCAAAACTTCTCCGACGTGCCGTAGTCATCAAGCATTGCTCTCGCAAGAGTGATGAGTGTCTTGTTCTTCCTTTCAACGACACCGTTTTGTTGAGGGGTGTATGTGGCCGAAAACTCATGCTTCACGCCTTCACGGTCACACCACTCCCCGATGTTGTAATTCTTGAATTTGGTGCCGTTGTCACTCCGGACCTTGATGATGGGAAGTTTAAATTCCCTTTGAGCACGGTTGGCGAAGGTCTTGAACACTTCCAGAGTTTCACTCTTGTCACCTAGAAATAAAGTCCAAGCATAGCGAGAGTAGTCATCAACTATAACGAGACAATAGAGGTTACCGCCAAGGCTTTGATATGTGGATGGTCCGAAGAGGTCCATGTGGAGTAGTTCAAGTGGCTTGGAGGTTGACACCATTGTCTTCATTGGGTGGTGTGAAGCAACTTGCTTCCCAGCTTGACAAGCGTTACAAAGCTTGTTCTTCTCAAATGTAACATCCTTCATGCCAGTCACCATCCCAAGCTTGAATGACTTCTTGAGTTTGCTCATCCCTATATGCGCTATGCGTCGGTGCCATAGCCAACCCAAGCTTGTCTTAGTGAAAAGACAAGTGGTCAAGCTAGCATTCTTGTTGGAGAAATCTACTAGGTAGAGATGTCCATGCCGAAATCCTTTGAAGACTATGTCTTGGCTTGTTTCACTACTCACAACAACATCATTTTTGCTAAAAGTACATGTTAGTCCAAGATCACATAGTTGTGCAATAGAAAGTAAATTAAAACTAAGTGACTTGACATAGAAAACATTGGAAATGGATAAATCATTTGAAATAGCAATTTTACCTAACCCAAATACCTTTCCCTTAGAGTTATCACCAAAGGTGACTTGTTCATGATTGCCGGGGTTTTCTATGGTGGTGAACTTACCATCATTGCTGGTCATATGTTGGGTGCACCCGCTATCGAGTACCCAATGCTTTCCTCCGGCTTTGTAGTTCACCTACACACATGAATTCAATTTTTAACTTTAGGCACCCAAGCCAACTTAGGTCCTTGTATGTGTTATACAAGTGTCTTTAGGACCCAAAGTTGCTTGGGGAGCTTCCCCTTCATGCCCTTCATGTCCTTGCCAATGAACCTAGCCTTCACCTTGCCATCTACTTTACTCAAGAGATAATAACGATCATTGAAAGTAGATTTGTAATTAATGGGCAACTTGGGAGAGGGTCGGTTAGGAAGAGGACACTCAATTGTGTGGTGACCGGTGACCTCACAATGTTGGCAATAAGAACCAACTTCCTTGATGAAGCTTGTTCTAAGCTCCGGTGAGGGCACCTTTCCTTTGTTGGGCACCGGGAAGGATCCAAGTCCTCTCTTGTTGAAAGCCTTTGCTTGTTGGAAGAGGATTTCCTTGTGTTTGACTTCCCCTTTTGAAAGTCTAGCCACACTAGTGCGGAGACTCTCAATTTCTTCCAACAAGTCCTTCTCCCTAGCATTTGCTTTCAAAGGAAAAGACTTGTTCAAGGCAATAGTGACATGAGAAGTAATGGATATCTTATCATTAAGAGTTTGCTTCTTTATATTTTTCAACTCTTGATCAAGCACGTCATGAGCAAGGTTAAGTGTTTGATGTTCTTGTATTAGCTTGTTGTGCTCTTCCAAGAGTGTTTGGTGTGCTAAGTTAAGCTCATGATTATCTAACTTGATTTTAGCCTTTTCTTCCTCAATTTGCTTGACATGAGATTTGAGCGTGTCATGCTCTTTGAGTATGCTTTCATACTTGTCAAGCAAATCGAGGTTAGCACTCTCAAGTCTAGCACGAGTTTCTTCAAGAGCTTTAACCTTACTCTTTTCCCTCTTAATGATAGCATGATATTCATTTATCAAAGAAGTTAAATCATCGCTAGAGTCATCACATACCTTGGTGTTACCTTTCGCCATGAGGCACATGGGCGGTGGATGAAGAGGTGAGTCATCATTGTTGGCAATGGCGAGGCCGGCCAAACTTTCTTCTTCCACTTCACTCTCTTCATCACTCGTTTCTTCGTCGGTGACCCATTCATTTTCCTCACACATGAACACCTTTTGTCGGCCATTTCTCTTCTTTGGGAAGAGTCTTGCCTTCTTGCCCTTGTCATGTTTCCTCTTCCCAAAGGATCTTGGTTTGGGTTTGGCCTCTTCTTCATCATCTTCACTCTCTTCAAGCTTGCGATGCTTGCTTTTGTAGTTCTCTCTTCTTTTGTCCGGTTTTGGACAATCATAGGAGATGTGGCCTTGATCACCACAATTGTAGCAAGTCTTGTGATCATCTCTCCTTGGTAGAAACGCTTTCTTCTTGGGATAAAAGGTGTATCCCTTCTTGGTAATCTTGGAGTTCAAGCGTGAGAACTTCCTCATCATCAATGCAAGCTCATCATCTTCATCTTCACTTGATACTTGCTCTTCTTCACTTGAGCTAGGCTCAACCACCTTCTTCTTCTTGAGGCTTGTTTTCTTGGTGGAGGCCTTTAGAGCAATTGTTTTTGAGGATGATTGCTCCATCATCCCAAGCGCACTCATCTCATGAGCGTGAATTTCTCCAATGAGCTCCGAAACTTCAATGTGGTCAAGAGACTCTTTTTGGAGCATGGAGTTGATGATGTTTTACTTTGGCTTGGGAAGGAGAATGAGGATCTTGCGGTTGATGAGTCCCTTGCCAAGAGAAGCAATGTCAAGAGCATTAATTTATTCAATAAGTACATTCAAGCGAGAGAACATCTCATTAATATTTTCATGAGGTAGCATCTTAAATTCATCATATTTTGCTTTAAGCATGTGATATTTAAGTTCCTTGACTCGAGAAGAACCCTCATGAATCTCTATTAAGCAAGCCCAAAATTCACAAGCTTTTTCTTTGCTAGCAATCCTAGCAAACACATCTTGACTAATACATTCATAGATTGCATTCCTAGCTTTAGCATCCCATTTAATTTGATCACCAACATAGTTGTGTTCTCCAAACCCCGCGTGGGTCGCTTCCCATACTTCGGGAGCAATAGCCTCTAGATAAGCGCGCATGCGTGCTTTCCAATAGGCAAAGTTCTTGCCCTCGAAGTTAGGAACCGAACCCCCAACCTTGGCCATTTTAGCTCTCTAGCGGTGAAGCTAGAATGATCCTATGAGCAACCTTGCTCTGATACCAATTGTAAGGATCGAATACCCAAGAGGGGGGGTGAATTGGGCTTCTTTTAAAAAATCTAAGCAATAAAACTTAATCCCTAAAAGCCCAATTCCTACGCAAATAATCTATGCATTGAGGTAAATAGCAACTTCGCGAAATATAAAATGCATAAATGTAAGGGAGAGGAAGAGGATGCAAACTTCCGAGGAGACACAAGGATTTATCCCGTGGTTCGGCAAGATCGTCAAGATCTTTCTACATCCACGTTGTGGCACCCACCAAAGGGTTTAGCCACACCCAAGTCACCGAGACGAGGGATCTCCACTATTCTTCTCCGTTTGCCAACCTCGGCAAGGTGGAGCTCAAGCCTTGTACAACTTCGACCCTCCGGGCTTCCACAAATGCCTTGGCAAGCTCCGAAAGTCTCTTACAGTTACAAACACCAAGGGGCACTCCCTTGAGGCTCTCACTATCCTAGAGATTCCACTCACCCAGAATGGAGGCACACAAGCTCTCTCTCTAGCTAGCTCTAGCCTATCTCTTGGTGTGTAGGTGGTCGAAAATGATGTAGAAGTGATGGCTCTTGGTCTTGAACGCTTGTGGATGTGTTGAGAATGTTTGGTGATCAAGACTTGTCGAAATGACAGGTTTAGGGGGTATTTAAAGCCAGCCTCCACGAAATAGCCGTTGGAAAAGTAGGTTGACAGAACTTTTCTACGAACATCGGATGATCCGATGTCTCCCCTTTAGTTATCATCGGTCAAGTTTACTTTAGCTGACATCACCGTGTCAGATATGACCGTTGTTAGATCGATGTTGCACTTGTCTTCTCATCGCATGATCCGGTGGCTCTTCCTCCATAATTGGCTCAAACTTGATGCTTACTGGAGTGATTGACCGATGTGTATACTTCTGTACATCGGATGATCCAGTGCTACACTTGGTCCAAGGATATTGCAAACTGTACTGATGGACCGATGTAGCTGAGCCCTTAACATCGGATGATCCGGTGAGTGCTTTGTTTTGAGGTCTTCTTCTTCTGCTGAACCAACTCGACCGATGTGTTGTTCTCAGAAATCATCGGTTGATCCGGTGAGTTGATTTTGTTTGCTTCGAGTTGTTTCTAAGTGATTCTTTTGTGTCTTGCTCGATTGACCTCTTAGACTCTTGTTGGAAATGTACTTCTGATGGTTGTCAAGCATTAAGTGTCATCAATTGTGGTTGAATGACTTTGACATAAGAGCTTTCACTTTTTGTCTTCATATCATTGATTTGATCTCATAAAGTGATTGTATATGGGTCTCCAATGACATATAGATTTCATTTGATTGAGTGATTATGGGGACCTTGCATTCACAAATTCATTAGTAAAATCCAATGGTTGTCATTAATCACCGAAACCGTACCTCATGGGGGCCTAGATGCTTTCAGCTTCTAAGCTCCGACAACCCTTGGGGGCCTAAATTCAACTATTCGCACGGCGACAAAAGGAGCTACCAAGCTTCAATCGTCAATGTTTATATGTTGATACTGGGTACTGTCGGAGCTACCTAGCTCTGCCAATCTTAGGGGGCCTGCCGTTGATGCCTCAGAATTGAAGACTTCAGACCTAAAATCTACAAGTGTGAAGCGTTCAATTCATCAATATACTGTCAAAACCTTTGGTACATGTACACACTTCAATTGTACACATGTACCAGGGGCCAACAAGATACAACACAGTATATTGAAGACAAAGTGAAATTCATGACTGTAACACCCTCATTTTCATGCATCATGCCCTACATACACTCATATACATGTTTAACATTAACCCACCACAAGAGGAACAAGTTTAAAATTGATTTGGAACAAACCGCACTTAAAAACATAGGAAAGTGCGGACTAGTCCGATTTTACCGAGGACTAGTCCGATTTCTCTCTGACTAAAAAAGGACTTGTCCGTTTTTGCTGCGGATTAGTCCGATTTTTGGCACTGGAAACTTTTGGACTTGTCTGATTTTGTGCGGATTAGTCCGTTATTCCATGAATCCTTGAAAATTTGCTAAGTCCTTGGGCTTTTCCGGACTAGTCCGGTGTTCTAGCGGACTTGTCCAATTTCCTCTCTGTTCAAATTCGGACTTGTCTGATGTTTGGCCAGACTTGTCCGATTTTCTCTCTGGACGACTTTGGACTAGTCCGGTCCTGTCTGGACTTGTCCGATATTTTGCGACTCCGAGTTGATCTTTTGTTTTACGACTTGTTTCTTGGGTTTCACGTTAAGTGGGCCTAGGGACGTTGTGCCCAACTCTTTTAGAGCCCATGAGGGACTCTAAACCGGCCTCTACTCATCCCAAAACTCAAAAATCCACCTAACACTAGCCTCCACCTCTATATAAACAGCCCCACCCCTTGGTTTGAAATCTATTTGCCACTTTTCCACCCACCCAAACCCTAGTTCGTGGGGAGCCACCATCAAGGTGGGAGGAGAAGATCCCAAGCAAGAAGAATAAGAGGAGGAAATGAAGGAGGATCAAGATCTCCACCAAGTTTCGTCCTTCACCACCAATTCATCTGCAAGTTCATCACCAACCCTAGATCACCAAGATCCAAGTGCTACCTCCAAGTTTCTTGATTCATTGGAGTTCTAAACACCTGGTATACCTTCTATTATCTTTTCCTTACGTGAATTCAAGCCCTAATCTCCGAATTTACATCGATCTAGAAAACCCTAATCTGCTGATCTCGTAAAGTGCGGACTTGTCCGGTCCCTAGCGGACTAGTCCGATCTTTCTGGTTAAATTGGGTTGAATTAATTCTAAAATTTGATCTAATCGACTCCAAACCTGTATAAACTTGTTAAAATCTATTAGAACTAGTTATTGATCATTGAAAGCAATCTATTAACAAGTTCTACCTTGCATTTGCATTAATCATGTATGTCATGTCATATTGAGTAATATTTGTGCACTCTTTGATTGTGTTTCTTGTCTTGTGTGTTTATTGTGCGGATTAGATGGATTTGCGCTAGAAAGTGCCGCGGTGGATCTTCAGCACCAAGAGTCTGAAGGCTTTGACCCTAATCAACAGCAAGAGCAAGGCAAGTGTCCTTGAAGCATATTGATCCTGTTTTGAAATAAATGTTTTGTTTGTAAATTGCATGCTTGTGTCAATTTGATGGGAATCCTATGATAGGAAGTTTACTAGAATTGTTTAACCGCCCTTGTCACCTGGAGTTATGGTAGAGAGTCGGGATGGACTTTTTACTTTTTTCTTCGCTTAGTCATCTGGGATGGAAACCAACTATACCACTCAATTTAATTATGCATGAATGAGATTATGGCTAACATGAACTGGTTAAATCTGATATGGTAATGGGTGATCTAAGCAAGCCTGGTATGTGGATGGGTTGGATGTACGGTGGTTTGCTTGCTTTAGATCTAAGGACCGGTTCATGCGAGAATAAGCCAGGACTACAGTGCCACCACGAGGCCAAGTATGGGTGCGGCATAGTGTAAGGACCGAATGCCCAAGAGGGGGGGGGGGGTGAATTGGGATTTCTTCGAAAAATTCTAAGCAATGAAACTTAATTTCTAAATCCCAATTCCCTACGCGACTATCTATGCATTCTAGTAGATAGAAACTTTGCGGAATATAAAATGCATAAAAGTAAGGGAAGGAGAAGGGATGCAAACTCCCGAGGAGACAAGGATTTATCCCGTGGTTCAGCAAGATCATGAAGATCTTCCTACATCCACGTTGTGGCACCCACCAAAGGGTTTTGCCACACCCAAGTCACCGAGACGAGGGGTCTTCACTATTCCTCTCCGTTCGCCTCCTTTGGCAAGGTGGAGCTCAAGCCTTGTACAACTTCGACCTTCTGGGCTTCCACACATGCCTTGGCAAGCTCCGGAAGTCTTCTCACTGTTACAACACCAAGGGCACTCCCTTGAGGCTCTCACACTAACCTAGAGAGTCCACTCACACAGAATGGTGGCACACAAGCTCTCTCTCTAGCTAGTTCTAGCCTAAACCTTGGTGTAGAGATGATCGAAATGGTGTGGAAGTGATTGCTCTTGGCCTTGAACACTTGTGGATGTGTTGATAGCTTCAGGTGATCAAGACTTGATGAAATGACAAGGTTAGGGGGTATTTATAGCCAGCCTTCCCGAAATAGCCGTTGGAAAAGTAGGCTGACAGAACTTTACTGTGAACACCGGATGATCCGATGTCTCCCCTTTAGTTATCATCGGTCTAATTATTTTGGCTGACGTCATTATGTCAGATATGACCGTTGTTAGACCGATGTTGCTCCTGTCTTCTCGTCGGATGATCCGGTGGCTCTTCCTCCAGAATTTGCTTAATCTTGATGCTTACTGGAGTGATCGACCGATGTGTGTTAAGTCTGTACATCGGATGATCCGGTGCTACACTTGGTCCAATGGTATTGCAAACTGTACTGATGGACCGATGTCTCTGAGCCATTCACATCGGATGATCTGGTGAGTATATTGTTCTGAGGTCTTCTTCTTCAGTTGAACCAACTCGACCGATGTGTACATTTCTGAAGTCATCGGTTGATCCGGTGAGTTGATTTTGTTTGCTTCGAGTTGTTTTTGAGTGAATCTTTTGTGTTTTGCTCAGATGACCTCTTAGACATTTGTTTCATAAGGCTCTCTGATGATATTCAAGCATTGTATGTTGTCAACTTATGGTTGAGTGACTTAGACATAAGAGCTTTCACTTCTTGTCTTTATCTCATTGATTTGATCTCAAAAGTTGAATGTATATGGGTCTCCAATGACATATTCATTTCATTTTATTGAGTGATTATGGGGACCTTGCATTCACAAATTCATTAGTAAAGTTCAATGGTTGTCATTAATCACCGAAACCGTACTTCATGGGGGGCCTAGATGCTTTCAATCTCCCCCTTTTTGGTGATTGATGACAACACAATAATCAAAGCGCAATAGTAATGAATTTGATAGAATGAAACTTAAAAGAATATGCAATGAATACAGGATGTCACACTTTAAGCTTAAGCATCAATTAATAACTCAAGTGTGAGTAATAAGGGATCATAAACATAGATAAACACCAAATGAGCCCAATCGATTAATAACTCATGGAAATAAGTTCATTAGCTCAATAAGCAGCAAATGAGTAGCAAACACACCAAATGTAGCAAACACACTGAATTACAAGAACGATAAATGATAAATGAGACTACTCCCCCTGACACTAAGACGCTCCCCCTGACTCCTCTAACTCTTACACTAAGAAGCTCCCCCTCACTCCTCTAACTCTTCTCCCCCTTTGGCATCAAGACACCAAAAAGGGATCCGAGCGCCTAAGGACCCTGAGTACTGGGCGCGATGACGAACTAGTCACTGTCGCTGTCGTCGGAGCTGCTCGCTGGAGTAGCGGTGCAGGGAGCTGCCGGAGCCGTAGGAGCCATCGTCGGTGCCTGCTGTGGAGGAGCTGCCTGAGCAGGGGCACTGACGACGGAGGCCGGCGACTGCTGGAACAGAGTCGTGGCCGGCAGCGGGGAGTGAAGCGGAGCACCAGGAGCCAGAAGTGGAGACATGTTGAAGGAGGGAATCGGTGTAGAAGGTACTGGGGCCACTGGAGTGACAGCTGGAGCTAGGATTGGAGGTGGTGGAGCGACTCCTGGCAGCTGCGACGGGAGGGCAATCCCAGTCTGGGTGTAGAGGTTGGTGATCAACCCCAGGATGCCCATCTTCGCCTGCTGCATCTGCTGCTGCTGGTCGAGAGTGCGCTGGTGCATCTGGTCGATGAGCCCCGTCAGCCTGTCAGTGTCTTCACGCCTCTCACGGGCGATCTGACGCTGCATCTCCTGCTGCTGCTGCTGGAGCTCAAGGAGACGGGCAGCCTGCTCCGCTCGGGCCTGCTCGGCTGCCAGCCTGTCCAGACGCTGCTGCTCAACCATCTGCTGGAGGAGCGACGTCAGCTCTGACGGCTGCGTGACCTGCGCCTCAGTGACGGGAGGAGGAGTAGGTGGTGGCACTGTAGAGCCTCTAGCCTCCGCGTCGTGCTGCCTGGGTGAGGGCGGAGGAGGGAAGTACTCCTCGACACTTCGTCGGTGTCGCTCTCTAACCAGATATGTTGTAAGTCCTCCCCCTGTGCCTCAGCCTCGGCAAGCCTCTCATCCTCCTTCTCTAAGTCAGACCAGTCCTCCTCAGAAAGGCGAGCCCTGACCTGACGCTCGACTGGACGGCCAAGGCGGCGATCTCTAGGAGCTGGGGCACGGTAGTGACCGAACCGTGTCACACTCTCGTCAGAGAGACGGTCGTGCACGGCGGACCCCTCAGGAACCATCATAGTGAGCAGGTAGTTGATCCAGTGTCCATACACGAGCTGCCTCATCATCCCCACCCCGTCTGTGATCACATACTCCATCTCGCATATGAGGACATCCATGATGTCGAATTCCATCCCGTTCATGATGTAGAACAGGAGAGTCTGATGCAAGCTAGTGAACCCCTCCAAGTAGCCAGACCTCGGTAGGAGCATGCGGTGCAAGGCGAGGTGCACTATGCGTGCAGCTGGAGTCAACAAGGCTGGTACTCTCGGCTGGTCAGGAGAGAAAGTGGGACCAAACGGAGAACGAATATCCTCCAGCGGTGGTGCCACTCCTCCAGTAAGCGACCTCCTCGGTGGATCTGCCTGACCGTAGACCCTCTCATGCACGCAGGTGTCGTGCAAGTCCACTCCGAGCAGTTGTGCCAGTGTCTGCCTCGTCAAGTGGTAGTGCTGACCCATGAACATGAAGTCAATTGATCTTCTGCCCTCAGAGACATAGAGGGTGGTGTAGAAGATGCGGACCCAATCTTCCACATAGGCACTCCGCTCATATGCCATTAGCTGCACCAAACCTCGGTACCTCTCAAAGTAAGGACGGATCTCCGTCTCTGCTGCCAAAGCTAGCTGACCCCAATCCAGATAGTTTTGTTAACACAGCTTGTGACCTCGACGCCTGTAGGTCTCATAGAGTGATTCCTGGGTGACAGTCCAGAAGCGACTATCCACCAGAGCCTCTCTGGGCTGCGGGTACCACTCCTCAAGCAGCACATTCCACCTGAGCTTGTGAAGCTGCTTGGCCTTCATCTTCCGGTAGTCGGTCAACCGGACTCCTTCAGCGACATGGACAGTGGTGTCCATCTCGTAGATCGCTCGCTGGGCCTCCCTGTCCTCACGACGGTCGGCTGCCGTCGGTCTCGGACGTGGTGCTGCCTCGGTGTGACCCCCACGGGTCCGGGCTGAGCGCCGGCGGACGAGAGGCTCAACTGGCTCTTCCTCGGCCTCAGAGTCGTCGATCACAGGAGGCTGCCTCGGACGAGCCTCGCGGATCCTCAGCGACCCTCCTCAGCCACGCTCACGCTCCTCGGTGGCCCGAGAGGCCATCAAGGCCTTCTTCTCCTCCTTCGACAACTTTTGCTTCTTTGCGGCCGGCTCCGCGATAGCCTTCCCCTTGTTCTTCTTGTCGCGAGCCATTGCGATCGCTCGATTGAATGGAGTCGACAGTGGTGATGTGGAGATCGACGGGGTTGCGAAACCCTAGCGGCGATGGATGCACCGCGATGGCAATGTGTGCGCGTGGGGCGGCGGCGGCGCTGTGGTGATGGACGGGAGGAGGCGGCGGCGGCGCTTGAGTGGAGGCGCGGCGGCGGCTGGGTGAAGCGGTGGCGGTGAGGCGGCAGCGCTTGAAGGCGATGGAGGCGCGGTGGAATGAGCGGCGCGTGGATGGAGGCGGCGGCGCGGCGGGAGCAAGGCAGCGCGGACGAAGACGGCGGCGGCGGCTGGTGGGCGGCGGCAGCGTCCAGCGGCGGTGGAGGTGGCACAAGGTGAGAGAATCGGCGGTGGCGGCGTCAGGATCGGGAGAGAGAAACCGGCGGAGGCGAAAACGCGTTTAAATAGTGGGTCCCAAACCCTAGCGGACTTTTTAACACCGGATGGACCGATGATGAATGACGGGAGCATCGATCGAATGATACAGTAAGGTTTTCCAGAAAAGTGCAGTTGACACCGAATGGACCAACGTTTAGGGTTTGGATCATCGGTCAAATGGCACAGTAAGGGTGTTCAAAAGAGGAATGTTGACACCGGATGGTCCGACGATGGAGGAGGTAGCATCTGTGGAATTTGACCACGGTTCCAGAATTGTACACACCGTATGGACCGATGTTTTTAAGGATGAACTCGTCAGTCGGTTAGGGATTCTGACTGAAGTGGCCCTTGGAGATTGAACACCAATTGATCCGATGAGGGGTTTACATAGGCATCGGATAATCCTATGACTACAGAACAATAACATCCCATATATGTCCTTTGACCAAACAGACAAGCAAAGAGAAACACATGTCTTAGGACTTTTTGGGCAACCCCTTACCCCTCAAAGATACTAATATGCCAATAACTTGGCTAGGCCTTAAGGAAAATGGAACATCGAGAAAAATAGGAGGAAATTATCCAAATAAAATGTAAGGCCCATGCTTTGTGAGCTAGAGTATGAAGACTTCTATCTCTTTAAAGCATGTTCCTCTAGGCATTAACACACCTAACATTTTGTTCTTTCCACCTTATATGAGTTGAGATATTGCATTTCAAACAAGTCTCTTTCTCATGAGGTGGGTTCCCCTTTGTGACAATCTACCGTATGCAATGTCAAACATTTTATAATGCAAGAAATTGTAAGTCTATATGGCAGGCATCATGCAAGACATAAAGTAAATCTATCTTGCCAAGTTTGAACCTTTCAAAGGCTTCTTCAGGGAGAGCCACTCTCCAAACCTTGGGACAACCCAAAAGAACCTTCATCCCAAGCTAACCCTTGCTCACCCCTATCCTTTGAGAGTTAGGCAAGACCTATATGAAGTGCATTCTTATATGACGTTTGTTGCATCTAGCACATTTAATTCACTTCTTAGCCTAGAAAAAGTTTTCACATCAAGTGGTTTAGTGAAGATATCTGCCAATTGTTCTTCGGACCTAACACCTCTCAAAGAGACATCTCCCTTAGCTTCATGGTCCCTTAAGAAATGATGGCGAATATCAATGTGCTTAGTGCGGGAGTGTTGAACGGGGTTTTTAGCTATCTTAACCGCACTTTCATTGTCACAAAGGAGAGGCACACAACCAAGTTTAATACCAAAGTCCAAAAGGGTTTGTTTCATATAAAGAATTTGGGCACAACATGCACCGGTCGCAATATACTCCGCTTCCGTCGTGGACAAGGCGACGGAATTTTGCTTCTTGCTTGACCAAGAAACTAGGGAACGCCCAAGCAAGTGAGACCCACCAGAGGTACTCTTGCGATCCACGCGGCATCTGGGAAAGTCCGAATCCGAGTATTCCACAAGATGGAATTTTGCACCTTTAGGGTACCACAAGCCCACACTAGGAGTATGCTTAAGATACCTAAGTATCCTAAAGACCGCCTTCCTATGCGATTCTTTAGGTGCCACTTGAAAGCGAGCACACAAGCATACACTAAACATGATATCGGGCCTAGATGCGGTAAGGTAAAGCAATGAACCAATCATAGAACGGTAGTTAGATTGATCAATAGGTTTACCGTCCTTATCCTCGTTGAGATGACAATTGGTTGCCATTGGAGTGCTTCTTGAGCTACAATCTCCCATCTAAAATTTCTTCAAGAGGTCCTTGGTGTACTTCTCTTGATAGACGAAGGTCCCCTCTTGAAGTTGCTTGATTTGAAATCCAAGGAAGAAGTTGAGCTCTCCAATCATTGACATCTCGAATTCCCTAGACATCATTTTGCCAAACTCATGGCTAAGAGCTTCGTTAGTTGAACCAAAAATAATATCATCAACATAAATTTGACAAATGAACAAATCTCCGTTGATGTCCTTGGTGAAGAGTGTAGTGTCCACCCTCCCGATCTTAAATCCTTGCATGATGAGGAAATCACATAGTCGTTCGTACCACGCCCTAGGTGCTTGCTTGAGCCCGTAGAGCGCCTTGTGCAACCTATACACATGATTAGGATTCCTCGGATCTTCAAATCTAGGAGGTTGTTCAACATAAACAAGCTCGTTAATGTAACCATTAAGAAAGGCACTTTTCACATCCATTTGATAAAGTCTAATACTATGATGTGATGCAAAGGCAAGAAGTATACGGATGGCTTCTAGCCGGGCGACCGGGGCAAATGTCTCCCCAAAATCTAGTCCTTCAACTTGTGAGAACCCTTTGGCCACAAGTCTTGCCTTGTTGCGGACCACAATGCCATTCTCGTCTTGTTTGTTGTGGTACACCCACTTTGTTCTGATGACGTTCTTGTCCTTGGGTCGCTCCTCCAACACCCAAACTTCAATGCGGATGAAGTTGTTGAGTTCTTCTTGCATGGCCATCACCCAATTTGGGTCTTGGAGCGCTTCCTCAATGTGAGTGGGTTATACACACGAAACAAACGAGTAGTGCTCACAAAATGAAGCAAAGTGATGAGAACGTGTACTTACACCCCTTGACGGACTTCCAATGGTTTGGTCCATTGGATGCTCCTTGGAGATGCGTCCATGCCTCATAAGCGGTTGTGAAGCACTTGGCGAAGGTGATGCGTGTTGCTCCTCTTGTGGTTGGACTTGATCATGGACTTCTTCTTCCTCTTGATGTTGTTGTGCTTGTGAGTCTTGAGTTGGCAATGGATCATCCTTCTCTTCTTCGTCAACTTGAGGCGCCATAGAGGTGTTGTTGTTGGAACTTGAAGCTCCCCCTTGATCATGGCTCTCCTCAACTTCCGGCTTGATGTCTCCAATGGTCATGTTCTTCATGGCTTCTCGTAGAGGCTCATCATCTATTTCATCATGACCAAAACTCTCCTCTTGGGAGCCATTAGTCTCATCAAACTCAACATCACAACTTTCCTCAACTAACCCGGAGGTTTGGTTGAATACTCGATATGCTTTTGAGTTTGATGCATAACCAAGGAATATACCAACATCACATCTTCTTTCAAACTTACCGAGCCTTTTCTTGCGGTAGATGTAGCACTTGCATCCAAAGACTCGAAAGTAGGAGATGTTGGGCTTTCTCCCAATGAGAAGCTCGTACGGGGTCTTTTGAAGTAGTCGATGGAGATAGACCCTATTTGCGGCATGGCACGCCGTGTTGATTGCTTCGGCCCAAAACTTCCCCGACGTGCCGTAGTCATCAAGCATTGCTCTTGCAAGAGTGATGAGTGTCTTGTTATTTCTTTCAATGACACCATTTTGTTGAGGGGTGTATGTGGCCGAAAACTCATGTTTTACTCCTTCACGGTCACACCACTCCCCAATGTTGTAGTTCTTGAATTCGGTGTCGTTGTCACTCTGGACCTTGATGATGGGAAGTTGAAATTCCCTTTGAGCGCGGTTGGCAAAGGTCTTGAACACTTCCGGAGTTTCACTCTTGTCACCTAGAAATAAAGTCCAAGCATAGCGAGAATAGTCATCAACAATAACGTGACAATAGAGGTTACCGCCAAGGCTTTGATATGTGGACGGTCCGAAGAGGTCCATGTGGAGTAGTTCAAGTGGCTTGGAGGTTGACACCATTGTCTTCATTGGGTGGTGTGAAGCAACTTGTTTCCCGGCTTGACAAGCGCTACAAAGTTTGTTCTTCTCAAATGTGACATCCTTTACGCCGGTCACCATCCCAAGCTTGAATGACTTCTTGAGTTTGCTCATTCCAATGTGCGCTATGCGTCGGTGCCATAGCCATCCCAAGCTTGTCTTAGTGAAAAGACAAGTGGTCAAGCTAGCATTCTTGTTGGCGAAGTCCACTAGGTAGAGATGTCCATGCCGAAATCCTTTGAAGACTATGTCTTGGCTAGTTTCACTACTCACAACAACATCATTTTTGCTAAATGTGCACGTTAGTCCAAGATCACATAGTTGTGCAATAGAAAGTAAATTAAAGCTAAGTGACTTAACGTACAAAACATTAGAAATGGACAAATCATTTTAAATGGCAATTTTACCTAACCCAATTACCTTTCCCTTAGAGTTATCACGAAAGGTGACTTGTTCATGATTGTCGGGGTTTTCTATGGTGGTGAACATACCATCATTGTTGGTCATATGTTGAGTGCACCCGCTATAGAGTACCCAATGCTTTCCTCCGGCTTTGTAGTTCACCTACACACATGAATTCAATTTTTGACTTTAGGCACCCAAGCCAACTTAGGTCCTTGTATGTGTGATACAAGTGTTTTTGGGACCCAAAGTTGCTTGGGGAGCTTCCCCTTCATGCCCTTCATGTCTTTGCCAATGAACCTTGCCTTCACCTTGCCATGTACTTTACTCAAGAGATAATAATGATCATTGAAAGTAGATTTATAGTTAGGAGGCAATTTAGGAGAAGGTCGGTTAGGAAGAGGACACTCCCTTGTGTGGTGACCGGTGACCTCACAATGTTGGCAATAAGAACCAACTTCCCTGACGAAGCTTGTTCTTAGCTCCGGTGAGGGCACCTTTACTTTGTTAGGCACCGGGAAGGATCCAAGTCCTCTCTTGTTGAAGGCCTTTGCTTGTTGGAAGTGAATTTCCTTGTGCTTGACTTCTCCTTTTGAAAGTCTAGCCACACTAGTGCGGAGACTCTCAATTTCTTCCAACAAGTCCTTCTCCCTAGCATTAGCTTTCAAAAGCAAAGACTTGTGCAAAGCATTAGTGGCATGAGAAGTAATTGATATCTTATCATTAAGAGTTTGCTTCTTCATATTTTTCAACTCTTGATTAAGCATGTCATGAGCAAGGTTAAGTGTTTGATGTTCTTGTATTAACTTGTTGTGCTCTTCCAAGAGTGGTTGGTGTGCTAAGTCAAGTTCATGATTATCTATCTTGATTTTAGTCTTTTCTTCCTAAATTTGCTTGACATGGGATTTGAGCGTGTCACGCTCTTTGAGTATGCTTTCGTACTTGTCAAGCAAATCAAGGTTAGCACTCTCAAGTTTAGCACGAGTTTCTTCAAGCACTTTAACCTTACTCTTTTCCCTCTTAATGATAGCATGATATTCATTGATCAAAGACGTTAAATCATCGGGGGAAAGCTCATCATCGCTAGAGTCATCACATACCTTGGTGTTACCTTTCGCCATGAGGCACATGGGCGGTGGATGAAGAGGTGCATCATCATTGTTGGCGATGGCGAGGCCGGCCAAGCTTTCTTCTTCCTCTTCACTCTCTTCATCACTTGTTTCTTCGTCGGTGACCCATTCATTTGCCTCACACATGAACACCTTTTGTGGTCCATTTCTCTTCTTTGGGAAGAGCCTTGCCTTCTTTCCCTTGTCATGTTTCTTCTTCCCAAAGTATCTTGGCTTTGGTTTGGCTTCTTCTTCATCATCATCACTTCCTTCAAGCTTGCGATGCTTGCTCTTGTGGTTCTCTCTTCGTTTGTCCGGTCTTGGACAATCATAGGAGATGTGGCCTTGATCACCACAATTGTAGCATGTCTTGTGATCATCTCTCCTTGGTAGGAATGCTCTCTTCTTGGGATCAAATGTGTATCCCTTCTTAGTAATCTTGGAGTTCAAGCGTGAGAACTTTCTCATCATTAATGCAAGCTCATCATCATCATCTTCACTTGATGCTTGTTCTTCTTCACTTGAGCTAGGCTCAACCACCTTCTTCTTCTTGAGGCTTGTTTTCTTGGTGGAGGCCTTTAGAGCAATAGTCCTTGATGATGATTGCTCCATCATCCTAAGTACACTCATCTCATGAGTGTGTATTTCTCCAATGAGCTCCGAAACTTCAATGTGGTCAAGTGACTCTTTTTGGAGCATGGAGTTGATGATGTTGTACTTTGTCTTGGGAAGGAGCATGAGGATCTTGCGGTTGATGAGTCCCTTGCCAAGAGAAGCAATGTCAAGAGCATTTATTTCTTCAATAAGCACATTTAAGCGAGAGAACATCTCATTGACATTTTCATGAGGAAGCATTTTAAATTCATCATACTTGGCTTTAAGCATATGATATTTTAGTTCTTTGACACGAGAAGAGCCCTCATGAATCTCTATTAAGCAAGCCCAAATTTCACAAGCCTTTTCCTTGCTAGCAATCCTAGAAAACACATCTTGACTAATACATTCATAGATTTCATTCCTAGCTTTAGCATCCCATTTAAGTTGATCACCAACATAATTATGTTCTCGAAACCCCGTGTGGGTCGCTTCCCAAACTTCGGGAGCAATAGCCTCTAGGTAAGCGTGCATGCGTGCTTTCCAATAGGCAAAGTTCTTGCCCTCGAAGATAGGAACCGAACCCCCAACCTTGGCCATTTTAGCTCTCTAGCGGTGAAGCTAGAATGATCCTATGAGCAACCTGGCTCTGATACCAATTGTAAGGACCGAATGCCCAAGAGGGGGGTGAATTGGGCTTTCTTCGAAAAATTCTAAGCAATGAAACTTAATTTCTAAAGCCCAATTCCCTACGCGACTATCTATGCCTTCTAGTAGATAGAAACTTTGCGGAATATAAAATGCATAAAAGTAAGGGAAGGGGAAGGGATGCAAACTCCCGAGGAGACAAGGATTTATCCTGTGATTCGGCAAGATCGTGAAGATCTTCCTACATCCATGTTGTGGCACCCACCAAAGGGTTTTGCCACACCCAAGTCACCGAGACGAGGGGTCTTCACTATTCCTCTCTGTTCGCCTCCTTTGGCAAGGTGGAGCTCAAGCCTTGTACAACTTTGACCTTCCGGGCTTCCACACACGCCTTGGCAAGCTCCGGAAGTCTTCTCACTGTTACAACACCAAGGGCACTCCCTTAAGGCTCTCACACTAACCTAGAGAGTCCACTCACACAGAATGGTGGCACACAAGCTCTCTCTCTCTAGCTAGTTCTAGCCTAAACCTTGGTGTAGAGATGATCGAAATGGTGTGGAAGTGATTGCTCTTGGCCTTGAACACTTGTGGATGTGTTGATAGCTTCAGGTGATCAAGACTTGACGAAATGACAGGGTTAGGGGGTATTTATAGCCAGCCTTCCCGAAATAGCCGTTGGAAAAGTAGGCTGACAGAACTTTACTGTGAACACCGGATGATCCGATGTCTCCCCTTTAGTTATCATCGGTCTAATTACTTTGGCTGACGTCATTGTGTCAGATATGACCGTTGTTAGACCGATGTTGCTCCTGTCTTCTCGTCGGATGATCCGGTGGCTCTTCCTCCAGAATTTGCTTAATCTTGATGCTTACTGGAGTGATCGACCGATGTGTGTTAAGTCTGTACATCGGATGATCCGGTGCTACACTTGGTCCAATGGTATTGCAAACTGTACTGATGGACCGATGTCTCTGAGCCATTCACATCGGATGATCCAGTGAGTACATTGTTCTGAGGTCTTCTTCTTCAGTTGAACCAACTCGACCGATGTGTACATTTCTGAAGTCATCGGTTGATCCGGTGAGTTGATTTTGTTTGCTTCGAGTTGTTTTTGAGTGAATCTTTTGTGTTTTGCTCAGATGATCTCTTAGACATTTGTTTCATAAGGCTCTCTGATGATCTTCAAGCATTGTATGTTGTCAACTTATGGTTGAGTGACTTAGACATAAGAGCTTTCACTTATTGTCTTTATCTCATTGATTTGATCTCAAAATTTGAATGTATTTGGGATGATTATGGTTGGTACTATGGTTATGGATTAATTTCTGGTATTGAATATGGTTATTAGCAATGGCGAAATATGGAAATTATTAATGATGGTAATGAATTCAGAATGGTATCATGGTATTACTTTTGATTTTGATGGGATTACTTCAATATATATAATATATTGCTTTTCAAATATTTTAATGTACTTTTCAGCACTTTGCCATTATTATTGTCGTCATTTGAATCAGCCACATGTCATACTTTCCACACTTGCTGAGTACGACATGTACTCACTCTTGCAATCCCCCACCCAACAGTTGCAGGTCAGGATTGGGAGTTTAATGGCGATAATGCGAAGTTTTAGGCCGTGTCTACCGTCAGCTTTGCCTTTGGTGTTGATTGGAGCTATGCTATACCCTATTGCTTATGCTGCCTAGCTGTTTAGTTTGCTTAATTAGAGTATTTCCACTGCATTAGTTGAACTTGTCGTCAATATTCATTAGAGCTTGTATTCGAGGATAATCTGGTTTGTGTAATAAAATTTGGTTAATTAATCTTGTTCTGTGGTAATTTTCTGTATACTCTTTTGTGATTGCACTCGTGTATGTGTGGTGAACATCCTGGGCACACATATGCGGTAGCTTGGTTCATTTTTTTTCGGAACCGGGCGTCACAGATTGGTATCAAAGCCACAGGTTTACCGTAGGATGCAGCCTAGATAGAATGGACACTTTAGAGCACATAGGAGCACTCAGGAATTGATTTGATTTTGTTGGTGTGCTGTTTGCTATATATATTGTTTGCTTGTGTGCTTAATAG